>LNAC01000099.1:5815-212448 GCA_002007465.1 Ailurus styani | reverse complement strand
AAGGAAGGAAGGAAGGAAGGAAGGAAGGAAGGAAGGAAGGAAGGAAGGAAGGAAGGAAGGAAGGAAGGAAGGAAGGAAGGAAAGAAAGAAAGAAAGAAAGAACTCAAAGAGAAAAAACAAAACAAAACAAAAAAACTGGTGGTTACCAGAGGGGAGGTGGGGGGTGGGGGGGTAGTTCAGGTGAAACAGATGAAGGGGATTGAAGAACACTCATCATGGCTTTCTAGCTTAAGATGGAGGAGTAGGGCAACCCTAAGCTTACCTGCTCCCTCAAACACAGCTGGATAAATATTAAATCAATCTGAACACCCAAGAAATTGATCAGAGGTCTTAGAGAACAAAGCTGGATGTCTACAAGCAGAAAAAAATGACCTGTGGAAACAGGAGCTGCAGATAGTCGACTTGGAGGAGTAAAGAGCCACAGGCACTGGGGAGAGAGGATGTCCTGATAATGGACAGAGGAGGGAGGGAGGGAAGAAGAGAGGGGAAAAAAAAAAAAGAGTGAAAACACACACAATGGATTGCAGAAGAAAACTGTTTCCCAAAACCATTGATGGGGAAAAGGAGAGGGTTTAAATACTGCCAGTTTTTTAATAAACAGTCAAGTACAGAGTCTGTAATTTCAGATCAGCACCATATACACCGTTGTGCTTGGCAGTACTCTGGTGGGGAAGAAGGGTGGAACCCAGGAGCACACAGTGTGGTCACATGGGGAGAAGCAGTTCCTCTGCTTGGAGTACATTTGGTAGAGATGGTATGGCCCCTCCCAGGGCAAAAGACCCTGCAAGTACTGTTGAACCACCCTGTTCACAGCATAGGAACAAAGATGCTGTCTGAGGGCAGTGAACCCTGACACTGGCCATGTGTTTTATTTACCATAAATTCCAAACTGCTGGGCCATCATGCAAAGGTTTTCTGGGACAAGCCAGAACCAGCCACAGCACCATGAGACCCTTCCCCAGGTGATCAGTGTGAGTCTACCCTTGGAGTTCTCTGAAGTGTGGGATTTTGAAACCCTGCTGTGCCTGAGATAAAACACAGGAGTGCTGCCATGCCTAGCGGATTGATGGTTTGGACAAATGGAGGGTGAAGGCAGGGATCTGACAGAAGCCAGAGAAAAGGGAGGGATGAGTATTTGCTCATTTGTGAGGGGTTCCTGAAGAGTGGTGGGCACAAGCTCCCCACTGCAGAGAGGAGACAGTGGGGAAACCCATTTTCATCCCTCCCCCACCATCAATGACCAGTGAAATAGCACACCAAGTTGAGATGAGAGTCACTTGCTGCAAACCTGCTCTGTCTTCCCTTGTAGGTTAAGGGCTTTTTTTACCTGCTGCTTTCAGGAGACTTTGGTGACCCTCCCTCACCCCATGTACCCCGCAGGCACACTTCCACTAGCGTAAGTCCACCTGAGAATCTGAGCAGCAGACCCCTCCCCAAGAAGATCAGCACAAACCTCACACAAGCAGAGTCTACTGATCAGAGTGCTATAAACTTCCAGCTCCACAGGAAACATGATCTAGCTTCCTTTTGGTTTTCATTTGTTTTCATTTTTTTGTGTTTATGTTTTTCATTGTTTGTGTTTTGGTTGTTTTGGGGGGAGATGGTGTATAGAAAGAATTATTTTTTTTTATTTTTTAAAGTATTTTTAATTTTTTTTCTATCAAGCAAACCAAAACTCTCCTAGGATCTAGGAGTTGTTTTTTGTTGTTGTTGTTTGTTGTTGTTGTTTTGTTGTTTTGTTTTGTTTTAGATTTTTGATCTCCAAACTGACAAGATGGAGGAATTCCCATAAACAGTAGGATATGCTGCCAAGAATACTTTACCCAGTAAGGCTGTCATTCAGCAAAGAAGTAGAGATAAAGTTTCCCAGAAAAACAGAAGCTAAAGGCCTTCAGACTTTCTGCAATTTAAACTTAGCCCCTACTCCTCCCTGCCCCTTCTCTTTGCTTTCACTCCCCCACTCCTTAGTGGGCTTCATTCAGGCTTCCCAGGGCTTGGGGAGGGATGGAGGCCATGTGGTGAGCTGCCAGGAGTAGGGAGTTCCTGCCCAGGACTTGCTGTTTGCAGGAGTCTGTGACCCTTCGTCCTGCTCTGGGCCCAGGGCAGCCAAGTGGAGGCTGCAGAACTACCCAGCAAGTTGCCTCAGGAGGGGCAGATGAGGGGTTGAGCTTGCGGGTTGCAACACTGGGTCCTGGGCATAAGATGGCAGTGACAGAGCCTACAAGCTCAGTCTAGCAGGTGCAGCAGGGCCAATAGACTTAGCCACAGCCTTCCGATGTGCAGTCTCTGCAGCAGAGATCACCACTGTACCTCAGAGTCATTGGAGGGGGGAGGGCAAGGGAAGGCAGCAGCAGGCACCAGAAAAGCCTGAAGCAGCTCACCACCAATTTCATTCTGGTGCTGCAGGAGGCCAAGGATGAAATCCTAGATCTCAAAGCAGTGAGCAGGGAAGGTGGGGATGGGGGCGGACTTCAGCACCTATGGCCTCTGGAGAAGCCCACCTCTTCCAAGTGAGGGTAAAGTGGCAAGGGGTGTGGACACACCCCATGGGAACAAAGTGACCCCAGATCAAGGGCCATGTGGCCAGTGCCCAGATCCAGGACTCTGGGATGGGCAAGGGATGAGGGACCAGGATGGCTCTAATCAGCAGGCTACACAACCAACAGGCCCAGTACCGGTGGCAGGCTCTTGACAAAACCCAAGACCTGGAACCTGCTTGCTTGGCTTCTGTCACAGGAACCCAAGGGCAACCAAGTGTCCTTAATGCTCTCCATCCACCTATGATAGAGGCACAGGGGATACCCAGTCATTTTGCCTGGAAACACTTGGGGATTGATTTTGCTACTTGGAATTAATGGTTTTAATAGGCTATTCTAGCTGAGACTGTGTTCCTGCTGTTCAAAACAAGAATGATTTTACCACCTCTTCCAGATGAAAAACAAAACAAAGCAAAACTTTCCACAATAATTCTCCATCAAAATAGAAATTTTTAAAAATCCTCTTCCCTGTATACTTCTTTTTATCATCTTAATGATTAGGAGGGGAATATTTGATTTTTGACTTAATTTGATATCTGATATAGATTTCTAAAACTGAGATTTGCCAGCATGATGTAATTTTGTAATGTTGTTGGGGTCCAGAGCCCAGTGACAAGAAAGAATTCCTCAGAGGTTTTTGGTACAAATAAGGGGGTTTTATTAAAGCATAGAGACAGGAACCTTGGGCAGAAAGAGCTGCTGCACTAGGATTGTGAGGAATGATTGATTATATACTTCTGAGTTGAGGGAGGTAAAGAAAAAGGGAGGTATTGAAAAGGTTAGGATATGTGCTACAGAAGATCCTTAAGATACAGGGGGCATTGCTATCGTCAAGCTAAGAATGCTTTGCTAGAGGGAAAACAACATTGAGACATTTGGGGGTTTCCTAAAATAACAGTCGCACATATCCTCCCCAGCGGAGTAGGGAAAGGGAAGTGGTTGTGGGATGTCAGCTTGTCCTTTGTCCTCAGCTTGCCTTCTGTTCCCTCATCAATCACACTAAAAGGGGATGTTTTATAACTTTTACTCAAAGAGATGAAAGTGCTCAGTAAACTGTTTCATGAGAATGTGTGCTTCAGCTTTTACTACAGTTCAGATTTTTAAACAATATGCATCAAAAGCTGTTCAATTAGACGAAACGACTTAATTGTTCCAGGCAGAATTTGGAAGGATTACACAATGCTGAAGAAGAGGAGAATGTGATTACTTGAATTAAAATTCGACCAGTGCACCAAGTTTAAGAACTGAAGCTTTAAAAATAAATAAATAAAAATTACTAATGAATCATTATTCATTGCAGACCTGTCATAGGTCTTCCCATGCCCCCATGTCTGAAATTTGATTTTACACTGAGAATTGGTCCCAGCACCCAAGGAAGTGCCAGTGAGACCACCTCACCTGGCTTGAAGTGTGACGGAGATCAAGGCTGCGCCTAGGGCAAGGAAAAGCATCTGAGCAGGATAGCATCCTATAGTACTCCCTGAAGGTAGAGAGGAAGACTTAGGGTATAACTAGATGTTTTCTGCCAGAGGCCCTCCTCTGAGTGTAGCCCAGGGGGTACTGTTTGTCTTTGAATGCCCTTTCCTTTCCCTGAGCACAATAGGTGTTCATTAAGTGTTCATTAAGTGATTCTTGAATCAAATTATCTGAATTGAAATGAGGCATGATGTGTGTATTTTGCATTTTGGGAAGTAGTTTCTACTATCTTCTTTTTGAAGTTTTATTCCTGGAATTTCCCAACTCCGAAAATTCCTTGTTCTTTCTATAGCCTCTTCCTTGCTTGCTCTCTCCCTTTCTTCACCCTTGAAAGTGCTTTATGACATATATAGTATTTGGACTGTCAAGAACTTAAATGGATTTGGTTTAGGGAATTTAAAGGAAGTAATGAGATCATTAGAGAAAGCCAGAGATGTTACAAAACATGGCTTGCAAGCTGTTATTCAAAATCTAGACAATCAATTGTATCCTGAATTTACTGTGTAAATGTACTATGGTTTTAATCGAGGGAATCAGAAAGTTTGGGGGTTCCCAGATACAACTGAATTCTGAGGGTTTAATTTTGAAGGCTTCTTTCTCAACACACCTGAGAATTTGACAGAACTTTGCTTTACTTGCCTTTAAATTGAGGAAACCATCTATGGCCCTATAATTGTTCTCCAGAAGTCATAGAGGCAATAAGTAGAAAGTGGAGTTTAATATATCTAGCAAAATTGTTTGATTTATCCTGGAACTTTCCTAAAAGTTTCAAAGGTTTCTGCAGTAAATTATGTCTCTTTATATTAATGATTTTTTTTACTTAAAGAACTCTTTCACATATACATGAAAAATGTACATATTTCATTTATTTACATATATGTGGAAAATCTTATTTATGTAAAAATCTTACAGTGATATCTTTCCAATCATGATTCTTATTGTGAACCATGACCTATACTACTGAAAAATAAAAATAAAATGTCACGGTGATGCATTTCTTTCATAACGGAACTGATTGATGAGTACATAGCTTAATAAACCAAATAAATTCTAGTAAAGCTCTTTGAGTACAATTTAAAAATTAGGAGGGATCAGAAACACCTTGAAAGTAGTTTAAGAAACTTATATAACATATCCTTCCTACTCACATGCCCACACTACACAGTTTCATTTACAAAAATGAGATGCAGTGAGATGACATATTATCTCATGCTCCTCTCAAGCTACCTGGTTTGACAATTTATGCCATTAATAACTAACATTTGAGAGTTTGTTCCAGGCTTTTTACATATATTAACTAACTTTGTGCTCTTGGAAATTTGAACCTAGCATCCCTATTCCACAGATGAGAAAACTGATAGGGTAAATAAATTGCCCACTATCACAGTAGAAAGTGACAGAGCTAAGATAAGAAAGCAGACCATCTTTCTTATTGTCTACACTATAGTGCCTTTTAGTATTCAAAAACAAAACAACAACAACAACAACAACAACAAAAAACCTTCATTTGTTTTTCATCTGTATAAGAATATGGAATTTTTTTTTTGTAAAGAAACAGGCATGATTATTTTATTCCTCTACCCATGACAGAAGAGATAGGTATTGAGCTCCTACTTTAAAAATGAGGATATTGATGGCATATTCCACATTATTTCACAAATTAAGTTAGGGTTCTACTTTTCCAGAAGTAGTAATTTACAGAACTGGGGCATCTGAGTGGCTCAGTAGGTTAAAGGTCTGCCACTGACTCAGGTCATGATCCTGGGGTCCTGGGATTAAGACACACAGTGGGTTCCCTGCTTGGTGGAGAGTCTGCTTCTCCCTCTCCCTCTGTCTACTTGTGTTCTCTCTGTCCCTCACTTTCTCTCAAATAAATAAAATCTTTAAAAAACATTAAAGAACTGTTAAGATAGTCACCAGTGTCTATATATTGTTTTGGAAATACCTATTAAATAAAATTTCTGAGTTTCTATTTTTTTGTCATTTTGGTGCCACCTTGAAAAAGTTCAAGTATGATTAAAACTGCTTAATCTTTTATTATAATTGTTACAAATTGCCTACATGATACAGGCATGATGCAGGCATGATTGTTTGTTACAAATTGCCTAGCTAGATTAAAATGATAAAATATGAGAGAGTCCAAGATGGTAGAGGAGTAGGAGATCTTAATTTTGTCTGGTCCCAGGACTTCCGCTAGATAGTTATCAAACTATTCTGAACACCTGTGAACTCAACTGGAGATCGAAGAAGAGAATAGCTGCAACTCTAAGAATATAATTGCAACCACTTTCTGCAAGGTAGGAGGTGCAAAGAAGTGAATCCAGGACAATATATGGGAAAATAAACTGCAGGGGAAGGGAGATTCTGTAAGTGGGCTACCAGAAAGTGATATATCAGTGGAGCACAAAATCAGAACTTTTAAAGCCTGCTGCCATGAGGGACATTACTCTAGTGGCTAAATGGGGGTGGAACCCTCACTCAGACAATGTGGTCTTAAGATCCTTGGGATCACAGAAAGACCAGAGGTGCATGAGTGTGGCAGAGCTCTCAGGTATGAGAGGAGGGAAGCTGGCTGCAAAGAGTGAACCCAGGAGTGGGCTTTCAGATCATGGGTTGCCCTAAACCATGATCCGTGGCACAGTCGGGCCACTGTTCTTCAACCAGGGGCTCAACGAGTGGCAGAACCAAGGAGACTCCACTTTCTCTCCCAGAAGGAGCAACATAGGAGTGTGCCACAGGAGTCTGCTGGGTTTGAAGACTCCAAACAGGGTCATGCATCAGAGATAGAAACCCTCAGTCACAGGCCAGGTGAGCATGGTGCAGCCAGAGACTAGGGAGACAGGAGTGATAGACTGTTCTTCTCTGAGGGCTCACTGAGGGGTAGGGCCCCAAGCTTTCAGCTCTGATTGGGCTAGAGATTGGGAAGCTGCCATTTTCATTCTCATCTAAAGCTACATTGAAGGCCTTCAGGGAACAAAACAAGTATAGAGCAAACTGGAGCAGATTACTTTGCCTGGCCCCTGGCAAGGGTGGTACAATTCCACCTGGGGCAAAGACATTTGATAATCAATACAACAAGCCCCTCACCCAGGAATCAACAAAAACATACAGCTAAAACCAAGTTTACCAATTAATGAGAACTACAAAACTACAGTGTTAGAGGAATACAGTGTAAGGAATTCATGGCTCCTCCTCCCCAATGATTCTTTAGTTTTTCAACTTTAATTTTTTTTTTAATTTTCTTTATTTTTCTTATTACAAGAGGTCTGTAACCTACTAGGGTAGAAACATTAGATTGGCAGGAGACTTATCTACAGAGACCTGGCAGGTCAGAAAGGACTGGCATGATATATTAAGAGTGCTAAAGGAGAAAAATATGCAGCCAATAATACTTTATCCAGCTAGGTTGTCATTTGAAATAGAAGGAGTGATAAAAAGTTTCTAGGACAAACAAAAACTAAAAGACCTTGTGATCACCAAATGAGAACAAGAAATATTGGAAGGGGTTCTCTGAGCGCAGAGAGCCCAAAGGTAAGGAACCACCAGAAAGGAACAGAGACAATATACAGTAAAATTCACCTTACAGGCAATACACTGGCACTAAATTCATATCTTTCAATAGTTACTCTGAATGTAAATGGACCAAACATCCCAATTAAAAGACAGAGGTATTGGATTAGATAAAAAAAACAAGACCCATTGATAAGCTGTCTGCAAGAATTCATTTTAGGCCCAAAGACACCTCCAGATTGAAAGTGAGGGGATGAGAAACAATTTACCATGCTAACACACATCAAAAGAAAGCTGGGGTGGCAATCCTTATGTCAGACAAATTAGATTTTAAACCAAAGACTCTAAGATGAGGAAGGACACTATATCATACTTAAAGTGTCTCTCCATCAAGAAGATCTAATAATTTTAAATATCTATGGACCTAACATAGGAACAGCAATTATTTAAAAAAAAATCGATTAACAAAATCAAAGAAAGACATTGAGAATAATATAAAAATAGTAGGGGACTTTAACTTCCCCCTCACTATAATGGACAGATTAAGCAGAAGATCAATAAGAAAATAAAGGCTGTGAATGACACATCTGAACAAATGGACCTCACAGATATGTTCAGAACATTCTATAATAAAGCAACAGAATACACATTCTTAAGTTCACATGGAATGTTCTCCAGAACAGATCATATCCTGGGTCAATTAGGTGTCAACCAGTACCAAAAGCTTAAGACTATTCCCTCCATATTTTCAGAACACAGTGCTTTGAAACTGGGATGGAATCACAAGAGGAAATATGGAAAGAACTCAAATACATGGAGGCAAGGAGCATCCTACTAAAAAAATAATGGTTCAACCAGGAAATGAAAGAAGAGTTTTTAAAAAAAAAAATCATGGAAAAATGAAAATGAAAACACAACTGTTCAAAAATCTTTGGGATGCAGAAAGGTGGTCCAAAGAGGGAAGTATATAGCATTACAACCCTTTCTCAACAAATAAGATCTCAAGTATACAATGTAAACCTACACCTAAAGGAGCTGAAGAAAGAAGAGCAAATAAAGCCTAAACCCAGCAGAAGAGAAATAATAAAGATTAGAGAAAAAAAACAAAACCAAAACAATGAAATAGACACCAAAAGAACAGTAGAATAGATCAATGAAACAAGGAGCTGATTCTCTGAAAAAAATTAATAAGACTGGCCAGGGGATTATCAATTTTATCAAAAGAAAAGGAAAATGACCCAAATAAAATTATGAATGAAAGAGGAGAGATCACAACACCAAAGAAATATAAATAACATATTATAAGCCACTATATGCCAACAAATTAGATAATTAGGAAGAAATGGATGTATTCCTAGAGACATATAAACTACAAAAACTGAACCAGGAAGAAATAGAAAATCTGAACAGACTCCTAATCAAAAATGAAATTGAAGCAGTAATCAAAAATCTCCCAACAAACAAGATCCCAGGGCCAGATGGTTTCCCAGGGGAATTCTACTAAACATTTTAAGAAGAATTTATACCCATTCTTCTGAAGCTATTTCAAAAAAAAAAAAAAATCAAAAAGGAAGGAAAACTTCCAAACTCTTTCTCTGAGGCCAGCATTACCTTGATCCCAAAACCAAAGACTCCACCAAAAGGGAGAATTACAGACCAATATCATTGATTAACATTGATGTAAAAATTCTCACCAAGATACTAGCCAATAGGATCCAACAGTCCATTAAAAGGATTATTTACTACAACCAAGTGGGATTTATTCCTGGATTGCAAGGTGGTTCAACATCTGCAAATCAATCAATGTGATACATCACATTAATAAAAGGACAAAAACCATATGATCCTCTGAATAGATGCAGAAAAATCGTCTGACAAAGTACATCATCCTGTCTTTATTAAAACTCTTCAGAGTGTAGGGATAGAGGGAACATACTTCAATATCATTAAACCCATCTATGAAAAACCCACAGCAAATATCACTCTCAATGGGGAAAACAGAGCTTTTTGCCTAAGGTCAGAAACATGGCAGGGATGTCCACTATCAACACTGCTGATCAATAAGTAGTAGAAGTCCCAGCCTCATCAATCAGACAACAAAAAGAAATACAAGGCATGCAAATTGGCAAAGAAGTCAAATGCTCACTCTTTGAAGATGACAGGATACTCTATGTGGAAAACCCAGAAGATTACACCCCAAAATTGCTAGAACTCATACAGGAATTCAACAGAGTATTAAGACATAAAATCAATCCACAGAAATCTGTTGCATTTCTATACACCAACAATGAGACAGAAGAAAGAGAAATTAAGGAGCCAATTCCATTTACAATTGCACCAAAAATCATAAGTTGCCTAGGAATAAATCTAATCAAAGAGGCAAAGAATCTGTACTCAGAAAACCATAGAGCCCTCAAGAAAGAAACTGAGGAAGCCACACACACACACACACACACACACACATACACTGCTCTTGGGTTGGAAGAATATTGTTAAAATGTTTATGCTACCTAGCACAGTCTACACATTCAGTGAAATCCCTATCAAAATACCATCAACCTTTTTCACAGATCTGGAACAAATAATCCTAAAATTTGTATGGAACCAGAAAAGACCCTGAATAGCCAAGGGAACGTTGAAAAAGAAAACCAAAGCTGGAGGCATAACAATTCCAAACTTCAAGCTCTATAAGAAAGCTATAATTATCATGACAGTATGGTACTGGCACAAAAAAACAGACACATAGATCATTAGAACAGAACAGAGAACTCAGAAATGGATCCTCAACTCTATGGCCAATGAATTGTGACACAGCAGGACAGAATCTCCAATGGGAGGGGGTAGAATAGTCTTCAAAAAATAGTACATGTTTTGTTAACAATAGTTAATAAATATGAGATAATAAATAAATAAGAAATGTATAAATATTTATTTGTTCATTTATTTATTTCACAGGTCCCTGATTCTTATCCATTTATGATTTGCTAATTAATGCATGCTCTGGAAGAAATAATTTAATCTAAGGAAGGCCCTAGTTTGTGACATAAAGCAAAGACTTGGATATAATTAGCCAGGGAAAAATATATAAGTAGGACAGCCAGAATTTTAGTGCATGGTCCAAAATTCTCAGGACACTTCCACTTCTGAGTGAATAATCCAGCAATTTGAAAATAGAGCCTTAAACAGATAACCGTATACCCCATGTTCATGGCAGCATTATTTGCAACAGCCAAAAGGTAAAAGCAATACATATGTATATGAATAGATGAATAAACAAATGTATGTCTACCAGTAAATGAATAAACAAAATGTAATACATACATACATACAGTGGAAGATTATTCAGTCTTAAAGAGGAAGGAAATTCTCACACATGTTACAACATAGAGGAATCTTAAAGACATTATGTTAGTTACAAAAAGATAAATACCATATGATTCCACTTCTATGGAACAGAAAGTGGTTATAGAAACTCTAGGAAGTGGAATAGAAACTAGTTATATCTAGTTATGAAATAACTAGAATAGTCAAGTTCATAGAGATAGAAAACAGAGTGACTGCCTGTGGTTAGGGGAAATGAGAGAATGGGAAGCTATGATTTAATGGGTCAACATGATATGGGTGAAACTGTGTTCTCTCAAAATTTCTATGTTAAACCCCTAATCCTCAGTACTTCAGAATGTTACTGTATTAGGAGATAGGGCCTTTAAAGAGCTGAAGTTAAAATGACGTCATTGAGATAGGCACTATTCAGGCACTATTCAGACTGGTATCCTTTTTTTTTTTTTTAAGATTTTATTTATTTGAGAGAGAACGAGGAGGGGAGAGGGCCAGACAGAGAGAGAGGAGCAGGCTCCCCACTGAGCAGGGAGCCCAACGCAGGGCTTGACCCCAGGACCTTAGGGTCATGACCTGAGCCAAAGGCAGAAGCTTAACCAACTGAGCCACCCAGGCACCCCCAAGACTGGTATCCTTAGAAGAGAAGTTTAGACACACAGAGGTCAGCATGCATGCTCCCAGAGGAAAGCCCACATGAGGACACAAGAGGGTAACCATTTGCAAAGCAAGAAGAGAGACTTCAAGAGAAACCAAACTTATCAACATCTTGATCTTGGATTTCTAGCCTCCAAAACTATGTGAAAATAAATTTCTGGTGTTTAAGCCGAAAAAGAATAACAACAATAACAAAAACTAGAGTTTATGACCACTAAACCAGCCCTGTAAGAGATATTAAGGAGGACTCTGAGTTGGGGGAAAGAAAAGGCCAAAAGCAACAAAGACTAGAAAGGAACAGAAATCATCTCCCCAAAACACCAACTTTACTGGTAACACAATGGCAATAAATTCATATCTTGTCATTAGTCACTCTGAATGTAAATGGATTAAATGCCCTAATCAAAAGACATAGGGTATCAGAATAGGTTAAAAAAATCCATTTATATGCTCCCTATAAGAGACTCATTTTAGACCTAAGGACAAATGGAAATATGAAAGTGAGGAGATGAAGAATCATCTACCATGCTAATAGATGTCAAAAGAAAGCTGGTGTAGCCATACTTATATCAGACAAACTAGATTTTAAACCAAAAACTTTAAGAAGAGATGAAGATGCAAAGTGTATCATAATTAAGTGGTCTATCCATCAAGAATATCTAACAATTGTAAATATTTATGTCCCAACTTGGGAGCAACCAAATGTATAAATCAATTAATAACAAATTCATCAGTAACAAAAATAGTA
The DNA here is from genome assembly GCA_002007465.1 of Ailurus styani. Classification (NCBI taxonomy): domain Eukaryota; kingdom Metazoa; phylum Chordata; class Mammalia; order Carnivora; family Ailuridae; genus Ailurus; species Ailurus styani. The sequence continues at coordinate 200,184 of LNAC01000099.1, read as the reverse complement.
GAGGACTTTAACACTCTACTTACAGCAATGTACAGATCAATAAGGAAACAATGGCTTTGAATGACACACTGAACCAAATAGATTTCACAGATATATTCAGAACATTTCATCTGAAAGCAGAAGAATACATAATCTTTTCAAGTTCACATAGGATATTCTCCAGAATAGATCACATACTGGGTCACAAATCAGACTTCAGTAAGCACAAAAAGACTAATATCATACTGTACATATTTTCAGACCACAACACTATGAAACTTGAAGTTAACCACCAAAAAAATTTGGAAAGACCACAAATACATGGATTTTAAAGAACACCCTACTACAGAATAAATGGGTTAATGGGAAATTAAAGAGGAAGTAAAAAAGTACATAGAGACAAATGAAAATGAACATATGAACAGTCCCAAAACCTTTGGGTTGCAGTAAAGGCAGTCCCAAGAGATAAATACATTGCAATACTGGCCAACTTCAAGAAGAAAGAAGAGTCTTAAACAACCTAACCTTACACCTACAGGAGCTAGAAAAGAAACATCAAATAAAGCCTAAAACCAGTAGAAGAAGGGAAATAATAAAGATTAGAGCAGAAATAAATGTTGTAGGAACAAACAACCCAGTAGAACAGTTCAATGAAGGAATTAAAATTGATAAACCCTTATCCAGACTTGTCAAAAAAGAAAAGAGAAAGGACCCATATAAATAAAATCACAAATGAAAGAGATCACAACCAATACCAGATAAATACAATTATAAGTGAATATTATGAAAAATTATATGCCAAGTTGGGCAATCTGAAAGAAATTGATAAATTCCTAGAAATACATAAACCACCAAAACTGAAACAGGATGAAATAGAAAATGTGAACAGATGCATAACTAGCAAAGAAATTGAATCAGTAACCCCAAATCCCCCAATAAATGAAAGTCCAAAGCCATATGGCTTCCCAAGGGAATTCTACCCAACATTTAAAGAAGAGTTTATAGCTACTCTTCATTCATCTCAAACTGTTCCAAAAAAGAGAAATAGAAGCAAAACTTCCAAACTTATTACAAGGTAAGGTCAGCATTACTTTGTTTCTAAAACCAGACAAAGATCCCACTAAAAAGAATTAGAAGTCAATGTCCCTGATAAACAAGGATGCAAAAAGTTCTCAACAAAATACTAGCAAATCAAATCCAACAATATATTAAAAGAATAATTCACCACAATCAAGTGGGAATTTATTTCTGGGCTGCAACAGTGGTTCAATATTCACAAAAATCAACATGATAAACCACATTAATGAAAGAAATGATAAGAACCATATTATCTTCTCAATAGGTACAGAAAAAGCATTTTACAAAACACAGACAAAAACCCTCAACAAAATAGTAATAGAGGAAACACACCTCAACATCAAAAAAGCCATATATGGGGCGCCTGGGTGGCTCAGTGGGTTAAAGCCTCTGCTTTTGCCTCAGGTCATGATCTCAGCATCCTGGGATTGAGGGATCCCTCTGCTCAGCAGGGAGCCTGCTTCCTCCTCTCCCTGTCTCTCTGCCTGCCTCTCTGCCTACTTGTAATCTCTCTCTCTCTGTGTCAATAAATAAATAAAATCTTTAAAAAAAAAAAAACATAGGGCGCCTGGGTGGCTCAGTGGGTTAAAGCCGCTGCCTTCGGCTCAGGTCATGATCCCAGGGTCCTGGGATCGAGGCCCACATCGGGCTCTCTGCTCGGCAGGGAGCCTGCTTCCTCCTCTCTCCTCTCTCTCTGCCTGCCTCTCTGCCTACTTGTAATCTCTCTCTCTCTGTCAAATGAATAAATTAAAAAAATAAATAAATAAATAAATAAATAAATAAAACATATATGAAAGATCCACAGCCAATATCATCTTCAGTGGGGGGAAACAGAGCTTTTCCTCTAAGGCTAAGAACAAGACAGGGATGCCCACTCTCACTGTTACTATTTAATATAGAACTAGAAGTTTTAGCCTCAGCATTCAGACAGCAAAAAGAAATAAAAGGCATCAAAACTTCCAGAGAAGTCAATATTTCATTGTTTGCAGACAACATGATATCATATGTAGAAAACCCAAAAGATCCCAATAAAAAAATTTCTAGAATACAAGAATTCAACATGCATATAAAAATTACATGAAAGTCACAGGATATAAAATCAACATGCAGAAATCTGTTTCATTTCTATATACCAATAATGAAGCAGTGGAAAGAGATATCAAGTAGTCATTCCCATTTACAGTTCCACCAAAACCATAAAACACCTAAGGAATAAGCTTAACCAAAAGGGTTAATTTTTGGTTTTTTTTACTCTGAAAACTATAGAACACTTATGAAAGAAATTCAAGATGACACAAAAAAATGGAAAACCATTCCATGCTTGTGGACTTGAAGAAGAAACATTGTTAATAGGTTTATACTATCCAAAGCAATCTTACATATTTAATGCAATCCCTATCACAATACCACCAGCATTTTTAACAGAGCTAGTACAAACAATCCACAATTTGTATGGAACCACAGAAGAGCCCAAGTAGCCAAAGGAATGTTGGAAAAGAAAACTAAATCTGGTGGCATCACAATTCTGGACTTCAAACTATATTACAAAGTATAATCATCACGACAGCATGGTACTTGGGTGCCTGGGTGGCTCAGTGGGTTAAAGCCTCTGCTTTTGGCTCAGGTCATGATCTCAGGGTCCTGGGATGGAGGCCCGCATCGGGCTCCCTGCTCAGCGGGGAGCCTGCTTCCTCCTCTCTCTCTGCCTGCCTCTCTGCCTGCTTGTGATCTCTCTCTCTGTGTCAAATAAATAAATAAAATCTTAAAAAAAAAAGGCAGCATGGTACAGGCACAAAAACAGACACATAGATCAATGGAACAGAATACAGAACCCAGAAATGGACCCACAACTATATGGCCAACTAATCTTTGCCAACACAAAGAAGAATAGTCAATGAGGGAAAGCAAATAAACAAAAACAGTCTCTTCAACAAATGGTATTGGGAAAACTGGACAGTAACATGCAGAAGAATGAAACTGGGCTGTATTCTTATACTATGCACAAAAATAAATTCAAGATGGCTGAAAGACCTCAAAGTGAGACAGGAAACCATCAAAATCCTAGTGGACAACACAGGCAACAACCTTTTTTACAATCACCTACCTTGATTGCAGCAACTTAGACACATCCCTGGTGGCAAGGGAAACAAAGCAAAAATGAACTATTGGGACTTCATCAAGATAAAAATCTTCTATACACTGAAAGAAACAATCAACAAAACTAAAAGGCAACCAAGGGAATGGGAGAAGATATTTGCAAATGGCATATCAGATCAATGGCTAGTATCCAAAATCTATAAAGAACTCATCAAATAATACCCCCAAAAAATAACCCAGTTAAGAAATGCACAGAAGACATGAATGGCACTTTTCCAAAGATAACATCCAGGTGGATAACAAACATATGAAAAGATTCTGAACATCACTCATCATCAAGAAAATACAAATCAAAACCATGAGGAGATATCACCTCACACCTATCAGAATGGCTAAAATTAACCCAAGGAACAATAAGTGTTGGTGAAAATGCAGGAGAAAGGGGAATACTCTTATACTTGTTCATGGGAATGCAAACTAATGCAGCCATTTTGGAGAACAGCATGGAGTTTCCTCAAAAAGTTAAAAATAGAACTACTCTATAATCCATCAATTGTACTACTAGGTATTTCCCCAAAGGAAACGAATAGATTCAAAGGCATACATGCACCCTGAAGTTTGGCTATTGTTGATAATGCTATAAACTATGGAGTCCAAATGTCCATTGACTGATGAATGGATAAAGGAGTGGTACATACATAAACAATGGAATATTACTCAGCCATCAAAAAGAATGAAGTCTTGCCATTTGCAACCAGTGTGGATGGAGCCAGAGTGTACTATGCTAAGTGTGATAAGTCAATCATGGAAAGACAAATAGCACATGATTTCACTCCTATATGGAATTTAAGAAAGAAACAGATCAACATATGGTGGGGGGAGAGGAAAAAACGACAGAGAAGGAAACAAACTATAAAAGACTCTGAAGGACAGAAAACAAACCAAGGGTTGATGGAGGGAGGTGAGTGGTGGATGGGCCAGATGGGTGGTGGGTTTTAAGGGGAGCACTTGTGATGAGCACTGAGTGTTGAAAGTGATGAATCACTGAATTTTACTACCAAAACCAATATTGTACTGTATGTGAACTAACAAGAGTTTAAATAAAACATTTTAAAGATACAATGAAATAAAAATAGTACACTCATCATTATGAGCACTGAGTAACATATAGAATGTTGAATCATTATATTGTACACCTGAAACCAACACAATATGGTGTTTGCTATACAAGAATTAAATTAAAAGTAATCAACATGTCAATATACTTGTGGAAAATAATCACTTAAACTTCCAACGAAAAGATGTCACTTAACTAGGTGCTGTATTAAGAAAAATAAAACATGTATATTACATGTATTCATTGCAATTATTTCATAATAATCCCCTCCATGGTAACATGTTTATGGATCTGTTGCCTGAAATCTGTGTTTGTACCAACTCTGTCTTGTTCTCCAGACCACTAAAATCTTCTGACTATCCAAATGCAATTCTGTACCTCCTGTATAACAAATTGATTTAAAATTGGCTTTGTCCCTAAATCAAATATCTTGGAATCATGCTAATTTCTGAAAACTTTTTACGGACTATTTTTATAATAGGCAAAATATTTCTGTTTCTTCACTACATTATAGAAATATAGGTTAACAAATGAACTCAAGATCAAATGGACACTATTGTTCCTTGTGCTTTATAAAATAAGCATGATGGGTCAGAGTATAAAAGTTATTACCAGATACAAAACTCTTGAAATAAGACTTGTACATTTATATTGATATAAGATATATGTGTATATCTCATATACACACACTTTTATACTATAGTAAATAAGATGGTTTATTTATTTATTTATTTTAATTTATTTGACAGAGATAGAGAGATCACAAGTAGACAGAGAGGCAGGCAGAGAGAGAGGAGGAAGCAGGCTCCCTGCTCAGCAGGGAGCCCGATGCGGGCCTGGATCCCAGGATGCTGAGATCAGCTGAGATCATGACCTGAGCCGAAGGCAGAGGCTTAACCCACTGAGCCACCCAGGCTCCCAATAAGAAGGTTTAATACTATCTAATAGAGACTTACCTTGGACCACCTTATCAAATTCACATAATCTCATGAGAGAAGTATAACATATCCACCCCCACAAAAAATCTATATAATATTACTTTATAATAAAATTTCAAAGTCATAAGAATAATAAATAATGCTAAAAATATTTCCTTTCTCCCGTAAAGCAAGGAGAGCTAGGTTCTTGTGTCATGGATTCAAAGACTGAATCTCAAGGACAAAGGAGAGTGAGTAAAGTGACAGAAGGATTAAGCAAGGATACAGAAAAACCTCAGGAGTGAGAGGGATTCTCAACAGGGTTGCCAATGAGGGACGTTAGGGTGGGTGTTTTATAGAAAGCTAACCAGGGAACTTAAATCCTTTTAACATTTCTGTTGATATCACCACTGAGCATGGACTAGTGATAACACCTTCAATGGTTTACTTCTTTTTTAGGGTTTAATTATTCTTTCTTGGTCACAGGTGATTATTGTAAAAAAAAAAAAAAAAAAAAAGACACCCACCTCACACACCTAGGGCAAGATGATCAAGTTTGTTCCCTAATTTCCGGTTTCCCCACACTTCCACATTTGGGGGATTTTTATGAGTCTGATTACATAGGCCCCGATCTATCTCTCCCTGCTTAGACCCTCCTGTCCCTTACTCACCAGTAGTCATTTTGTCTAATCCAGAGAGCGAACATTTGTACATTTGCATGAAACTTGGGCTGGGTTCATTTTAATGTTTATAAGATAAATGTAATAAATGCGAGTACTTAAATGAAATGTATCTACCTGGTGTGGTGGTCTAGAAACCAGACAGATTCTAGAATGCTTAGAATGTGAGGCTTATAACACAATAAATTTTAGTTTAGGTCTTGGTCCCATTCATTATTATATAACTAATGACAGGGTACAGAATAGGGGCACCTGTGTGGCTCAGTTAAGAGTCTGCCTTTGGCTCGGGTCATGATCCCAGGGCTCTGGGATTAAGCCCCATATCAGGCTTACTGAGGAGCCTGCTTCTCCCTCTCCCACTCACCTGATTATGTTTCCTTTCTCCCTGTCTCTCTCTGTCAAATAAATAAATAAAATCTTAAAAAAAAAGAAAGAAAGAAAGAAAGAAAGAAAAGATACAGAATTTTTTTTAATGTACTTCAACATCTGGAATAAAGAATATTACCTAACTAAAATATAGTCTTGATAATTAAGTAGCAATTTGAGTGGTGTTTGAACAGCCATCCCACAGAGAACTAGAAACGTTCATATATACATATAGACCTAAATATGTTCCAGGTTATTGGAGAGATATTAAGCAGTGAATAATTATAAGAGTAAGATTTATAAGAGGAGAGAATTTCAGAGAAATAAGGGCTTTGGGAGCTGCTTTTACCAAAAAAAAATTTGCCTCTTCCAAAATTATAAATAAGAGTCTAGGAAACGAAGTAGAAGCCTTGATAAACTCACAAGACTAGAGGTATTAGTGCTGGAGGTCAAAGCTAGGAAGTTATTTAGGGTCTTAATATTTCACCAGGCCTTAGCTTGGGACCCAAGAAGTTTACATTGTAGTATTAACAATAAATTGGAATATGAACCCATAAAGGGTTAAAGCACAATTTAGAATTATCTCAATCTGTCTGAATTAAGATCATTTTGGATTGCTGATGCTCCTAGCCTGGATACTTTCCAGGAGTGGGAATAAATTTTCTTTTAAGAAACTATCAGATGCATTCCAGTTCAAGTTGGCAACCTAAGAGGCTCCTGAACTAACTGTCTCATATGGACCTGAAACTATAGCTACATACAGAAAAATTCCCACTAAAAGAAATTCAAAATTTAGCCAAGTGGCTCCTATACATTGGGAAAATCAGAGGGAAAAAATATGTATTAAAATTGATAAGAGAGGCTGACACAATCTCACCATAAACCTCACCCTAGTATATAATATATACTAGTATAATATAAAATGAAGAAAATCACAGCTTCCGTCTTTTCCCTGAGGGTTGAAAAATCCTTACATTTAGTGCCCCAGCTTTTAAGACTTCCACTTGAGAGATGGCCCCCCAAAAACATTTATCTCTTAAAGCCAATGGAGCTTTTATCCATAAGCCTTACAATAATAAACAATTCTTAATGGGTTCTGAGGATGATTATGGCTATCTCTGGAGTTCAGCAGAAAAGCAAGACTGAAATACCCAGTTTTTCCTTTAAAGAGGCTTTATTTGCATATCTTAAAAGCTGCAGCCTGAAGGTCAGGCTTCTTATTCAATTCAAATCTAGTGACCTGTTGTAATACACTCTAGAAACTGGAGAAACGGACAGGCACCATCTTTTTGCTCTCACTTTTTACGACTCCATGTCTCTATTTCCCTAAAAGAAGCTTGTGAACATGTTTGGTGCCACAGCTTTTGTGGCTGCTTACCAGAAGATTCAACCGTCTGTGCCCTGGCTCTGTTGGCCAATGGGACTTGAATTCGTGGGTCCCACAGGACTGTAGCAAACAGAGTAAGCTCTTAACTGGCTATCCCTCCAGGGTTTAGCACAGAAGCAGCAGACTGAAATGCCCAGTATTTCCCTGAAAAGGCGTATTTGCATTTTTTTTCCTATTTGCATATTTTAAAAGTTATAGCTTAAGAGTCAGGTTTATAATTTAATACTTCAGTGACAACTGCAGTCCTCCCAAAAGACCAGGAAGGACAGCAGGCACAATCTTCACATTTTCTCTCCGTCCAGCATCTCCATGAAAGGAGCTCATGAGTGTGTTGGATTCCTTGGTTTTGTGCTGCTGACTATAACACACATCCCTTGATAGCCTGGCCCTGGTGGCCAGCAGGGCTTGTGTTCGGAAGTTTAATGGGACTATAGCAAATAAAGAAACAATTCTTAACTGGCTATATCCCCTCAGGGCTCAGAGCAGAATAGAAACCCAAATGCCTATTTTACAGTCTCTCACTCAAAAAGGTATATTAACATACTTTAAAACCTACTGCATGAGGGTCCAGTTTCCAAACAGCCTTCATCTAGTTAATAACAGATCTCTCCCTTTGGGACACTGATAAGTCTTGGGTACACCCTCAACTAAAGGGGCTAAGAACAAAGAAGCCTGTTTGAACAATCACAAAGGTTTGAGAGATGAGGAAGAGCTCAGGCCAGCAGAATGATAAAGGTTTGTGTTCCACAAGATCACTTCTTCATTTCTATTCAAGACCACTTCTTTCACCTTAGGAGAGGTGACAGTTTTATCTAATCACAGAAACCAACACAGAGTCAAGGAAAAAGAGACAGAAATATGTTTCAAGCAAAAAGAATAAGGTAAAATCCCCAAATAGACCTTAATAAAATAAAGATAAGTTATTTACGTGGCAAAGAATTTTATATTAGGATCATAAAGGTACTTACTGAGATCAGGAGAGTAATGCACACAGTAAGAATTCAACATAGTAATACATTCTTATTTTTCTCTAACAAAAATCATAGAGCAGAAGAATATAGTAACTAAAAAAATCAAATAGAGTTTCAATAGTCGACTAGATGAAGCAAAAGAAAGGATCAGCAAACTCAAAGACAGGACAATGGAATTCATTAAATGAGAGAAGTAAAAAAGCAAAAAGAATAATTTTTTAAAAAGTAAATATAGTTAAAGGTACCTATGAGGGATCATCAAGCGGACAAATATACACATTATAGAGGACCAAGAGAAAAGAAGAGAAAAAGAGACAGAAAGGTTTCTTAAATAACGGCTGAAAACTTCCCTAAGGTGGGGAAAAACACAGACATCCAAACCCAGAAAGCCTATAGGTTCCAAATAGGGTAAATCAAAAGAGACTCATACCCAGACATATTATAATTGTCAAAAGTAAAAGAATATTAAAAGTAGCAAGAGAAAAAAATTACATACAAGTTAAACTTCATAATTCATTAAAAGAAAAAAAAAAAACCTGAATCACTAGAGCAATCTTAAGAACAAAGCTGGAGACACCACGCTTACAGATTTCAATTTATATTACAAGGCTATGGTAACTAAAAAGTATGGTTCTGATATAAAAATGGACACATCTAAAGAAGGAATAGAATAGAAAGCCCAGAAATAAACCCACTCTTACATTGTCAATTTATGACAAAGGAGCCAAGAACATACAATGAAGAAATAATGGTCTTTTCAATAACTGGTATTGAGAAAACTGGACAGCCACAAGCAAAATAAACTGGACCCCTATCTTACACCATGCAAAAAAATAAACAAAAATGGATTAATGATTTAAATTTAAGACCAAAACCCATAAAACTCCTAGAATAAATGGGATAATTTCCTTGGCATTGGTATTGGCAATGATTTTTTTGGAAATGGACACCAAAAGGAAAGATGACAAAAGGAAAAAAGAAAAAAAAGCAAATAGGACCACATCAAAGTAAAAAGTTTCTGCATAAAAATGGAAACCATTAACAAAATTAAAAACCAACCTAAAGAATGGGAGAACATATTTGGATATTAACCCATTATCAGATATAAGATTTGCAAAGTATATACAGAATTTACAAGACTAAATATAAAAAAAATACCTATTTTAAAAATTGCCAGAGGAACTAAGTCAACATTTTTCCAGAAAAAGGTTTGCAAATGGCCAGGAGTTACATAAAAAGTGCTCCAAATTACTGATCTCAGGAAAATTAAAATCACAATGAAATTACCTCAAACCTGTTAGAATGACTATTATCAAAAGAATAGGAGATAAATGTTCAGGAGAACATGGAGAAAGGAAATTCTCATGCATCATCAGTGGGAATGTAAATTGGTGAAACAACCATGAAAAACAGCATGAAAGTGCCTCAAAAAATTAAAAATTGAACTACCATATGACCCAGCAATTCCACCTCTGTTTATATATTCTAAGGAAACAAAATCATGATCCTGAAAAGATACCTGCACCCCCATCATGTTTACTGAAGCATTACTTCAATAGTCAAGATATGCAAACAATCTAACCATCCATTACCAGATGAAAGAAAAGGTCATGTGACTATATAGATCATACATACAGTGAAAATTATTCAGCCATAAAAAAAGAAAATCCTGCCTTTATGAAAACACATATGGACTTTGAGGACATTATGCTAAGTAAAATAAGCCAGAGACACAAATACCGCATCATGTCATTTAACTTATGTACGGAATAAAAAAAAAAAAAAAAAAGTCATGAACTTATAGAACAGGGGAAAGAGTAATGTTTGCCAGAAGTGGGGACAAGGGGAATAATCAGTAAAGGTGGTTAAAAGGCCTAAGTTTCTACTTATAAGATAAATAAAGTCCTGGGGATACAATGGTTACTCTAGTTAATACTATATTATATACTGGAAAATACTAAGAGGGTAGGGTAGATTTTAAAAGTTCTCATCACAACAGAAAAAACTGTAAATAGATGAAGTGGTAGATGATGATTGAATTCATTTTGTTATTTGTACATTTTTATTATTTTCTATATTTAAAACTAATGAAATGTTAATGTTGAGTGTATCTCAATAAGACCAGAAAAATAAATCATGTCCCCCTCAAGTTATCACAAAAATTTATGTAATAGAATAAAAATTTAAAAAAAATAACAAGTCATACAAAGAAATAATACAAAGACAACCAAGAAAAAGAGGTTAATGGTACCAAAAACATATAGGACACCTCCCCCTCATATATGTAGGGGACTCAATTAAAAGAGTTACAAAATTGTGCTTTAAAATACCTATGATGTTTTATAATATAAAAACACAAAAAATATGATTGACAATATTTTCAGATAATTAAAATATCTTATGGTAATCTTATCTTATTTTTAAGATTTATTTATTTGACAGAGAGACACACAGAGAGGAAATACAAGCAGGGGGAGGAGGAGAAGCAGGCTTCCTGTGGAGCAAGGAGCCTGATGTGGGGCTCGATCCCAGGACTCTGGGATCATGGCCTGAATTGAAGGCAGATGCTTAACTACTGAGCCAACCAAGGATCTCTCTTATGGTAATTTTTGAGCTGAACTCCATAATAACTCAACAGATTGGTTTAAAATCACCTTAAAAGATGGGCACCTGGGTGGCTCAGTCAGTTGAGCATCTGCCTCCATCACAGGTCATGATCCCAGAGTCCTGGGATTGATCCCAGGACTTAACAGAGAACCTGCTTCTCCCTCTCCCCTCTGTTGCTCCCTTGGCTTGTGCTCTCTCTCTCTGGCTCTCTCTTTCAAATAAATAAAATCTTTGAAGAAATAAAAATAAATAAAAGCACCTTAAAAGAGATTGAATTGAAAAGAAGCCACTCTAAGCATCTGTATGTTGCAATTGTGTACATTTAAAAATTATATATAGATTAGAATTAAAAATAAAATTAACAAGCTGACTAAACAAGTCTGATATACAAAAATCAAGTGTACTTATATGTCCTATAACAAATATATTTTGAAAATATATCCTATATACCATTTAAGTAGCAAAGAAACATACCAAATACCAAGAAGTATCTATCTAGATATACCACAGAAAACTATAACTTAGAAAGAAAGAAAGAAAGAAAGAAAGAAAGAAAGAAAGAAAGAAAGAAAGAAAGAAAGAAAGAAAGAAAGACAGAAAGACAGAAAGACAGAAAGACAGACAGAAAGACAGAAAGACAGACAGAAAAACAGACAGAAAGACAGACAGACAGACAGAAAGAAAGACACAGGAGGAAAGCTGATGGAGTAAGAGGGTCCTGAGGTAAACTCATCCCACAGATACATGGAGACAGCAAGTAAATCTGGGCAACTAACTCTGAAAATGACCTAAGGACTGGCAGAACAAATTTTTCACAGCTAGTCATAGAGAGAGATCCACATGAAAAAGAGGAGATGCAGAGGTTTGGTTGGCTGGGAACCAAACCCCCCAATGTGAATAAACACAAATAGTAATGACATCACAGGTTTCAAAAAGTGAGAGAAACAGAACCCATACCAGGGACCTCTGGTACTAGGAAGAGAAGTCCCTATAATGTTTGGCTTTTTAAACCAGTGGGGCTTAACTCCAGGGGCCTTAAAAACCATCAGGGCTTAATTCTGGAGAGCTGGAGGTCTATAGGAAATGGAATCACCAAACCTTGAAGAGCCAGCATATTAAATAATTTGGCCCAAGGTAGCACAGAAACAGCAGTTTCAAAAGCACCTGGGGTGTATATGAAGTAAATTTACTGACTAATCTTAGACTAGGTACAGAAAAGGTGGGTATCTTCAGATGATTTCTCTGGAAACAGAAGGGTTGGCAGGATCCATTTCTCATCCCCAGCTTGGATAGACACATATTTGTGTTAAACAATTCTAATACTTCCTACGTACGTTGCTAGTATTGCATGTCCCACTCCAGAATTCCCCCTGGGGGACCCATGTCATCCATCTCATCTGCCTGGGCAAGAAATCTTTTTAAATTGGCTTCTGCCCTACCCTACACAGCAGGTAGCCACATTTAGGACTACTTTCCCTCCTAGTGACCCTTGTCCTGGGAAAGGATGGGTAACCTCGCATACCAGCATGCACACAGTTCCTGCAGCAAGTCTTCTTAGCTGCGTGGGCAAACAACGCTGTTGTGTGTGCCTATAGCTGTAGCAGAAAGGCTAATTGCTAAAAGCTAGGCTGAGTGCCAGCCATTCCCACCAGTGAACCCACAGCAGCCATGATCAGGCCTCTAAACAGTGCAGGGAGCAAACCCACAACAGGCAAAATGGGTCATTGCAGCTGGCTAATAAAATGGGGATAAGGTATAAGTCTGATAAAGAGTTCTAATTAATGGTCATAAAGATACTGACTGGACTTAAAACAAAACAAAAAAGGTAAATTAACTCAGAGAGAACTGCAAAGAGATAATATAAAAAAGAGCCAGAGCTAAAGAATTCAATAACTTAAATAAAAAATATTTAAGGGACCCAATAGCAGATTAGAGGAGGCAGAAGAATGGCTCAGCAATCTAGAAGAAAGGATAATGAAAAGCAACCAAGCTGAATAGCAAAAAAATAAATAAAATAGTTGAGACCAGGTTAAGGGAACTCAGAGACACAATGAAGCGTAATAACATTTTCACTAGAGATCCCAGATGGAGAATACAGAGAGAAGGGGATAGAAAAATTATTTGAAGAAATAACTAAATACTTCCCTAATCTGGAGATGGAGATAGACATCTGGTTCCAGGAATACGAGAGCATCAAACAAGATGAACCCAAGAAGACCCACACCAAGACACATAATTTAACTAGCAGAAATTAAAGATAGAGAAAGTTTTCTAAAAGCAAAGGGAGGAATAAGTAGCTACATACAAAGAAAGCTCCATAAGGTTATCAAGTGACTTTTGACCAGATACTTTGCAGGCCAGAAGAGAATGGCAGGATATAATCAAAGTGCTGAAAGAAAAGAAAAGAAAAGAAAAGAAAAGAAAAGAAAAGAAAAGAAAAGAAAAGAAAAGAAAAGAAAAACAAAACACACTGCAGCCAAGAATATTCTATCCAACAGCCAGGAAAATATGGTCAAAAATCACTAATCATCAAGGAAATGTGAATAAAAACCACAAGGAGATATTATTTCACACCTGTCATAATAGCTATTATCAGGGAGTATTGACAAGAATGTGGAGAAGGGAAAACTCACGCACAGTTGATGGGAATGTAAATTGGTACAGCAACTATGGAAAACCATATGGAGTTTCCCCAAAATATTGACAATAGAAATACTATATGATCTAATAATTCTACTCCTGATTTGCCAAAGGAAAATAAAAACATTAATTTGAAAAGATATGCACCCTTGTTTATTGCACCATAATTTTCAATAGCCAAGATACAGAAGCTATACAAGTGTCCACTAATATATGAATGGATAAAGTAGTATATATATGTATATGTATATGCACACACACACACACGCACACACACACATATATGCAATGGAATATTACTCAGCCATAAGAAAGAACACGTTTTTTGCCATTCGAGATAATATGAATGGACCTAGAGGGTATTAAGCTAAAGGAAATAAGTCCAAGAAATATAAATACCATATGATTTCACTTATATGTGGAATCAGAAAAACAGATTCTTAAATACAGAGAACAAACTGGGTGTTTGCTAGAGGGGATTTGTAGGGAAGGAGAGATGTGCAAAATGGATCAAGGGGATTAAAAAAGACAAACTTCCAGTATAAAATAAATAGATCACTAATTTGAAAAGTACAACATAAGGAATATAATCAGTATTGTATTAATGTTATATGGTAACAGATGATGCTCACCACAGTAAGTGGGTCACCCAGTAATGCATAGAATTGTTGAATCAATATCTGATGCTAATATAATACTGTATATCAATTATACTTCAATAAAATAATAAAAATATGGCTAAAAAAGTGGAGGCTTGGCTTACCGGCAATTCCCTAATTTTGCCATAACATCATAAATCCATTAATTGGCTGAATTTTACCTAAAAACTCTGTTCTATCTTTTAAGTTGTGGGTTTGTATCATTCAAAGAGCAACACCAAGAAAGAACACCAGGAAAATAGATAGGCCTACTGAAGTCATAGATGAAAAGCCTTGGAAAAGTAATGATGCCATTTTATCCAAATGATTTAGTTTGAATGTATTGTGAATAGAATTCTGACAATCAAGTCAATTCTAAAGTGTATATAAAAAGTAAAAGACCAAGAATAGCAAAGAAAATATTAAACAAACAGAAGGAGAAAGAAGAAAAGGGAAGACTTGCTATACTGAGTAACTAATATTATAGTAATGAGGACAGTGTAGCCTGGCTACAAGACTAGAAGTATACATCAACAGAAGTCTGTAAAGAATCTAAAGACAGACTCATGCAATTTCAGTACTTAATTTATGACAAAGATGGACCTTCACTGCATCATCCAAATAGAAGTCTTTTATTTAAATATTAGAGTCAACTACAATATCACTATTATAAAAAATTTAAAAACAAGCCAGACCATCCCCTCACAGCATACACAAAATCACTTTCAGGTGAATTTATCATTGAATTAGAAAAAAATATAATATAACTCCTAGAAATTGTTGGAGCTATCTCATGGTCCTGGGCCTCATGCTAAGTTAACTTTGTTTTGTTTCTTTAACAAGCAAGTAACAGAAATACATAAAATACCCCAAAATGAAAATATGGATATATTTTTACATTAAAATTTAACACAACTATAAAAAGAATAGATCCAGTTAATCAAAGGTAAGCCACAATTTGAGAAATGGTAATAGATTTATATCCAGAAAATAGAATTCTTACAGATCACTAAAAAAGAAGTAATCTGATTAAAAACCAGATAAAACACTTGAACAGGCATTTCGTAAAGGATCTTTTTAAAGACAATAAAGTCATAGGAAATGTTGATCAACCTCATTACTCATGAGGGAAATGAAAATTGAATTACAATTAGATAATATCACTCTTGTAGATGGCTTATGAACTTGGTTGTAATTATTCCCATTCCTGTAGGCCTGCTCCCTGATAATATAAGTTTAAAAATCTACATCAGAAAAATGAAGTCTATTTTTCCAGACTTTCCTCTGCCCTTCTCTTGCTACTTGCTTTAGCCAGTAAAATGGATTAGAAGGGTATTGTGCCAGTTCAGACTTCGGGCCTAAAGAAATTTTGCATGTTTTCATTATCATTCAAGATCCTTTATGGTTACCATGTAAAAAACTCAGTCTACTCTATTCAACAATGCCAGACCACATGGAACCAAGACAAGCTGTCCCAACTACAGGCATACTTGATCAACCATCTCAAACTGGCACCTTTCCGCAGAAGCACTGGTGAACTAGCTGAGACCAAGAGAGTCACTCAGCCCAAAGTAATTAGTCATTTCAAGACAAATGGCTGTTGTTTAGTAAGGTCAATGTGTTAGAGTAATTTGCAGTACATTAAAGCTAACTAATAATACTAAACATTCATCAGACTGGTTTCTTAAACTGTGAAATTTTAGTTTATAAAACAACCCATTCGCTGATACTGAATGGTAAATTGGTAGAAGCACTTTGGAAAATTTTGGACATTTTACATTTTTTGGAAATTTTTACATTTTCTTCCATATATACTATAGCACTAAAATTTGAATAAAAATGCTTATCTGTGTGACCCAACGCCACTTTTAGATGTACACCTCCCAGAATATACATAAATGGACCAAAATGTTATAGCAGCAGTCCAAGTATTCATAAATAAATGATAAATTATGGATTCATGGATTATACCATACGACAAGAAAATGAACAAACTATGGTTATCAACAAAATAAATTTTCCCACACATAGGACTTTGGGCCAGAGAAGTAGACACAAGATAATTTATTTTACTTATATATGTGGTTCAAAGGTAATAAAAACTAACCTAATGGTTTAGTGGCCGGGAAGTGCTTATGCTATGGAATCATGAAGGGGGTTTCAGTGATTCTGATAATGTTCTTCTCCACACGGATGGCTATTTACACAGATACGTTCCCTTTAGGAAAAAAATATTGAAATGTGTTCTTGCAATTTATGCATTGTATTTCCTATATAATTTTTTAACTGTACAGAAGGTAGTGAGACTTAGAGTATTAGAAAGTTACATCTTCCTATCTTATTTCTCCTATAATGTATGTAAATAGTATTAAGAATGTATAAATTGTAAGCCATAGAAATTGAGACCACAGGAACATCTTTTTATCTTTTTTCACTTAATATGCTCTGCTATTATTTCACCCTACCTTCACATTTAGAAATTCTGAGTGTTTTTTTTTAAACACAGGGCTATTCTGCTCTAGACATGTTTCCTTGGTTTAGATTCTGCCGCCATCATCTCTCCCTTCTTTGTGCTCTTCATTTCTCTTCATTAGGTCAGTCATAAAGGTTTATTGAGTACTTTTGACATGCCAGGCATTTTTCTAGGAACAAAACAGATAAGACTTGCCTCCACGGTGCTCACATTTTAGTGGACTGCACTAGACATATAGGTAAGCATAGCAAGACAAGATGTGGTATTCGGTATAACCTTAACATTCTTTCTCTCTGCCCATTATATAATGATTATTACGAGCAGATTATCTTCTTGCCTCTGAGATACTTAGAACCTCTAACCCCGTGGCATATTGTTATTCCTAAACCATTCCCCGTACTCCAGTCTCCCTCTGTAATAGAATGATACATTTTGACTATTGTACTGTTAGCTGCCTATGCGCTCTGTGGAAAAGTTCATTCTTTTCACCTCCTTAAACTTTTTGCATGCTAAATAAAGGTTCTTTAGTTCAATATCAAAAGCTACCTCACATTATGTGAATAACAAACTTGGAAACTAATTTGGAGAAAGGACTACTGAGGTACCAACTCTATCCTCTCCTTGTGTTCAGAATTTTTTTAAAAAATATTTATCTGTTGTAACTGCCTTTTTATTTCACTTGAGGTATCCCAAATACATTTTTCTATTATGTGATCTCTTGATTGTTTTACATTTCTGAATCCTTTTGGAATTTTATATTGAATATTGATGTTTGGCTAAGATGTAAAACAAAGTTTTCACAATTGTTTAGAGAAAAAAATATTTTCCTAGGTGTGATTAGCCCTGTGAACTCAACCACTTTATAAGATATCGTGGAAAAGCCATTTCTGGTTTAGCTATTATTCACTACTGCAAATTTTTATGTATTTGTATAATTTGCATGATATGAGAAGATCAAAAGCTATCATTACTGACTAATGAAAACACAAAGAACATGTTTACACAGTTTATACAAGTATCCTTTTAAGCCAATAGATAAACAGAAAATTTTGAATTTTTCCGCTAATTTGGTACATAAGTAATCTTCATGTTGTTGATCTATTAATGAGCAAATACAATAGAAGTTAATATTAATTAATTCTTCTAAAACTCAGTATTTCCAGTCATTCAAAATATTTGCCTACACAGAACACAGACCCATCTAATTTTGTTTTAATGTAGCTTTCTCCTTTGAATCTTCTGTCTCTACGTACAGCCAGTTTCACAAGTGTTCTTGCACATTTTAGAAAGTCAACCAAGCTTCACTATGACTGATTGCTTGTATGAAGCTTTTCCGTGTGATCATGTATCCTGTATATAGCATAATTCTCTTCAACAGGCACAGCTAATTAAGTTCTGTAATCAAGGACACTGCAGCCAAGAGCTAATTTAAAAATTAAATGCTGAAAACAGAACAACATGATTTACTCTACAATTAAACGATTAGAGATAAAGGGACTGTGGCATATTTTGCCTGTTTTTATGACATTAGAAAATCTTCACAATGAATTTTAAGATTTTTCTTTATAACATTGAGCCTTCCAGTCTAACCTCATAAACTCTTTGGTCTAATATGACTAGCTTTAGGTATTTTTCAGCAGGTGGCTTTAAACTCTCTGTGTATTTAAGTTTAAAATGAAGGGACCCCTTGGCAATATTGTTTTGCAGACATGGTCTTTTGCTTACAAATGACATATTTCCACAAGGATGCGAATTTGGGGGCACCTGGGTGGCTCAGTGGGTTAAAGCCTCTGCCTTCGGCTCAGGTCATGATCTCAGGGACCTGGGATCGAGCCCCGTATCGGGCTCCCTGCTCATCCGGGAGCCTGCTTCTTCTCTCTCTCTGCCTGCCTCTCTGCCCTACTTGTAATCTCGCTCTCTCTGTCAAATAAATTAAAAAAAAAAAAAAGGATGAATATTTGGTAGTCCTGTAATAGTAACACCAGAGCATGACACTTGGCTGTTTCACTTGCAAACCCACTTTTTTTTCCTTTTGTTACGTTCCATTTTACGTTTTCCTCCCTTAGGCATCAAAGGATACCTAAAAACATCTCTTCAATATATTCTTCTGCCTGTCAAAATTGGATTAAGGCAAGGACACCCTAGTTCACCCTGTTTGATAAATTTTTTGTCATTGTCTTTAGCCAGTTCTCTGAAGTTACGTATATGGACTGTAGCTTAAAAGTGTGTGTTTCGGGATGGTTATTGGTTGTGGATTTTGGGTTTATTTATGTGAGAGATCTATCAATGATGTGATAGCCAAAGTTTTAATGTTGGGTTAGTATCATTTTATATCAAAGGGTAAGTTAAAGTCTTTCCATTGATTGTTCATATGTTGCCTGAAACTATTCACTTTTATGTGGAAATGAGAGCACAGTAGGAAATGTAGACATTTATTTTATACACCAGTCAACAATGAATGAGATATGAAATATTCATATTTATATACAAAAATTATTGCAAATAAAACCTGTCCCCAGACACAACTGATAGTGCCTGTTAAGTTTAAAATTATCTTGAATATATGATAAGGTCCTGTATTGTTTACAACACTACAATGAAAGTTGGGTTATTTAATACTGCCTGAGGACCAGTTTGTCCTTTAAAGCAGTAATGTGTAATACTAATAAAGCTTAGTTCTAGGAAATGTAAGTATTATTAAAATAACATCATTATTAAACTTTAGTAACCTAGGTTAAGTTAACCTTGAGGAAAAATAATGAATAAACCACACAATCTTTATAAAATACCTAATTTAAAAAGTATTGCTTGTACTTCAGGATTGCGTATCACACCTTTATAACCAATTGCTTTTATTTCTTAACTTTAACTTTACCAAGATCTCTTTTTCTCTCCTGTGACTTCTACTAAAAGAACTTTCTGCTTATTTAAGCTGTGAACCCAAAATGGTTTAACTTGAAAATGATTTCATGTCTAGGTGGTAATACTTTACCCATTAAAAGTATTTTACTGGAATTTCTATTTTATGTTTATTTCTTTTCCAATACTATTTTCCTAACTGAAATTAGCTAAGGCATGGCAAAACTGGGTGTGGTGGGGGGTAGTTTTAATAAATAAGGTAATTAAATACTCTTAGTGACTTAACAAAATCGATATGCATTTCTCACTCATAACAAAGTCCAAGCAAATATTCAGAAGGATGCCTTTCAGACACCAGCTCATGATCCCCACATATTCAACACTAAATTTCCAAGGTCACCTAAAAAGGGAAAAGAAACAATAGAGAAAGAAAGCACAGCCACTCTTCAAATTATTTTGGCTTCAATGTGACATAATACCATATATTCATTTCTTATTGCCCTTGCACCAAGTTACTACAAACCTTTCACTTAAACTGACGCATATTTATTATAGTACTTCAAGCCATAAGTCCATAATGGAGTTACATTACTTTCTAGATGCTATAGAGTAAAAATACCAGTTTCTAGAAGTTACCTGGAGTCCTGTCTGATAGCTCCAGTTCATTTTTAAAGCCAGCAACAGGGAAGGAAGACCTTCTTAAGATTCCATGGCACCAGTTCTGACTCTTGAGCCTCCTTCTTCCCCATTTAAGAATGCTTGTGATTACATTAACCCCACCTGCTTATTCCAGAATAGCCTCCTTAAGGTCAGCTGATTAGGGACCTTTATTACACTTGCAACCTAAATTTCCCCTTTGCCATGTAACCTGACATACCCACAGGTTCTGGAGATTAAGATATAGATGTTTTTGTAGGGTCATTATTCTGCCTACCAATTAATTAACTCATTTTCACTCACATTGGACTGTTGAAATCACATCACCTTTACCCACTTATAGAAGACATAAAATGTAATTCCTGCTTGTGCAACCACTTCCCAGCATCAAATCTATACTACATAAAATGGACATAAGAGGTAGGCAGCCAGTTTTCTCCACCACAAAGATTAATTGTTCTATACCCTGTGAGCAAGGCATTACACTCAAACACAGCATAAAGTGCTCCTAGTCTGATTTTTTGCACGTGCATACAAAACTCATATTCTTCTATATGTTCTTTTACTTAAGCCACACATATTCTATCCAGGATTCCAGGGAAGTTACACTTTTTCATACTTCTGTTTGATATATGTAGTTTTTATCTGGAATGTACTCAACATTTTTTTTTAATTTCTTACAATTGTAACATTAGAGTGCTGTTTTATTTTTCTATATTCCTCTTTTGTCTCTTTCATTATCTTTCATAAGATATTCTTTTTTTTTAAAAGATTTTTTTTTAGTTATTTATTTGACAGACAGATTACAAGTAGGCAGAGAGGCAGGCAGAGAGAAGAGGAAGCAGGCTCCCTGCCGAGCAGAGAGCCCGATGCGAGGCTCCATCCCAGGACCCTGAGATCATGACCTGAGTGGAAGGCAGAGTCTTCCACTGAGCCACCCAGGCACCCCCATAAGATATTCTTAATTCCATACTCCGTTTAAAGGACTGTCCTAGGAACAGTGTATTATTATAACCGGAAGTTTGTTAGCCTGGTGGTAGAGCCTTTGAGAGGGTTTCTTCTGATTAAGTTTCAGTCTTTGGAGTACACACTGAACCTGTGTTTTGGGGGGTATGGCCTTCATAAGTATTTTTGTCCTTCTCCCAGGAGTAAGCTTTTTACTTCTAATACCTTCCCAAGTTCCAGCAGGTATCCTCCACTTTCCCCATTTTATTTCTAGGAAAAAAGGAAATTAAGGCTCTCCCACCACCTTTTAGTTTAAAGAGGAAGGCTGGGGCTGGGTGGAGTTCCCTTCCCCAATCTGCAATATTTCATTAGTGCCTTTTGATGATGTCCTTCCCCTGCAAAGTAAGACTTTGCACACCAAGAGGAGGGGTCTGGATGGATTTCATGGTGGTTGCTCTTCCCCTCCCTAGTCAGTGCTATAGAGGAACTGTCTCTGGATTCTTTCCATTCTCCCTGTGAGACTCTGATGGAATTCCTGGAGGAAAAGCCTTTGAAAACATGAGGAACTGATAGAAGTACCAAAGAGAGCTTCTCCCTTTCACACTAGCCCAGACTCAACTTCTAGCAGTTTGTCGAATTGCTGCTTCAATGTCTCAACAGCTTGTAGGGAGTTGAGGGGCTTCTGCCCCAATTAAACAGATGCTCAGGTCCTGTTTTTCCCTATAGGTGCCTATCTTTATAGATTTTCCAGTTGGTGGTTTACCCTGTGAACTCAGTTCACTAATAAGCCCAAGAAAAGTCCATGATTTTTAGTTTGTCCTGTTATTTATTGTTAAGGGCAGACTTGACCTCTTCTCAACTCTTTACGTGTATAAGCTAATGCCAAGTACAATATAGATTTTCTTCATAAGTAATTATGGTTTGATTTTTTTCTACATTAAGATTTTGACATCATTTGCAATGTCTTTTTAGTGATAATATAAGCTGTTTTTTCTAAAATGACTAGGAAATGATTTTTCCCAAACCTGTTGTCATTATACTATGAAATGTATTTATATACACAGTGAGTTCTTAAGTATACTAAGTTCTCCTTGTGAACTACCAATTATTTTTATTTTTGATTATTTTTAAAGATTATTTACTTTATCAGCTATGATGCATTCTTTGTTCCTTTTTGAGCCATGACCTGTGTTTTAGTCAGGGTTCTCCAAAGAAACAGAATTAATTGGATAAATATATATGGAAAAAGATTTATTATAAGGAACTGGCTCATTCAATTATGGAGGCTGACAAATCCCAAGATCTGTAGTCAGCAAACTGGAGGTTCAGGAGGGACACTGTATATTTCCTCAACTGTCATTCACTAATCTTTTTTCCCTCTTTTTTCTCAGTAGCATATGTGTTTAATTATTGTAACTTTTATAAAGAGTTTGAATAAGTAATGTGGAAAGTTTTTATTCTACTATACATTTTCAGAAAACCTTATCAGTTTTTAACAGAAAAATTTACAATCATCTTAAAAATTAACTTCTCAGAAAGCCTTTGAGGTATTTAAATACAAGATCATGTTATATCACCTATTTAATTCAAGATGTACAACTGAATGTATAACTGAATAACTGTTCAAATAATATTTATAATTTTCACAAATTTAGTTTTGGATGATTGTTCATGATTCTTTGTTCTATTTTAAATATATTTTTCTAGTATGTATCATTTATGGTTATCTTAGATATGAGAGCAAAGTTTATATATTTATTACTGGGTATTTTACTAACTCTAACATCTATTTTTTCATTTATCTTTTATATGTTAAAGGGATGTCCACTGACAAAATTGAAATTAAATTTATGCACCAACACATAGAACAGTACATGAAAATTAGACACTGAATGCAACTGAAGCACACTCTTTCTGAGAAACAAAACTAAACAGAAACAGAAATGTTCTGTAAATTTTACAATGCATTATTTCACTTTCATTCAGGTAGGGAATATTTTCAAGAAAAAAAATCACAATCATATATATACTTAGGTTTAATATGAATGTCAACAGTTTAATAGATACGTATAAAACTATAATGCAGCTAAAATGCATTATATATAAATTTCAAAGTTAATGTTTTCAAAACTTTTATTTTCTTGTATATAAAATGCAAATATCTTTTATGAGAGTTTATACAAGATGGGAAAATATAATTGTCTGTGAGAATTGCCCCATTTTATATTTAATTACTTTAAAACTACTTTATCTTATAAATAAAGTGATTCATGGAGGATCACTCTCCTTGTTTCACATATTCATTGATTTCTATGTTCCCTCTACAATTAGTTGTCCTTTCAAGCCAACACTATCATTTCTCTTTCTGCTTCCTGCCAAGTAATTTAAGATTTTAATATAAACTCATGATTTCACAAAATTAAACAGTTTATCCTCTAGCTGTCCTGTAGAGTTCTTACATCGTAGGCTCCATCAGACAATATAATATATAATGACACCACAGCACTGATCTGATTTGCTTGAGTTACAGAACCCTATTCATTTTGAATAACAGAGCCTTTAACACATTTTTTTGGAACTAACGTTTCATTACTGTCTAACTAGTTCACATTATGAATTGGCTTATAAATATCATTTGGGAAATCATAGCTGATTGTCAACTAGTTTGCAATGGATTTTATTGCTTTTGATAAACTGAAAATTTATCTTATTTGGTTCATGACATTTACCAAATATTTGTGATTTCCAAAAAAATATACATTGATCATTTTATTCTTAGAACTTTCTATTGGCTGAATATTTATATCCTCGACCCCTCCAAAATTCTTATGTTGAAGCCAAGATCCCCAATGTGATTGCACTTGAAGATGAGACTTTTAGGATGTCATTAGATCATGAAGTAAATACCTCATGAATGGAATAAGTATCCTTTTAGAAGGGATAGGAGAAAGATGATTTATTACTCCTATGTGAGGACACAGTGAGAAGACTTTAGCCTGTAAACCATGGAGAGGGGTCTTACCAGACACAAAACTGCTGGTAGCTTGATCTTGGATTTCCCAACTTCCAGAACTGTGAGAAACAAGTATTTGTTATTTGAGTTGCCCAACCTATGGTATTCTGTTATAGTAGCCTAAACTAAAACAGAACTATTAGACAATTATGGTTGCATGACCATCTTAACATATTTTTTATTCCAACCACCATTAAAAAGTTTAAAGAAGCTGGAGTCCAAGATGATGGAGGAATAGGAGACCTTAGTTTTGTCTGGTCCCAAGAATTCAGCTAGATAGCTATTGGGTCATTCTGAACACCTGCAAACTCAACCATAGAGCTAAGGAAAGAAGAGCTGCAACTCCACAAATAGAAAAGCAACTAGGATGTCTGGGTGGCTCAGGCAGATAAGCAACTGCCTTGAGCTTGGGTCATGAATGCAGAGTCCTGGGATCGAGCTTTGTGTAGGGCTCCCTGCTTAGCAAGCAGTCTGTTTTTCCCTCTCTCTCTGCCCCTCTCCCTGCTCATTCTTGCTCTCTCAAATAATTAAAATCTTTTAAAAAATGTATGAAGAGAAAAGAAAAGAAAAGAAGAAAAGAAAAGAAAAGAAAAGAAAAGAAAAGAAAAGAAAAGAAAAGAAAAGAAAAGAGACCACTTTCTGCAAGGTGGAAGGCACAGAGAAGTGAATCCAAGGTGATATATGGGAAGATAAACTGTTGGGGGAGAGAGACTCTGTAAATGGGCTATTGGAAAGTGGTACAGAAGCAGAGCTTAAAATCAGAAATTTTAGAAGTCAGCTCCTGTGATGGACTTCCTTGACTGAAAGATGACCAGGTGGTGAAGTGGGGAGGAATCCTAGGTAGCACAGTGTGGTCTCAGGATCCTAGGGGCTCACAGGAAGAACAGGGGTGCCTGAGTGTGGCAGAGACCACAGCCATTGGAGCAGGGAAGCCAGCTGCAACCAGTGAGCCCTAGAGAGGGCTCTCAGCTTGGGGTCGCCATATACTACAAACCTTGGCATGGGTGGGTGACTGTTCTCTATGAGCCCAGCAAGTGGCAAAACTGGGATGAGCAATTTTTCTCCTTCTTCCCCTGGGATGAGCAACACAGGTGTTTACAGTACTATGCAGGGTTTGGAGACTGGAAATGGGGTCAGTCCTGAGATAGAAAGTTTGTCCACAGAGTGTGGACAGAGACCAGGGAGAAAGCAGTGATTGCTTTTCCTGAGAGCACACTGAAGAGTGGGGCCCCAAGATTTTGGTTCTGGGGCTGGAGATTGGAAGACTGTCATTCTCACTGACATCATCTAAAGCTGTGCGGAAAGTCTTCAAGGAACAAAACCCACATAGAGCAATCTGGCCCCTAGGGAAAGGGCAGTGCAACACCACCAGGGGCAAAGACACTTGAGAATCAGTGCAAGAGGCCTCTCTCCCAGAGATCAACAAGAACATCCTGCAAAGACCAAGTTTACTGATTATAAAGAACTGTAAAACTCCAGGATCAGAATAATAAGATATAGAATTCATGGTTTTTTCCCATGATTCTTTAGTCTTTCAATTTTTATTTCTTTTTTTTTCAATTTTTATTTCTTTCACTTTCCTTTTTCAACCAATTTTTATCCTATCTACTCTTTTTTAAACCTTTTTTTAATTTTTACAGTTACATTCTATATTTTCACTGTATTTAATTTTACTTTTGTATATATACGTTTTATATATATATATATTTACTTTTGTTTTTATATACATATATTTTTTCTTTCTTTACAATTTTAAGATGCAGTTTCATCTAACAGACCAAAATACACCCAGAATCAAATGTATGGCTCTGTTCTCTTCACCTGTCTGATCATATTTGCTCTCTTTTTGTTCATTCCCTCTTTTTTTGTTCTGTTTCTTTTTGTTAAAGCCTTTTTTAGATTTTCATCTTTCTTTTTTAAATTTTCATCTTTATAATTTCAGTGTATTAAATTTTATTTTTGTATATATATATATATATATA
Source organism: Ailurus styani (assembly GCA_002007465.1). Taxonomy (NCBI): domain Eukaryota; kingdom Metazoa; phylum Chordata; class Mammalia; order Carnivora; family Ailuridae; genus Ailurus; species Ailurus styani. The sequence goes on along the minus strand of LNAC01000099.1, from coordinate 173,779 downwards.
TATATATATATATATATATATATGTTTTTCTTTCTCAACAATTTTGAGGTGTTGGTTTCTTCTAAAAACTGGCCAAAATATACTGAGGATATAGTGTATTGCTCTGTTTTGCTCACCTTTCTGTTTATATCCTGTCTTTTTTCTTCTCTCTCTCTTTTAATTTTCATTTTTACACTTACATTCTATCCTTTCATTATATTTAATTTTATTTTTGTACATATATAATTTTTTTTTCATTACATTTTCAGATCTAGTTTTATAACAAACAGACCAAAATACACACAGGATCCAGTATATTGCTCTATTATGTTCACCTGTCTTGTTATATTCTCTCTTTTTTATTATAATTATTTTTATTTTTTCTTAGGTTTTAAGTCTCTTCTGATTTGTTTAGTGTATATTTTTCTGGGGTTGTTTTTTCCATTTTAGTATTTTGTTTTCTCCTTTGTCTATTCTTCTCTGGACAGAAAGACAAGACGGAAAAACTCACATTTGAAAAGGCAACAAGAGGCAGTACTGACTTTGAGGGACTTAATCAGTATGGACATAACTAAGATTTTAAAAATAGCGTTCAGGGGCGCCTGGGTGGCTCAGTGGGTTAAAGCCTCTGCTTTCGGCCCAGGTCATGATCTCAGGGTCCTGGGATCGAGGCCCGCATCGGGCTCCCTGCTCAGCGGGGAGCCTGCTTCCCCCTCTCTCTCTGCCTGCCTCTCTGCCTCCTTGTGATCTCTCTCCCTCTGTGAAATAAATAAATAAAATCTTTAAAAAAAAAAATAGCGTTCAGAATAACAATTATAAAGATACCAGATGGGGTTGAAAAAAGCATGGAAGCCGAAATAAAGTATAATAGTGTAGTATTAGTTAATGTGTTCTTGGTGCAATTTTTCTATTTTAATTTCAGAGGGATGGTCATATAATGTATTGCCCAAAGATCTGTCAGACATTGAAAATACTGTTTTTTATTTGTTCTGGATGCTGGAGCAGTTAAGACAAACTAGGACTGTCCTGGGAAAACTGGAATGAAAAATAATCCAGCTTTGGTCTGATAACTACCTTTCTCTAAACCAGGGGTCAATAAACTTTCTGTAAAGGGTCAGATAATAAATACCTTGTGCTTGGTGCATCATAACATCTTTGCTGCAACTATTCCACTCAGGAATTTTAGTGTGAAATCAGCCATCAGCAATATGGAAACAAACTGCACATCTGTGTTCCAATAAAACTTTATTTATAAAAACAGGTGATGAATTTTGCCGTGGGTGGGTTTGACAATGCCTGCCCTAGACGCTTGTATATTCATGTCTGCTCTATTTTATTTATATCATGTATTTTACTTTCCTATGGCTTTATTTAGTCAACTTATATTGAAGTCTCTCAATGTTAAACTTTTTGTCCAATACCCAATTGTGTATTTTTTAGCCATATACTCCACATCTCTACTTTGGTGTCTGATAGGCATTCTCAAACTAAATATGTCCCAAACCAAAACTTGATACATCCTTATTCAAAGTGGCTCCTTCCAAAATGGAAATAAACAGAAACAATATTCCTCCAACTGCTCAGGCTGAAAACATTAGAGTTATCCTTTGTCTTCTTTTTTCTCTCACTCCACATCTAATTGATCGGCAAACTCTCTAATCTCTACCTTTATAGTATAATCATAATCTGAACTTTTCACCTCCTTGCTATCACTTTAGTTTGAAACACTATCTTCCCTGATATAATACCTTCCTGATTTTGTTAGATCTAATAATAAGTTTAGAATTGGATATTTTAATTTGAAGAATCTGCCAAAAATCAAATGTGAGCTATCCAGAAGGAAGTTGGATTTATGTATGTGATTAAAATCTGTTACATATCCTAGAGTGGTTATCACACAGTGTAAGATAATTGGCAATTAAATTGGTATTTTTTCTTTATACTTTGCTATATAATTTTCAAAATTGTCTACATAGGATAATTCTTGTTGTTGTAATGATGTTATTAAAAACATGATTTTTTTAATAGAAGGGAAACAATAAAAGTAAAGACTAAATGAGAAGTAATCTCTTAAAAAGTATAGTTACTAAAAGAAAAAAAAAATAAAGCTCTAGATGGAAATTTGAGATAGAGTTATTGTTGAGTGTGATCTTATTTGTTTACATATTATCACATCTTTTTAAAACTCTAGTTAGTGTACTCACAATGCACAGAATTCAAGATATGTTTATTTGAATTATGCTACTTTTAAAATGACAACCATTACCATTGACTGATTTGAAGTTAGATCACACATGCTCAACATTTAGAACTATGTATTTTTATGTTTGCTAAAATGAAAATTAATCAAATTATAAATGAAGCATTTAGAGTTTTAAATTTCATGATATCTTTCTTTTTTTAGTAGATTACTATTTTGTGCTAATTTAGAATTTTTCTTCTAAGATACAATTTCTATATTCCTAGATCATATCATTAAGTTCATTACCCACTCAAATTCTCTAGGTTAGTTTCCAATAGAATGTTTAAATATTTGATACTTAATTCACTTGAAAAATTCTAAGACTTATTATAGGTTATATGTAATAATAATATGTTAGGGTAAAGATAAATCAAGCTTAGATATGCATATTAGAATCAAGATATGCCCAGAAGAAAGAGGGAAATGAACATTGAAAACAGGTAAATAGTATGAGTATAGTTAATAGGAAGAATTTTTCTATGGAAAAAAAAACTGATTTAATTTTTTATTGTATCATTTCTATAAATCAGTGATTATCTTGTCAATATGAACAAGGCACAGCAATATAGTTTAGTAATGGAATCTAAAAATGCTATCACTTTTTGGGATAAAACATATGTTATTTATTTTTTTTAAGTAGGAGAGATAATGAATCTTATAAGAATTGCTACATTAGGCTAGGGATTAATGAATGAATTTATTACATTTTTTTCAGAGTTGAAGGTTAAGAATACTGAGTGAAAAAATAAAAACCATGTAACATAGGCAGTATGTTATTCATACCAGCTCCCAAATCAAATCTGACAGTGTTATTAAAAGTAATAGATATTCAAATCAAAAATCAGGATGGTCGAAGATGATATTTAAAATAAGTTAAATTTCCATAAAAGTGAATCAATTACCTGTCTAGACATTCACTCAAGCCTTGTGCTTAAACCACATCTCCAGGGATTATGCACCTGACAGATAAGTCACCCAGTGGTATTTTGGACTGAGTGGCTTTTTATTATTACTATTCTTTCATAACCATATTCTTCAAATAATGTGACTTCTCACCATTTCCAAGACAGTTCTGCTCTGTGTTGTTCCTCGATTACTTGTTTGTTTGTTTGTTTGTTTATTGCCACCATCTTACCTCAGGTTACCATTGGATAATATATTGCCAAAAATAGCATTTTAATTCTGGCTTGACAGGTTATCATACTTTTCTTGATTGTAAATGAAGCCCCAAGCTAGAGTTCACAAAGCAAGTCATCTTTATATTGACAAGCTCTTTGGAAGAACAATTCTAGTTACCACCCAATACAACTTTTAAGTAGGCAACCAGGGGGAGGGAAACTAATAAATAACAGGGATGCCTGGGAGATGCTCCAATTATTCCACATTGCAGTTGATATAATAAAAACTTCTACTTGAAGCTTTTGTCTCTTGTAACAATTCACTTTAAATTCTCAACTGTCCATAATTTGATCTGGCCTTGTAAGCCATGGAAAAGAGATGCTTGTAACATAAAAGACATGGCACATTTTTAGAAATATGTCACTTCTCTTATATATACTCAGATTTCTGGGAAAATCTCTCTACTAAACAGGACAATGATATGATATCAAAAGCCCAAGTTGTAAGCATGTGATCATTGTGATTCTAAAAGAAGTTTACTATGAAATCCACATTATACACATGGCAGATGGTGCTTTGCATATGTCATGGGAATGTGAAGTCGCAGAGTAGTGGTGTCCTTAACAATCCCAGAGCCTTGAAGTCAAATACATGAGTATGAAACTATGTGATCTGGGCACTTTAAAACTTGTTTTAATCTCATTTTCTTTACATGGTAGATATAGATAACAATACTTCATAGTTGAAAATAAGTACCTATAAAATGCTGGATTTTTGTAGGAGCAATACTTACGTCCTCCACTTCTCTGTCACCCAATTCTATTGTCCCATAAATTCATTCTTATGCCACAGATCTAGACATTATAGCCTTTGATTGCAAATATCTCTGAGAGAATAAAGTGATACAATATGAGGGCCAACTTCTGGCTGTACTATTTATTAACTGTATTATGTTAATATATGAGGGAAGGAATTGCTTCTCTTCTGTCATATATCTAATAGAGACAATAGTATCAGTTTACCAGTTCGTAAAATGCATGTAATATGCTTTGCACAGTCCTTTGCTTATTATTAAGTGCTAATGTATGTTTACTAAAAACTCAGAAATTTTTTTCTACATTTCACTCTCTTTTGAAGGCTGGGTTGCTTTACTAAAATGAATTATCCTCATTCTCAGAAAATCTTCTGGAATTTATATTTCTATACTATTAATCTGCTAATTTAAAGAAAGGAAAGCTAAGCCATAGGCCTATTTCAGATGAATAGAGAATGTGTGTTTGATGTCCCTTAACCATTTCAGGAATGGAGGTTCAGAAAAGGTCCTGCTTACTTTTCCTGAAATAATTTTTTTCTTTTTTTTTTCTTTTAAATGTTTTATCTATTTATTTGAGAGAACGAGAGAGAGCAAAATAGAGTGTATGGGGGGGAGGAGGAGCAGAGGGAGAGCGAGAACCAGACTCCCCACTGAGCAGGGAGCCAGATACCAGACATTGGGCTTGATCCCAAGACCCTGTGATCATGATCTGAGCTGAAGGCATACACTTAACTGGTTGAGCCACCAAGCATCCCAAAATGATTTCTCTTAATACCAATCAGTACGGAGAAGAGAACATGACAAACAGCCAATCATTTTCTGGTATATGAATCACATGAATTTGATCTTGAAGAAAGTGAAGCAAAGCTAAAATTTCCTGTTTTACCAGTGAATCCTACTGAATAGACTTTAAGAGCATGGTTTTTAGTAGTGTTTAATTTGAGATGCCAAAAACACCATATGGAGGAAGAGTCTATGAAGGATGGGCTGCCTGACAGCTGAGACTGTTTAAATTTAAATCCATATATTAAGAAATGTGATTTTAAATTTAAAACCCTATGCCCAATGTTACAAAGATTCACCAATATTAACTGAATTATTAAGTAGGGACTTGCTTATTCATGTCTGTCCAATAACCCCTTCCATCTCTCAAGAATATGGCTGAGTAGCCTTTCCCAACAGATAACTCTTTGGGTAAGGAAATGTCTGGATACTGCTATTGTTTGCCAGGTTATTTTCATTAGCTTTGAACAAAATTAAAGTAAATTTTAAGGGTGATTGTATGTATATATAAGTGCATATATATGTGTCCATGTGTACACATAGGTGTATTTTATATATGTATGTGTGTTTTCTTTCAGGTGATACAATTTTGCCAAATGCTTTATTATCCCTAATGTAAGCCCAGGCCACTCATTCATTCTAAGTGACATTGAACCTTCAACATAGTCTAGAGGTCCTCCTTTCCCTGTGTTTAAATACTTAAGGAAGATTTTAATTTGTATCTCTGCATCTGTGTTCTATGTAAATAAGTATACAACAGCATACGTTGCCAAAACAATACTGGATGTATTTTAATTGGCACTGGACTTGGCATTCCACCATGGATAATCTCTCTCACCTAAAAATATTGAACTAAAGTTTTAAACAACATAAAGCTGTGACAAGCCATGGACCCATAAATAGACATGGGACTGTGAGGTATATAGCATAAGGGATATAAACTAAAGTATATAATATTTTATCATTAATTTAAACAAATTAGTGACTAGAAATACTCTAATTTTTTTATATTTCCTCAACCATAAAAGAAGAGGTTTGTTCAATTACTACAGGAAATTGAATAAAACTCCCAACCCTACTGTTTTGTGATGGTTTTGCTAGACATACTAGTGGGTGGATGGATCAGTTACCTGTGTCCAAATTAATCCATCAGTTTCCTAGCAGAGAAAGGAGATATATGGTTTGCTAACATTATTGGTTTGGGAGAACATTTATGGGCAGTGTTTAAAGAATTGCAGGAAAATGAATATTGGAGGGCAGGAAGAAAAGTAAAGAAGTAAGTTCCTGAAGACTACATGTATTTGGTCACTATTGTCTACCTATATCCCAATGATATTCATACAACTTAAGAAGGCTACTAAAGGCAATGACCCTAATCTCATAAACTATTACATTACTACTTGTAAAACTTTATACAAAAGGAACAGCGAGGTTTAAGTGGGCTTTTAAATCTTAATGAATCTGCCATGATTTAATATAAACTGGACTCTTTAATCTTATATAATAAAGACTGTCTTCTAGATTTACTCTTCTGATTCAAACTGTGGTACAAAACCATATTCCTTGGGAGTATCCTTCCCTAACTAGGTTGTTTATGTAGGATTGCAGGGTATCTAGTAAGCCTACATGTGCACAAGAATTGGAAAAGTTTTAAGTCTACTGTCTTTGCCCTGTTCTCTGTTGATATAATCCTCACTTCTGATCTCCACACACTAAATCTAACATGTAATATACAAAGTAAAAACTAAGACATAATTTTAACAACCTGTGTAAACAATTTTCAAATACATTCCTTTGTAGTCTATATAGCCAAGCAAGCATATCTTTCATTCAGCTATATTCTCTTAAGACCATAAAAAAGAAGAGAGTCATTCTTGTGGGATAATATGTACTCTGAAAAAAAGTACAGTGTATGATAGGGATTGACTTTTTTTCTTTTTATTCTAATCAGTGATCATAACAATAACAGAGCTTTACAGTTAAAAAAAATATAGAAAAACAACTCCCATATCTATTCTTTGATTCTTTTAGCCTTTTTGAAAAAGAAGAACTAACATTATACTGTCATTTTAGAGATAAAAAGACACAAGAGACTAAAATAGGGTAAGTCACTTACACAGAGCCACGTGGCTCTTAAGGGTAGACTAGGGACTAGAAATCCTGCCCTCTACTAACCTAGTGCTCTTTCAGTCAAAACCACTGTTTTACTCAGCATCCAGCTTCATAAAATAGACATTTCACCTCTATACTGTGAGCAACTGTTATATCTGCTGATTAAAATTCCTTAATACTTGTAACAGTTAACACAATTAATTGTATATGAAAAATATTGAGTGGAAAAATATAAGTACTTTTTTTAGTTATAAATTAGTAATTATAATCATGGACTAAGTACAGAAGAAATGCAAGGGGCCAACATTAATTCTTCAAGTGTCCTCAGAAACATAAAAATGATCATATTATACAATTAATGCTGGATTATTACCTCAGTTTATTAGGAAATAACTATAAATTGAAACTCTCAGTGTTTTGAAAAAAGTCACAAAGTTGATTCTGTTAGGATGAAGGCATTATATTGAGAAATAATATATAATTATACATGTAGAAATATTTGTTGAATATGTGACCTTCACTATATGAAATTTAGGAAACTAGTATTTTTGAGGGATTTTAATTAAATTGGTCAGCACATACTAGTTAGTTAAATTCACACACTTAAAATTAAGTTGAAATTCTAGGAAAGATATTTACAAATTATATACAAATTGATTAGATAACATCCACCTTCATTTTAGAATTATCCATGGTATAGCGAAGAATTTGTAGCTTGGCTCTCATTTTAAATAAGACTTGGAAATATGCTACAATTGTTTATGCCAAAAATGCAAGCACAATTCCTTTAGCGAAATCACATAGAAAATATGAAAACTTAGCCAGAGCTTTTGATTTTGCTTTGTAGGGTTTGTCCATCCATAAGTTAAAGGTTGTATTTTCTAAAGTTTATCCATTGAGTATAAATTTAATCAATACACCCAATATTTGCAACAAGGGCATTTCAAATAGTAAGAACACCATACCTGATTAGTTGATCTTGAAGAATGCTTCACTTTCTTAGTCCTCCAAACGACTACCCTTAGGAAAGCATACTCACTGTGGAGGTTGTATCTTTAAATTATGTTTGCACACAACATAGATGAATGACCTGATCCCATTTAGAGTGGATTCCCCTCAGAAATCTCAGGGCTTGTCAACCCGAAACATAATATTGGCAAAGGCACCTTTGTTTCTTCCAGATTTTTTTCCCAAGCAGATTGTTGTGCTTTGCTAAAGTGGAAACAAACATAAGGCCTTGAGAGACGTATGAAGAGTGGGCACTTGAGGGTGCCTGATGACCTCTTTTCCCTCTGTTTGCCTGCTGCCACTTTTTGCTGCTGTAAGGGTAGCTCTGTGCCTCATGAATATGGAATACATTTATGGAGAACGTGAAGTTTATCACAAAGGCTGATCACAAGAACTGCCATCCTAATTCACGCTTTCAGACTTTTTCAAGAACGTCAGCTGTCCCTCAGTCTTACCAACAGTCTAACATCAAAACCCTCCCTAGGAGCTGATTTTCTTCCATCTTGGCTGATTTCATAAAATGTCAAAGGCAACAAGCCTGTTGAGGTGAGAAATAATTTAGTCTCAACAAATTTGTGCTTCAGTGGCATTTCCTTCTTGTTATTGTTTTACCATTAAGTTTTTATTAATGAGCCTTAGAGGGGCCCCAGGCTTATTTTGCAACATTGGATACGTAAAGCTTGTTTTTGGGGGGTGTTTGCTGTCCTGACATTCGGACAGCTAGCCCTCAAGAGTAAAATGACTTAAGTACTATGAAAATGAGGACAAATAGACACATTTATTCTGCCTTCCTAATAAAGATTATTCCAACCAAGATTTTTCTGATAGTCTTGATCCAAAACACTGGAACCCAGTATGAAGATCAGCAGACCATAAGAGGCAAAAGGTCTGTTCTGCACGCTGGAATCCAATACCCTTGGCCACTGTTTGCTCTGGAATAAAGAGTAAAACAAATGGTCCACTGGGTTTTCTTACTGAATGCTACTCGACAAGCACTGAACTATCTTCCCTAAGGGTATTTTGACAGAACTGGCTCCATGTTTATTACAAGAGATGTGGTGGAAAAAATAGCCTCCCTGGGACATTTTGTTCATGATATGTGGAAATTGTTGACAAGATTCACCATTCATGTATAAGAATATTTATATCACATGTGAATCATCAGTGAAGATCTACGAACAATCGCGTCTATTTTGCTTTTTGGACACAACACTTAGGGAAAATCCTTTTTATTTAATTCCTCAATCTAATAGCTCATTCTAAGATGGGAATTATCTGAAGGGTATAATTGAGTTAATATTCATCAGGCACATTTTAAATCATCACATGAAACTAAAATTGGAAGCAATGGCCATGTTACTATGATTGTCTTATAGTTTCTTAAAGATATAGATAACTGAAAGCAGCTGAATTCCTTCAATGTTCCAGTGTTCTTTATCTGTAAAAACAAATCCTTAGTGCACTGTATTTTAAAGTTGAGGCACAGTACACACAGAGAGATGAATCACAGGTGTGAAAACTGTTTTGACTATCACCTGTGTTAGTGCTGAGACAGGCAACATTGTATATTAGGAGCTATTCTGTGAGCCGCGGGACTTGGTTTGGCTTTCTTCTCCACTGTAGGTCTTGAATAATTCAGTCAAGGCATTTAACTTCTCTGTCTTCAGTTTCCCCAACTGTAGCATGTTTAAAAGGCCCTAAATGAACATAGACTTACCTCCCAAAACTAGTAATTTGTCACTTCAATTAGTTTGCAATAAAGTTTAAAGAAAATGTTTGACTCTGGTAGGAGCAGATCCTGAGTGTCTATTGCTTGACTAACCTAGGCTGTGACCTAAAAAAATTGATATATTAAGAACAATTCATCTTATAGAATATAGTTAGCTTTAGGACTACTTTATTTTGAAGAAAATCTACCTCTTATGACTGCCTAAAGGTATCCTCAATGATTAAATATCTTTGAATAGTAGAAAATGGATATTTAAAATATAGAATGGGATGTATGTGTTCTGTCTACTTCCCTGCCATGAAAACCTACTCTACCACCATGTTTAAAATCAGGTTTTTAATGCAAGTCAAATTATGAATTAAACTTGCCCAACTATAAGAATAAACAAAGAAATAACAAATTATCTTGGTTTCTATTTATTAATCTTTATAATAAATGGATTTACTCCTGGTTGTGCTTTTGGACAGAAAAAAAATTACAAAATATACCTAAAATTTTATTGAAAAGAGGCTTTTTTTTCTTGGCCTCTTTGTTCATGGTTAATTTGGATATATTCAGGTATTACTATAATTTAATATCTCCAATTAAATATAATGGAATAATCTAGTCCCTATATGTGAGTGTTCTATAAAACACTATAGCAATTCACAATCACTAGTTTTGAGATTTATTACATAACTTTTTATTTTATTATCTACTAAATATAGTAGTAAGAATAACTATAGAGGATCAAAGCAGTCAATGGAGAATTTACAAGAATTATAAACATGGACATCGAAGAGTAGAAATAGGTTTTAAACTACTGCAGAGGTTTCAAAACAAAACAAAATAAAACTTGAGTTCTTGAATTTGAATGTTGAATTGTTCAAGCTTAAGGATAGTCTAACACTTCATGAATAATCTTCTAATCTTTGCAGAATAGTAGGATTCATAAATTCTGCCTCCATAAAGAAGGAACAGGAAATCCTGGTCACCATACAACTGAGATAAAACACAAACAAACAAACATTAAAACAAATGATTTGGAGGAAAATGAAGAAGCTGGTTTTGTTGTAGGCATCTATTTGGTGGCAAGGAGAATTAAAGAACATCTGGCTTTTGATTGGTTGCAAGCTCTACCACCCAATGCACAAAGGATATTGACTGGTGCTGATATTAGTGGCAGTGTGAATAAGCAAAAATGAGCATTTATTTTTTTTTAAGATTTTATTAATTCATTTGAGAGAGGGAGAATGAGAGAGAGAGAGCGTGAGAGCAGAGAGGTCAGAGGGAGAAGCAGACTCCCTACTGATCAGGGAGCCCAATGTGGGACTTGATCCCAGGGCTCCAGGATCATGACCTGAGCCAAAGGCAGTTTCTTAACCAACTGAGCCACCCAGGTGCCCCAAAAATGAGCATTTAGCAACTTGTGGAAGCAAGTGATTTTTTTACTGCTGTTGTCTCTGTCATTTCTGCACTATTTTTGGATGTTTGTCAGCACTTTCTTTGGAAACTTCTTTCCTCCATGTTTCCAATAATTACAATACCTCTACAATACCCTTTTAATAGATTTTTTTGCTTAATCAGCCAGAATCATTGACTAACATGTCTTCTTGGTACGAGTATATGTTCTATGATTATTTTTTCCCCAACATATTAAGCTTCACAGAAACAAACTTCTATAATTAGAGTGTGTGGGTTCAACTTCTGATGCTGATAATCATCAATTGATTTAAGATAGTCTTAATCTCTCTATGTCTTAGTTGCTTCATATGAAAAGTGAGATAATAAATATCTCATGGATTATTTTTGGTAAGATTTTATTTATTTATTTGTCAGAGAGAGAGAAAGCGCACAAGCAGGGGAAGCAAGAGGCAAAGGGAGAAGCCAGTTCCCCACTGAGCAAGAAGCCTGATGCAGGACTCAATCCCAGACCCCTGGGATCATAACATGAGCCAAAGGCAGACACTTAACTGACTGAGCCACCCAGGCATCCTGATATCTCATGTGTTTATAATGATTATATGAAGTAATACTGGTTAAGTTTTTAGCAAAGTGATTAGGATATACAAAATAAGATTGGTTAGCTGATAAAAAGAGAATAGTAATAACAATATATTATGCCAGTCAATAATGGAAATCCATACCTATGTACTTTGCTATTCTGCTTTCCACAAAAGTACCGATCGTTAAAATTAGAAATTTAAATCAAATTACTTAGGACTATATTATCTTAAATCCTTTTTCTCCACTGTTATTTTTTGAGTTTATTTTATAAAATGCTTCCTCCTTCAACCACTTTACCACATATGAAACTTTTCTCCTTAGGGGTTATCTACGTTCTATATCAAAATGAAAAATAAAAACCTTGTGACAAAGCATGGTAATATTTTGGTCCTATAGTAATAAAAAAATAGAAAGTTCAAATAAAGTATGTTTATAGATTTGCAGTCAAACTATTTACACATAAAAATGAAATAGATAATGGAGCATTTGATAACATCCATGAATCTGAAAGTTTAGAAATTTGTCTATTGATCTTAAAGTAAAAATAAAACAAAATAAAAAACAAAAATGCACATTAGTGTACATTCACACACATAGTACTTAGTTTCATTTGCTTCATTACTTAAAATCACTTATACAGCTTTTATATGGCATTTAAATTTAACTGAACAGAATCAAGAATTTGGTATAAAACATAATCTAGTAGGAAGAGAAATATTGTGAAATCTGAATATTTATTTATATACAGATAGATAGACTATCAGCAGATATTTTAAGTAGACCGAAAAATGCCTGACTCTATTTATGAAATATTTTTTTTCCTTAAAATCTACTCAATATATCTAAGATACTAAGACTAGATATTAGCTTTAATCCTATATATACTTATATTACTTGGTAAAACCAAGGTTTTGATGCTTGACCTAGGCTGTTACATCCTAGCAAAATCTCCTTATTTAAAATAACTTTGTTATCAAATATTGTCCAAAAACCCTTTCCTCTTTTAAGGATTGTGTGTGCTGCATGATATTTTAAATATGTAAATGTAAGTGAGTGATTAATGTATGCCCTAAACCATTGTAAAAGTAGAACATTTTATGCTATAATTAAAAGGATTACTTATCTACTTGAACTCAAGTAAGAAATTGTAAGGCAATGGGAATTCTACAATAGAAAAATCAGTCTTATTTTGATAGGGAAAAAAAAATAGAGTCTCCAGATTATTGCTCATGGCAAAAACATGAGAATGAGTATTCAAGGGCACCTACAAACTGATGGACTATTTCCCCCTAAGTATTATTACCTTCCAGGTCATCTGTCTTTCTCTGCATTTCATCTTTTGGTCACTTAAGTTTGAAATTGAATAATACTTTATAATTCTTAATAATTTTTCTTCATATTAAGCTTTCTTTGGCCTAATGTGATATATTTTGATTCTAAAAAAAAGTGAATTATTTTGAAACTAAAGTACGAAAATATTGAAAAATTCATAGCTTGATCCTTTCCTCAACAGACAAAATTCTTGATTTCATAGATATCTAAAGTCTAATGAAATCCATTTTACCATTTAAACTTCAGTAGAATTTATTGCTCAAATTTTCTTAATTTCCTGATTTCATATTCATTCTCAACTTTGTTGTTTATAATTAAGCTCATTTCTATCATGTACCCAAACTGTGGGCCCTTCACAGGGAAAATCTGTATACTATTCATCTTTCTATACTAAATGCAGTGGCTGCGACATGAAGGTACAAAATAAAATTTGTAGAATAATGGTTAAAATAATGAATGATTGGATGATCATATATTTGTAGTAAATAAACTAAAAGTTTATTAATAGACATAATCTCAAAATAATCTACTAAACATTAAAATCCATACTATATTTTGACACTTTTGTGAAAATTAAATAATGTACATATAGTCCAGTTTCAGATTATTCTTATTTTATCTAGGAAAATTTTTGCCTCCATTTTTTAAAAATGTAAAAATTATGTGCTTCGATTTTTGTAATACTGAAATGGGATCTGTGTATTATTTAAAGAAAAACAAATTTAATGATAGGTCAAGCCTCTTATGGCACTATTGACTAACTTCTTTTCTGAGTAAACACAAAAAGAAAAACAAAATTCTTTTTAATTTATACGTGTAAGTCAGAAAGATCTTTCAGAATTAAATATATACTTAATATATATGTATAGAGTATACATATATATTAATATACAATTTGTGAATTTATACACATATACACACAGAGATTTTTTTAATTAATACACATACTGTTTTAAAATCTTTCACCTTTAAATGCCTTGATAGAAAAGAACATGTATTTATCTCAATATCTTTACACCTAACAAGACAGCTAGCATGTTAGTAAGTACTTAGATGAATGAATGAGTGAAAGAGTTAATGAACAAATGAATTGATGAATGAAGACCCACAGATAAATCTTCTGGTTTAGAGGAGACTTTAGACTTTCAAATTAACTTTGATAAGGACAATGATTCGACATGGACTATACATATTTGATTTGTGGTGAAAATATTCTCACCCATTTGAGTTTCCTGAGATTGTTAATATTTGAAACAAGATCTGAATTAGGACTATAATCATCATTTCTGGAATTTTCCTACTTGATATCTGTCACAAATTGTGCTCTCCTGAAGCAGAAGCAGACTTTGGGATGGATGAGGTTTATTAGAGATCCCTATATATGAAGAAAGAGTTAAGAAAGTAGTAACAGGACAAGAAAGGGGTCATGCTGAGATTCAGCCCTGATAAAGTCTTAGAAAAACAGCAGGGGATTATGGAGTGTGAATTCTCTGTGGGAGTGTCCCCTTATAAGGCCAAAAGGGCAAGCCCTTTGTACCCCATCACATTCATTCACAAAGTAGAGCTGCTCAGGAAAATGTGTGACCTAGAGCAATTTTGTTCTCTGACTGAAGGAGACCTCAATCTCACAACCCTGAGATCATGACCTCAGTCAAAATCAAGAAATCAAACTTAAATGACTGAGCCACCCAGGTGCCCTAGTCAGTCCCCTTCCTGAACAGCTGATTGACTACTTCTGCTTTGTGTTCTCACACCCAGGGCTACTATGCAGCTGACCTAATCACCCCAGGTGTAGTTATCAGAAAATAAGAACTCCTAGAACCCAGGAAATTTTTCAAATTAGCCAATCCACAGAGTTCTGGAAACCTAGCTAAAGCCACCCCACCTTTTGTACATAAGCTGTTTCCTATAGCTCCACCTTGGTGTTACCCTCTCTGAGGATATAGCCCCCCCACCCCGCAATGTGACAGCCTTCTTTTGTTTAGAGTTGCAAGTAACAGAATTCTGCCTTTTGTCTATCCCAGCATCTTTGTCCTTCAATTAAAAGATTTTTCAACCTTATAAAACAATTGGTGCTGTGAACAGGATAGTATGCCCATTACCACTGAAGTACCAACCCCTTTGCATATTGATTTGCAGATGTACTTACTAAGGTCGACACACACTGACTAGAAGTTTTATATTTTCTAAGCAACTGTGTAACTTTGACAGGTATTGGGGGGGATACGAAGGGTACAGGAATGAGGCATTTGTTATCTTGCCTCAGAGGCACACTTTACAGTTAACATTGGGCAACTGGTCTCCAGAAGTGCAGCCCAGAACATAAAATTCACTGGCAACAACATTAAGGTATACAGCAGATATAAGTTCTTGTCCTGTTACTACTCTCCTTTGTGGGGAGACTGCCCTTGGCTTACTAATTGGTTCCAGACAACCCCAACAATAGTTTGAGACAGAAATACCCTCCTGTTGGTGAGCCTGTACTTTAATCTTATCTGCTCTTTGGTCTCCTGTGGTTGCCACATCTCACCTTGCCCAAATGTACTTGGCATCAGAATATGCAAATGAACAGTGCTAATTGTCTAAACTCTGGAGGCTAGATACTAGACCAGGTGGGGGCTTCCCTTAGGGAATTAGAAGTGATAGGTCGCCTGAGCCTCCTTTCTGGAGATGCGAGTTCCAGTGTGTCTCTAGTCTCAGCTTGTGTTTGGAAGAGGGCATGTTTTAGGAGTCCATAACTTATAGAGTTTGTGTTTCTTCATTATTATTTTAATCAGAACCACTTATTCTATATGCATTTCAGACAAGATGTTGTCTGGGAAGATGTTGTTGGGTTCCCCAATGGTAGAGAAATGACACCATATCTCATCCTCTTGAGGATGTAGCTTGGGTGAGGGTACCTGCTGTATACCTTAATGTTGTTGCCAGTGAATTTTATGTTCTGGGCTGCACTTCTGGAGACCAGTTGCCCAATGTTAACTGTAAAGTGTGCCTCTGAGGCAAGATAACAAATACCTCATTCCTGTACCCTTCGTATCCCCCCCAATACCTGTCAAAGTTACACAGTTGCTTAGAAAATATAAAACTTCTAGTCAGTGTGTGTCGACCTTAGTAAGTACATCTGCAAATCAATATGCAAAGGGGTTGGTACTTCAGACAAAAAGACAAACTCACAAACCATAAGAGACTCCTGATCTCACAAAACAAACTGGGGGTTACTGGGGGTGGGAGGGTAGGGATAGGGTGGATGGGTTATGGACATTGGGGAGGGTTTGTGCTTCGGTGAGTGCTGTGAAAGATGTAAGCCTGATGATTCACAGACCTGTACCCCTTGGGCAAAGAATAAAAATAAAATTAAAAAAAAAAAAAAAGACAAACTATGCTGTCCCAGGGAGAGGCTGCCATAGCTAAGTGCAGACACTAATTCCTCCAGGGTAGACTGGGAAGCATTGGAACCAGAGAGGGGTGACTATGAGGAAAGTGACCCCTCACCCTGAACACTTTCATATAACCACATAGAAGCCCAGGGGTTATCAGATCAGAAATTAAAAAACAATACAAAACAAAACAAAAAAAACAAAAAACTGGACCTTCAGGAAGGTAGAAACCCAAAACAATATAAAATAATGAAAACCCTATATACTAAGAATGAAACCTGGGTATAGGGGAGGAATACATACAGGTATACCATTAAGGTCCATAGTTGGGCCGATTAGCAATACAAAATTTACCAAAAGATTTATCTAACAAAAATATAAAAAACAAGGAGGTGGGGGCTGATTGGCTTTTGCACTTCTACAAAGAGGTTCAGATTTAACTTTAATATTTGTTAAAATACACCAATTGGCAAAGTTTCATAGGCTTAAATTACAGTTAAACCTACAGACCCCACTAATTTATGCCTAGTACCCTCTAAGTACCTTAGGAGACTAACTAAATATAGAAGAGAGTGAAAATAGGTAAGCCTCACTATAACTTTAGCTTTGCTTAAATTTCATAATCATTGTACACCTTGCCCTAAAATATCCCATAAACACTCTGAAACAATGAATAATAAATTAAAATTAAATTAAGTCTTTGGCACTTATAAAGTGGCTTGATAAAATGGGACTCCATGGACTTCCAGTGAAAATGTTAATATGGCCCAATATAAATTAAAATAGGGCCTCTGAGGATTAAAACATTATATAAGATCTAATTAATGAACAGGTAATTGTCTCCACTACTTCTCCATTCCTGATTTTGTCCATTTTTAAACCTGAAAAAAATAATTGATACCTCATGGTGAAGTAGATTAATATATCCTTAAGGCTATGATCCTATCCATTAAGGCCCCATATCCATCACCCCATTATTATTATTGAAAGTATTAGCTCCATCAAATCAGCAACTGGTAAATATTTTGTTTTTATAGTTTTGCCTATTTTAACAGCATCTGCACTTTGTCTTCACCTCGGAAGGGGCACGATATTCCTTTACTAGACTACCCATGGTATAGCTCCATAGCTTTGTGATAATGCAATCTTTGCATGTAAGATCTTGGCTATTTCCCCTTTCTCCAGGAGCACGGATATGATGTACCTTTCTCCAGGAGCACAGATATGATGTTACAATGATGACATTCTCCTTCCAGGGAGAATTTCCCATGACACATGCACTGAGGACATACAAGGCTAATATATTTTAATGCATTTTGGATTCTGGAGGCAACATAGTCCTCATTTACACATTTTACTTAATCTCACTTATAAATTAGTCCTCCTTAAATGGGGCTACCTCCAGGGAAAGGCCCTTGAATCTGCCCAAATTAAAGTCAAAAGGCACTCACAATAGTGCTCTCAGAGACTCCTTCACCATAGAGGATTTTAAAAACCCCCTCTCATGCCTCCTAAAATCCATAGACTACCTGTCATGGCCATAAATTCCTGATGGGTTTCCAATGGAAGAAACTACCTTATTTGTCCTTATGCTATATTATGATTAGAGAGTTCATTGCAGGCCAAATACTGGACTCTTTGGGAGATGGAGGCTTTTATGGACTCTGAGCCCAAGATCCTCAATACCCAGCTGCCCATTATGCTATGGATCATGGAAGCAGCATCCCACAAATTTGGTGCAACTACTGAAGACTCCTTAATGTAGGATGGAGCCAAATCTCCATCTTCTGACAAGTCCCCTCTGCAGGAGGAGATGACCTCCACTGTCTACAGTCTTTTGCCAGATGTCATGGTGCTGGATGAGGCTATCCCAGTGCCCGACAACTTGGGTATGTGGGGGGCCCCTTTTGGTCAACTGAGGGGGCAGCACTAGAGTTCATAGTGGGTACAGGTGGAACTGCCAGCATTATGAGTGATGGAGCACAGGGGAATGTTGCTGCCTTCCATCCTTAAACCAGGAAGTCCCTGGTAAAGAAAGGAACACAGGGTCAGTGACTTGGTCAAATTTCAGGCAATTATCTTAACACTAGATATTAGCAAATGTCTCCATCTACACATTTTTACAAATTTTAGGGCTGTTGCCTATGAGTTGTCCCTTTTAAGGTAAAGAACTCAGACTCTCGTTTCACAGGTACCCAAAATAAAAAAACAAAGTGACATGTATATCTGTGTATAATAAGGTCACAATGAAAGGCCTTACTAGGATCTCTTTTGGAGTATCATGCATTACTGATAGTGATCCAGGCACATATTTCACTTCTAAAAATGCATAATAGGCTCTAATTCAGTGGAAATTTTATCACCCAGATAGAGGTCCCAGGCAGCTGGATTAATTGAAATCTATCGGGTTCTTCAAGGAACTTCTGTTTGGGTTGGAGAATGACAAATAGACTTCTAAATGGGGATCTGTGTCTTGTTTAGGACTTGATCTTTCTTAATTCAAGGCATCTTGGCCAACACACACATAAATTAACTTTAAAAATCCTTCCCTATTTCCCTTTCCTCTATTTGAAGTTGGATAAATCTCATCTCCATTTATGCTCCTGGTTCTCCTTAAGGAAAATTTCCCATGCCTTAAGGAAAACCTTGCAGAGGTTATTATCAGCTGTGCCTGTTTAAAAATTAATGAAGATTATTGCTTTTCCCAGGATGCCAGTGCCCTGTATTGGTCTATGTTCTGATGCCCCACTGCCCTTTCCTACTCTTCTTCTCAAACTTTCCACCAGGACTTCTTTACCAGGGACTTCCTGGTTTAAGGATGGAAGGCAGCAACATTCCCCTGTGCTCCATCACTCATAATGCTGGCAGTTCCACCTGTACCCACTATGAACTCTAGTGCTGCCCCCTCAGTTGACCAAAAGGGGCCCCCCACATACCCAAGTTGTCGGGCACTGGGATAGCCTCATCCAGCACCATGACATCTGGCAAAAGACTGTAGACAGTGGAGGTCATCTCCTCCCGCAGAGGGAACTTGTCAGAAGATGGAGATTTGGCTCCATCCTACATTAAGGAGTCTTCAGTAGTTGCACCAAATTTGTGGGATGCTGCTTCCATGATCCATAGCATAATGGGCAGCTGGGTATTGAGGATCTCGGGCTCAGAGTCCATAAAAGCCTCCATCTCCCAAAGAGTCCAGTATTTGGCCTGCAATGAACTCTCTAATCATAATATAGCATAAGGACAAATAAGGTAGTTTCTTCCATTGGAAACCCATCAGGAATTTATGGCCATGACAGGTAGTCTATGGATTTTAGGAGGCATGAGAGGGGGTTTTTAAAATCCTCTATGGTGAAGGAGTCTCTGAGAACACTATTGTGAGTGCCTTTTGACTTTAATTTGGGCAGATTCAAGGGCCTTTCCTTGGAGGTAGCCCCATTTAAGGAGGACTGATTTATAAGTGAGATTAAGTAAAATGTGTAAATGAGGAATATGTTGCCTGTGTAGTCCTGCCTGGAAGTCTTCTCTCATTTGGAGCTGTAAGTCATAGAGTTCAGGTTTTTTATCTTTCCTAGTGTTTTTGTGTTATATCCCTCCATCAAAAGTACCTTTAAATTTTATAAAAACATACATGTAACTTTGCTGTTCCTCACTAAAGTTGGATTATATATCGCTGTTTCTATACTCTGTTGCTATTCAATTTGATTTTTATGAACAAAGGGATGTTAGCAGAGGTGACAGTGTGTCACTTCTGGGTGTAAGCTTTAGGAGACATTTGATGCTTCAATCTTGTTCTTCTGTCACCACCATAAGGAAAGCTACCTTGGGTAGCTACTATCCCTTCAGGCATAATGAAATTATGTAGAGTCAAACCTTTCTAGCCAAGCTCAACTGGACCCACGTCCTGAAGTAGAGCTATTCAGCCCAGTTAAGGCTGGATGAGCTATTCCAGTTGACATAGATAAATTAGATATAAATGCTTACTTTGTATGCCAATGAAATTTTGTGGTTATCTCTGGTAATAAATGATGGAAGGTTACTATACTTATGACTAAGTCTTTAACTATGTTTGAAAAGAGAAAAGCCTGCAACTTTACAAACCTGGTCCAGCGGTGGCACTGGGCAACCGTAGCTAACTGAAATACTGAAAACCTGTTTTCTCTTTGTTCTTTCTATGAACTGAAAATAGTCTGCAGAAGCAAGAGTGGTGTAGAATATCTTGGATGACATCAAATGACACTACATCTTTCAACAGTGAATCTACAGGCACAAAGGCTTGAACAAATGTTACAAAATTGTCAGTTTTTTAGTGGTGTTGACTATATGGCAGCCATGCGTGGTTATTTTATCAAAGCAAGCATGCAATATCTCCCTTTCATATGTGTAGGGATTTCAATTCCCACATTTATGGGTGAAGAGCAATTGATCATTATTATTGAGAATCAATTATCTCAAGGTGGAACATTTAACAGAACTAGAATGGGGCACCTGGGTGGCTCAGTTCGTTGGGCGACTACCTTCAGCTTAGGTCATGATCCCGGAGTCCCGGGATTGAGTTCCGCATCGGGCCCCCAGCTCCATGGGGAGTCTGATTCTCCCTCTGACCTTCTCCCCTCTCATGCCCTATCTCCCTCTCTCTCAAATAAATAACTAAAATCTTAAAAAATAAAAAGAACTAGAATGGACCAATATCAGAACCTGGACACATCTGTCATCACTGAGTTTCAGAAGAAACCACTCCAGTAGCAGGCAGAGCCCCTTCATAGATTATATAGAAAGAATAGCCTTTTCCAGGTTTGTCAATAGTTTCTTTTCGGGAGAAATCTGTTATTAGATGCTGCTGTATCACTTTGCTTCAAGTGTAATATTTAATTTTCAAGTAGAAAATGTGGCAGGATTCAAAACTGGAGAATTACAAGGGAATCCACTTAATTAATGAGTAAGAGAATGTATTTAATGTTGCTATTTCCCAGCATGATTATACAGGTAAATTCATAGAAATAAACCAATGTTTATATCATAAAAATATTTTTAAGATACATAAAATATATTTTTTACACAAAAAATCAGAACAGCAAAAGACTTAAGTTAAAATAATCTTACCAATATTCTGAAAAAAAATTAAAGAAAATCTAAAAGTCAAGATTGAAATTATTTGAGACATAAAAATATATCAGTGCCATCAATTGTAATAGTAAATGAAATTCTAAAATAGTTGTTAATCTTAGGTTTTGACATCCTATTTATTGAAGAAATACAAATAGAAATTCTGTGAATAGTTATGTGCAAAGCATTATGGGAAAAACAAGGAACTATGAAATATATAATCTCGAGAGGAATTTATATTCTAAAACCCACAAGTCAATAATATGAGAATGATCCTAAAACAAAAGAGAGTTATACCGGGCACCTGGGTGACTTAATCAGTTAGGCATCTGAATCTTGGTTTCAGCTCAGGTAAGGGATCAAGTCCTTAGTTGAGCTCCACCCTCAGTGGGGATACAACTTTAGGATTCTCTCTCTCCCTCTCCTGCCTCTCTCCTCTCTCTCTTTCTAATAAATGAATAAATACGTAAAAAAAAAAGTTTAAAAGAGTTATACAATATTTTCTATGATTGAAATATGTGTTTATTGTGTAGATGAGAATCCTGTCACACAGGAAGTTTCAATACATTTTTGAAGTCGATATAGCTAAATGGAAGTAGAGTCATAACTAGTGCCCAGGTCCCTGTACATCAAGTTTGGGGATAATTTCTTTATTTATAGTCCTCACATGAAAGTTTGAGGTGCCTGGGTGTCTCAGTTAGTTAAGTGTCCAACTCTTGAGTTCAACTCAGGTCATGATTAAGCCCTGAATTGGACTCTGTGCTGAGCATGAAGCCTGCTTAAGACTCTCTCCCTTTGGCCTCCCGCACTGATGATCTTTATCTCTCAAAAAAAAAAAAAGTTAAATAGAAAGGTAGTGATTCTTCAGTAAATATGGTAAAGATTCAGAAATGAGAAGAAAATAGCATTTAGTGTCAGCTGGTATCCAAAATTTTTCTGGAAATCATACAACTCAAGTGGGACTTAGAAGATGGTTGAATATATAGTCAAAGGGCATGTGGAGGTAAAATAGGCTAAAAAGAACAAGAATTTAAATTGTCAGTTTGGTGATCAGTGATTAGAAAGCCTAACATAACTCAAATCCTGATGTATATAAAGGAAGAGTGGCAATTAAGGTTTAAAAATACTTAAATTTGCATCACGTGCTTTAATGCACATAATGAAAATATTAATGTATGTAATGCATATATGCATTAAATATAATGTGAACTTTACATAATAAGGAAAAAGATTTTGAAATAGAGTATATTAATGTTCTATCATGAATCCACAGTTTAAAAAATACTTTGATAATATGCAAAAATAATTAAAAGTGAAATATGAAAAATTATTGAAATTTTCATGTAAGAATTGACAACTTCATGGTGGTTGGGGTAATTACAGGGACATATATTAAAGGGATTATAGAATCACTGATTTCATAATTGGAGAGTATCTAACAATATTTATTACAACCAATTAAGCATTGTTTAATCTCTTGTATAACAGATCTGGTATTTGCTCATGGCTCATACTTAAAAACCTTCAGGGAACACTCTATTCATTTTTTCTTCCAAAGAATTGTTGACTCATTCCTTGAACATTTCTTGCTCTTATACTGGTCTGAAATCCTAGTTCAATGCTTACTCCTCTGTAATTGTATCTTTTCCAAGCTATCTACTAATATTTCTTTCCTTCAACCATTCATTTTATGATACAGTATTAAGTTACTATACAAATAATCCTATTATACCATGTTTTTTTGAAAGTAGAGTGTCCATATTCAAATTTGAGAATTATAGTGTAACATATCCAACCTACAGTAGAAGGGAGTTTTCCTCATTATTTAAAATACTTTATTTCAGGGCACCTGGGTGGCTCAGTGGGTTAAAGCCTCTGCCTTCGGCTCAGGTCATGATCTCAGGGTCCTGGGATTGAGGCTTGCATCGGGCTCCCTGCTCGGCGGGGAGCCTTCTTCCTCCTCTCTCTGCCTGTCTCTCTGCCTACTTGTGATCTCTCTATCAAATAAATAAATAAATCTTTAAAAAAATACTTTATTTCAATTTATGTAACATATGTATCTTTTCTTGGCTGCAATATAATGTTTCAAATTGAATATAATGTTAAGTCATAAGGTCTAATTGTAATCATTAAGAAAAATTCTCGTTTATCTACTTGTAAAGTTGGTATTTTGTAAACAAGTACAAAGTACTCTTACACTTGTTAATTTGTACTTGTTACATCAATCTCTACAAATTGCCTGTCATTTTTACATTTAAATTGGTTATCAAATGTAAAAATTACCTTGTTTTGTGGCATATACAAAAATAATAGGAATCTTTTCTAAATTTTTATCAAAATGTTGAAAAATATCAAGTAGAAAAAAAATGTAAAAGAATGACATTTGATTGAAACTAAACCATGACCAATTGGATTAAATCTAGATCTTGCTAAGAAACAAAGTAGTAATGAGAATGCAACTTGAAAAATGAAATGGATGGATATCACAAAGTTCCTGAACAATAGAAAGATAAGTAAAGTAACTTTAATCACTATATATTTAAAATCAATGTTACCGTCCTTAGTCTCTGTCACATAGATTCACATGTAAGTAGTTCCATGCACTACATTTTATTGCTACAGACTTTTTTCTGTCCTGTTCACTTTCCTTTCTAGAGAGAAAATTCCTCAAGGATAGAGGATATGTAACCACAGTACCCACAACAAGACTAGACGTATATATCTGCATATAATCATGTGTTGATTTACTTAACAAAACATCTCATTAAACTTTATGGTTAAAATTATGTTCATGTCAATCAGTAGTTAAGGCATTTTTTTAATTTTGGGAATGTATTTCTGCATTCATTTTTAAAAATGGGAGTATAAAGAGTGTAATAGCATTAAAATATTCAAAAAATTTATTTAAGCTAGTTTCAAATATAGGATTTCACACAGAACAAGAAACATAACAAATCTATTAAATGAGCCAGAATATCAAGTCACAGCTTCCTAAGCTATTAGAAGCTGTGTGGATCCTCTCTCAGCTGGAAGTGACTAACTCTAGGTGTCATAGCATCCTGCTGACAGCTTAGCTTTTATATGACAGTAGTGATTAAATATTATCCATAAATTTTTTTCATTTCATCAAATTGAATCATAATTTTCAAGGCAAATAAAAGATTCATTTGTCACAAATATTCATAGAGCTGTCCTCAAATGATACCATGAGATTAGACTCCTTCCAAATGAACTTGCAGAGAATAGATTCAAAATCTCAATGTGTCAAAAATGAAAATTAACTCCTTATTCATCTTCCAAGTAACAATAGGGAAAATTGTCTATGACCATCCTCTGGCCAGATTTTCTTTTTCAGATATGCATATAATAAAATACAACAGGGGTTTAAAAAACACCTCCCTTTAAGAACTTAACTCTTTCCTACTGTGAGATAGAGTAAAGCTAACAAAGAAGCCTCCTCTCTTCCCATGTCATTTCATAAGATGTTGGTGTTTCATTTTTTTCCCAAAGAAACAAGATAGTAGGAATCCTTACAAACCCAAATCATAAACTATATGGATTAGAAACAAACAAACAAATAAACAAAAACCCCTTTGTATAAATAAAAGAAATGAGCCCTTCCAGTTTTTCAGGCTGACAAATAATCAGAATTTTCCTTTGCAACTTCTGAAAAACAACTTTAAAAAGCCAAAGCCATCATTTTAGGTTCCTTTGAATTTTACCTGCTGGAAAACCGAAATAGTGCAAGAGGCCACTTCTGGTCTGGATGCTACTTAGAATTGATGCATTTGTTTTATTTTACAACTTCTTCATTGAACACCTTTTACACAACATGCACTATGTCAGATCTTACGTGGTGATACTGTCAGGGATTAAGAAAAGCATGGTCTAATTGGTAATTAACTCAAAAAGTATTTGTTTAACCAGGCATTTTTATAGGTGCTATACATAATGCTTTAAACAAAGTAAACAAAACTTTATGTATTTTACATTTTAGTAGAGGAAGGAAAGGCAGAATAAAATCACATTATATAATATATAATGTTATGGGTTTAAAAATACTATGAAGAAAAAGGAAGCAAAGAGATGAATCAGAGTTAATTTACTCTTTTATTCTTTTTTTTATTAAAGATTTTACTTATTTATTTGTCAGAGAGAGAGAGCACAAGCTGGCAGAGTGGCAAACAGAGGTAGAGAAAAAAAAAGGCTCCCCGCTGAGCAAGGAGCCCCATGTGGGATTCGATCCCAGGACCCTGGGATCATGACCTGAGCCAAAGGCAGCCGCTTAGCTTACTGAGCCACTCAGATGTCCCTATTATTTCATTCTTTTAACATTTATTGAATATATATTATAAGCCAGCTACCTTTTATGCAAATGAGGTCCATCAGGTAACAACAAATTTTTTTACAAACACCCTCATTAAATTATACTATAAGGAGAAAAGCAATAAATATAAACAAGCAAATAGCATGATGATGTTAGAAGGTGAAATGTGCTATGGAAAGTTCCTCATATGTAAAATTAAAGGAGGAGACTAGGGTCTCCTGGGTGGCTCAGTCTGTTAAACACCTGACCCTTAATTTTGGCTCAGGTCATGATTTCAGGATTGTGAGATCAAGTCTTTCATCAGTCTCTGTGCTGGGCATGGACCCTGCTTAAGATTCTCTCTCTGTGTCTCTGTCTTCCTCTGCCCCTAACTGCCTCTCTAAAAAAACTGCCTTTCTAAAAAAAAAAAAAAGGAGGAGGAGAGTAGACCTGGGGAATAAATGAGACAGCCCAAAATGTTGGTGCAAGTTCAAAATGGACCTCTGCCACATTTCAGCTCCAGTCAGGGCTGGCCCTAGAGTCAGCAGTAAGGCATTTCCTCCCAAAGGGTAGAGCTGTGACACTGAACTTCAATCATTTACTTCCCATGGAAGGTGAGGTGGCAAGAGGTACTGATATACATTGATTCCTAGTTTGTGCTGGTGGTTTGGCTCATTAGTTGAAGTTCTCAACTAAAAAAGACTGATGAGTTAGGGCTAAGAAGGTCTGGGGAAGAAGTATGTATATGGACACAAAGAAAGCAGATATGTCTAATTAATGTTAATTTCCATCAAAGAGAACCCATTGACAGGGAGATCTCTTCAAACAAGGTAGACATGCACAAGGGGCTCATTACCAGAATGGTCATAGCAGAAGTGATTAAGGCTATGCATGGATCTAATAAAATGGGTCTCTACTCACCAAGGCTGATCTGGTTGCTACCACTGATGAATGCCCAGCCTGGTAAGTGTAGAGATTGTTGCAGAGTCTTCCATGGGGCACTATTATTTGGCATATTTATCCAGCCACTTGGTGACAGGCCAATTAAATATGACCCCTTCTGTCATGGAGAGAATAGTGATTTTCCCTTTCCAGAAAACATGTACACTTTGGATATACATTTGTCTCCATGTCCACAGTGTATCCATCAACACCATCATCTGAGGATTTACAAAATACCTGATAACTCAACAGAATATTTCATGTGACATTGCCTCAGGCCATGATGCACACTTTATCAAAAAAGAGGTATGATGATAAAGTGACCACAAGATTTATGGGTTTTACTAATTACATTCTATTACACTGATAGAATGAAGGCTCAGTTAAGGAGCCAGCTCAGATACAAAACCCCAGGGTATTGTTTTCTAATATATGGTATACACATTGAGCCATCGGCTGATATTTAGGTCTGGGAAGCAAGGAGGAGAGGTAGGATTATCTCTCATTATCATTATCATTAATCCTTATCATTAGTCCTAGTTACTATTCACTTTTAAAATTTGTGTTTCCTGTACCACTTGTATTTTTGCTAAATTAGAGGTACTATTTTCCAAGTGGATAAAAAAAGGTATAAAAACTCTGAGCTTCGGGCACCTGGTTGGCTCAGTGGGTTAAAGCCTCTGTCTTCGGCTTAGGTCATGATCTCAGGGTCCTGGGATCAAGGCCCACATCAGGCTCTCTGCTCAGCAGGGAACCTGCTTCCTCCTCTCTCTCTGCCTGCCTTTCTACCTACTTGTAATCTCTCTCTCTGTCAAAATAGATAAATAAAATCTTAAAAAAAACAAACTCTGAGCTTCTAATTCTGGTGAAGCTGATGTGAAATGGTAGGAATAGTCTATCTTGATAGCCATGAGAAGAGAGAAACAAAATAAGTTTAAAAAGAAATATGTGTGGAACCCTACACATTCCCTGGGCTGTATCTGCTGTGTTGTAACAACTGAAAATGTCAATTGTATAAAACACAATTCCCCAATTTCAAAGTAATTTAGGAATCACAACCCTTAAGGATCAAGGTCTTATCCGTCAAGAACCCAGATTACAGCTGAAGGTGACCAACTGAATAATATAATAATATAATATTAATATATAATATATATATAATAATATAATAATAATATCTTTGAAATTTCTTTTTGTGTTGGTTTGTGTGTTTAAGAATATAGCAACTAGGAATAACATTTAGACACTGTACTTTCACCCTTATTCTCAGGGAAGAATTGAGTGAGTATTGAATATTTCAGCAGAGTATGAACAGATCCAAATTGCGTATGAAATAGATTATATAAATTCAGTTTATGCATTATCCCATCTCTACTCCCTGGCCTAGCTTTCTGAGTGGAGTGGCACTAATGCCTGGTAAAGTTACCATTACTGTTCTCACCTCTACCTCAAAAGACTCACCCTAAATAACAATATACTGGGCATCTGGGTGGCTCAGTCAGTTAAATTTCTGACTCTTGGTTTTGACTGGGGTCATGATCTCAGGGTCAGGAGATTGAGCCTCGCATCAGATGCCATGCTCAGTACAGAGTCTGCTTGAGATTTTCTTTCTTTCTCCCCCCTCTCAAATAAAGAGTCTGGAAAAAAAAAAAAAGACTCACTGGATATATCCTATCAGTGCCTCAGTTCTAACCTACAGTAAGAGTTCCTTCCTAACCTCCCACTGGGATTCTGATTGTCAGTGAAGTACAAGATGTTGGTTCCTCAGCAGCCACCATAATTTCAAAGGGGTTAAAGCTCACTAGGGTGAACATAGAAGGTGAGAGATTTGTTATACAGATAATTTTTCACCCTACTTTTCCCAGGATAAGCAGCTAGAGAAGAAACCTCTCTGAAGAGGTCTGAGAAAAAAAAAATAATTGCTTATTCTAAAGTTACTCCTTATAATTATTTTACCCCTTTTCCAGCTTCATTCTCATTTCCTTTTCTCCATTCATCCACAGACTTCATGGCCAATAAAATGTTATTGCATGAATTTTGCCTCAGTATGGCTTGTCAGGGAACACAAACTAAGACAGCATGTAACAAAACATTAGTTAATATTTACCATTGCCTATGGAGGCCATAATAATATTACTGACTATGGGAATATCAGAAGACACAAATCTACTGAAGAAATCTACCATTTTTTCAAAAATTTTAAGAAGATTGAGCCTGAAAGCAATGATTTAGCAGATGTAGTTCTAGGAAGTTCATTTTTATATCACTCTCTGCAGCATAAATTTTCTTATAAAAAAGTGTTCTAAATTAATTTTTTTTCCTTTCAAGTTTCCTTGCTCATGTATGAAAAGTGAAGATACTATTGTTAATGTGTTGACTTCCTTAGCAAAACACATTTCTCACTTAGTTAAATAACTTTGGTTTGTTATTTACATCATCATTAATTATGTGTATCAATAGAGTTAATAAACACAGTTCTTGGAAATTTATTCCATAAAAGGCAAAATAGTTGATATTATTGTGAATGATATTCATTTAATACAGTTCAATTCATTTGATACAATGAAATTCAGTTAAAAATTTGATAATAAAATTAATTATCTTTGTATTGACATTACAAATATAAATTTTGGTTCAGTACTCATTGTAGCAATAAGACTATCTTTGCTAAATTACTAAATTAAAAGAAAATTAATATATATATTATATTGCATATATAATATATATGTATAATATATATGTACATATGTATACATGCATATGTATATATGCATGTATATTCATGCATGTATGTATATATGTGTGTACATATGTATGTATATATGTATATGCATGTGCATATGTATATATGTATAATATATATAATATATGATATATATGCATATAACTCAAAATTGCATCCCCTGAACAGCTGTAATTATGAGAAATGTATAAATATTTTATGTTGTATTATGTTCTGGATATTTTACTCAGTCAAAATAATAAAACAAAATAATTTTAGATGATATATGCTTTTTCTCTTTGCTGTCCATCACTAATTGGACTTTTAACATACGTGAAATTTTGAAGAACCAACTTTCAATAAATGTAGGTATAGGCCAATGATACTGAATTTAAAATATTCTATTTTTTTGCATTTGTCAAAACTAATTGAATGTCTTTAATCAAAACAAACATCATGAAGGCAGCTTCACAAAATTTAGCTTTGAAAGCATATAATTTTAGCAAATTGAAAATATTAAAAAGAGCATGTACACAGGAAGACATTCAAATTCCTACAAAAACAAAGGAAAAAAATCAAAATAAGAGTACACATGGAGAACAAGATTTAAGTCTAAAGTTTTATAGTTTACTTTTGAATATCTCAATCTGTGAGAAGAATCCTATAGTACAATTGACATATTAGAGGCAGAATATACTATGACGCTTAAAATATTAAAATATATAGTAAATTAACTTACTCATGCTATTTTTAATCTTCAAATAATAAGTACAAATAGGTCTTTTGGTGTTAATATCCATGTATATATGTCATTTTTATTTTTAGAAAGAATTATATTTTAGAAAACTTTTGAATAGGACTATTTGATAGATTCAAAAATATAATAAAACCAGTTTTGTCAACTGATGAGTATTTCAGAAAGTATATATTCCTATTTATTTTAATGCCCCCATTTATTCTTAAGAGGTTTTTTTTTTTTTTTTTTTGGACATTGAAGAGTATGACCACCATAATTCTAATTCTAAGGCAAAAAAAAGAAAATATGTAATATACAAATTATAACTATGAAGTAATGATAAGCCCTTCGAGGGGGAAAGAAGAGAAAGTTACAATCAGGATAATGTTAGATCAGCTGGTCACTGAAGAAGTACTAGACAAGGAGATACTTTAGCAGATAAAGATCAAGTGATGCTAGATCTACATGGATATCAGAAGAGCGATTTGGCAGAGGCAAAACATGAGAAAAGGACCTGAGTTGACACTAAGTCTAACTTGTTCTTAAAATACAAAAAGGTCATTGAGATTAGAGGAGAGCTAGCAAGGCACTGGTGGTTGGAAAGTGCACAAAATGTTAGGGAGAAACTGGAACAGATAATGGAAGGTCTTATAGGTTCTTGAATTGTTTTTGTTTTTGTTTTTCTTCTCATTCTAATTATGATGAAGAGCACTGAAGGGTTTTGAGTATGAAGTAACATTTTCTAGTTTATGTTTAGAAACATTCTTCTGGGGAAGCCTGTGTGGCTCAGTTGTTTGAGTGTCCAATTCTTGAGTTCTACTCAGGTCATGATCTCAGAGTCATGAGATCAAGCCCCACCTTGGGCTCCACTTTGGAGCCTGGTTAAGATTCTCTCTCTTCCTCTCCCTTTGCCCCCCTCCTCCCTTAAGAAAAAAAGAAGAAGAAAAAAGAAAGAAAGACATTTTTCAGTATTACTTAGTCACTTTTGTAAAGCAAAAGCCAGGAAGACTGGTGTGACTTTTGGGTATCTTCTGATTGCTATAGGGAAAATAGATTTGTAAGGACTGAGGCAGAGATGGGGAGAATAATTAAACAAAAAGCGGTGGACATGACATTAGTAAAATTTAAGACAGAGAAGGAAGGAAGGAAGGAAGGAACATAGCAGATTCTAATGTCCTGTATGTACTAAGCATGGTGCTACATATTTACATAAATTACCTATATGATTAATAGATATGTTTATATATTAGTTGACTTGCTGTAGAAGCTTATTGCGATTGCATATAAATTATTCAAGCATATGTGAAGATAATGCACAAGTATATAGTTAAACTAACTGTAACCTAAAGCTTCAGAATTACTGTTGACAAAGATTAAAGTTTAGTACAAAAAATTAATGAAATGATATTATCTCAATATGCATATGCAAATATGAGTGGTTATGCTCAACAATAGCACAAGTAAAAGATTATTAAAATAAGCTCTATCATCTGAATTAATGAATGGCTCACCTCACTTGATAAGGTCACATAGAGTCCCAATGCATCTCCTAATACAATTTTATCATTCAGCTCTATGAATCTGCTTAATTGATTCTGTATATTTTAAGAAGAAAAAAAGTTACAAAGAGATCAGGGTAAGTTGCCTTTGGGAGTCAGTCAGAAATCAAGAAGAAAATAAATTCTACCTGGTTTCCTGTATTCCCCAAATTTATGTCTTTTTATATTTTCTAGTAAATCACCAGGTAGATATTTAGTGGTGGATAAGATGTTTAAATTTCTCTTTGATATAAACCACCATATTTTATTTCCTAGATTAGTTTCTTGAAATTTCATATCTCATAGGAATAGTGATTAATAAAATTATATATGAAATGACCACATATATAAGATCTATGAGGCCCTCACTTGTTGAATATCTATATTTGATTATTATATTACTTTCCACGTCTGTGGGATGAATATAGATAGTTCCCTGAAAGGAAAATAGTCTGCCTTGAAAATAAATTTATGTGCAATTTCATCAAGTCATCCTTGGAGATAGAACCTGGAAGCAAAACATATTACAATGCCAAATGTGTTCCTCAAGAGGCCAAATAAATTAAATCTTCAGCAGGGAAGCTATATAAAGACTGGATCACAACAGCCATGTTCTACAGCCAGATTTAAAGCATTATCTATAGTTACACAAAACTGTGTGGCCCTGTCAAATCATTTTATTATTCCCTGCTAATTACACTAAAACCACTACCCTTTTAAAAATATTTTTAGTTTTCTTCTAAACATAAATTGTTAGAAAAAAAAAACATGACTGGCGCCTGGGTGGCTCAGTGGGTTAAAGTCTCTGACTTTGGCTCAGGTCATGATCTCAGGGTCCTGGGATCGAGAGCCCCACATTGGGCTCTCTGCTCAGCAGGGACCCTGCTTCCCCCTCTCTCTCTGCCTGCCTCTCTGCCTACTTGTAATCTCTCTCTCTCTCTCTGTCAAATTAATAAATAAAAACTTAAAAAAAAAACATGACTGAAGTAATAATTACTATATTCTTAGGTATTTATACATATTAACAGATATCTTATTCATCTCAACTATAAGAAAATTTAGTTGAAAGTTTGTGACATAGGGCACAGATGTTGATGCTTAGTGGAGAAAAAGATGCTCTCGAGGACTAATAAATAGTTCTAAAAGGACTTCTACTCCTGCTATCATTTATCAGTTTATAACTTTCAAAACTGTGGTTCCCAAACTGAGTGCCAAAGTGCCCTGGGGCACCAAGATGAATTAACCGGAGCACTTTGGGATATATATATTTTGATCAGTGTTTCAAGATTCATTGTTTATGCATCAAACCCAGGGCTCTACACAATATGTGCCCTCCTTAATACCCAGCACCAGGCTCACCCATGCTCCCTCCCCTCTCCTCTCCATAGCCCTCAGTTTGTTTCTCAGAGTCTACAGTCTCTCATCTTTCATCTCCCCTTCCAATTTACCCCAATTCACTTTTCCTTTCCTTCTCCTAATGTCCTCCATTTTATTCCTTAGGTTCCACAAGTAAGTGAAACCATATGATAATTGACTTTCTCTGCTTGACTTATTTCACTCAGCATCATCTCCTCCAGACCCATCCATGCTGATACAAAAGATGGGTATTCATCCTTTCTGATGGCTGAGTAATATTCCATTGTATATATGGACATCTTCTTTATCCATTCGTATGTTGAAGGGCATCTCGACTCTTTCCACAGTTTGGCGATTGTGGACATTGCTGCTATGAACATTGGGGTACATATGGCCCTTCTTTTCACTACATCTGTATCTTTGGGGTAAATACCCAGTAGTGCAATTGCAGGGTCATAGGGTAGCTCTATGTTTAATTTCTTCAGGAATCTCCACACTGTTTTCCAAAGTGGCTGCACCAACTTGCATTCCCACCAACAGTGAAAGAGGGTTCCCCTTTCTCCACATCCTCTCCAATGCTTCTTCTTTCCTGTCCTGTTGATTTTGGCCATTCTAAATGGTATACGGTGGTATCTCAATGTGGCTTTGATTTGAGTTTCCCTGATGGCTGGTGATGATGAACATTTTTTCATGTGTCTGTAGCTGCTTGTAAGTCTTCCTTGGAGGAGTGTCTGTTCATGCCTTCTGCCTATTTTTCGACATGATTATGTGTACTTTGGGCGTTGAGTTTGAGGAGTTCCTTATAGATCTTGGATATCAGCCCTTCGTCTGTCGTGTCATTTGTGAATATCTTCTCCCATTCTGTGGGTTGCCTCTTCATTTTGTTGACTGTTTCCTTTGCTGTGAGGAAGCTTTTTATCTTGATGAAGTCCCAAGGTCATTTTGGTTTTTGTTTCCTTTGCCTTTGGAGAGGTGTCTTGAAAGAGGTTGCTGTGGCCAATGTCAAAGACGTTACGGCCTATGTTCTCCTCTAGGATTTGAATAGATCCCTGCCTCACGTTGAGGTCTTTCATCCATTTCGAGTTTATCTTTGTGTATGGTGTGAGAGAATGGTCGATTTTCATTCTTGTATGCATAGCTGTCCAATTTTCCCAGGACCAATTATTGAAGAGACTTTTTTGCACTGTATATTTTTTCCTGCTATATCAAAGAGTATTTGACCGTAGAGTTGAGAGTCCATATCCGGACTCTCCACTCTGTTCCATTGGTGTATGTGTCTGTTTTTGTGTCAGTACCATGCTGTCTTGGTGATCACAGCTTTGTAGTAAAGCTTGAAATCAGGCAATGTGATGCCCCCAGCTCTGTTTTTCTTTTTCAACATTTCCTTAGTGATTCGGGGTCTTTTCTGGTTCCATACATATCTTAGGAGTGTTTGTTCCAGTACNTAGGATTGTTTGTTCCAGCACTTTGAAGAATGCCAGTGGAATTTTGATTGGGATGGCATTAAAAGTACAGATTTCTCTGGGCAGTATAGACATTTTAACAATGTTTATTCTTCTGATCCATGAGCATAGAATGCTTTTCCATCTTTTTGTACCTTCTTCAATTTCTTTCATGAGTGTTCTGTAGTTCCTTGAGTACAGATCCTTTACCTCTTTGGTTAGGTTTCTTGCAAGGTATCTTATGCTTCTTGGTGCTATAGTAAATGGAATTGATTCTCAAATTTCCCTTTCTGTATTTTCATTGCTAGTGTATAAGAAAGCAACTGATTTCTGTGAATCGATTTTGTATCCTGCCACATTACTGAATTGCTATATGAGTTCTAGTAGCTTGGGGGTGGAGTCACTTGGGTTTTCCATATGAAGTATCATGTCATCTGTGAAGAGAGAGAGAGAGTTTGACTGCTTCTTTGCCAATTTGAATACCTTTTATTTCTTTTTGTTGTCTGATGTCTGTGGCTAGGACTTCTAGTACTATGTTGAACAACAGTGGCGAGAGTGGGCATCCTTGTCGTGTTCCTGATCTCAGTGGGAAAGCTGTCAGATTTTCCCCATTGAGAATGATATTCGCTGTAGGTTTTTCACAGATAGAGTTTATGAAGTTGAGGAATGTTCCCCCATCCCTGTACTTTGAAGCGTTTTAGTCAGGAACAGATGCTGTATTTTGTCAAATGCTTTTTGTGCATCCATTGAGAGGACCATGTGGTTCTTCTCTCTTCTCTTATTGATTTGCTCTGTCACATTGATTGATTTGCGAATGTTGAACCACCCTTGCATGCCAGGGATAAATCCCACCTGATCATGATGGGTAATCTTTTTAATGTACTGTTGGATCCTATTAGCTAGGATCTTGTTGAGAATCTTGGCATCCATATTCATCAGGGATATTGGTCTGAAATTCTCCTTTTTGATGGGGTCTTTGCCTGGTTTGGGGATCAAGGTAATCCTGGCTTCATAGAAAGAGAATGCAAGTTTTCCCTCTGTTTCTTTTTTTTTTTTTTGAAACAGCTTCAGGAGAACAGCTATTATTTCTTCTTTGAATGTTTGGTAGAATTCCCCTAGGGAATCTGTCAGGTCCTGGACTCTTGTTTTTTGGGAGGTTTTTGATCACTGCTTCAATCTCTTGCTATCTTACTAGATACTGGTCTATTCAGGTTGTCAAATTCTTCCTGCTTCAGTCTTGGAAGTTTATACGTTTCCAGGAATGCATCCATTTCTTCTAGGTTGCTGAACTTATTGGCATATAACTGTTGATAATCATTTCTGATGATTGTTTCTATTTCCTTGGTGTTAGTCGTGATCTCTCCCCTTTCATTCATAATTTTAATAATTTGAGTCCTCTCTCTTTTCTTTTGGATTAGTTTGGCCAGTGGTTTATCGATCTTATTAATTCTTTCAAAGAACCAGCTTCTAGTTTCCATGATGTGTTCTACCGTATCTCTAGTTTCTAACTCATTGATCTCTGCTCTAATCTTTTTTCCCTTCTTGTGCGTGGGGTTGGCTTCATTTGTTGTTGATTTTCCATTTCCTTAAGGTGTAAAGAGAGTTGGTGTATTTAGGATCTTTCCGGTTTTTTTTTTTGAGTGAGGCTTGAATTGCTATGTATTTCCCCCTTAGGACCCCCTTTGCAGTATCCCATGTGTTTTGGACCGATATGTCTTCATTCTCATTGGTTTCCATGAAACGTTTAAGTTCTGTTTTGATTTCCTTGTTGATCCAAACATTCTTGAGAAGGATGGTCTTTAGCTTCCAAGCATTTGAATTCCTTCCAAACTTTTTCTTGTGGTTGAGTTCCAATTTCAAAGTATCGTGGTCTGAGAATATGCAGGGAATAATCTCAATCTTTTGGTATCGGTTGAGCCCTGATTTGTGACCCTGTATGTGGTCTATTCTGGAGAAAGTTCCATGTGCCCTCGAGAAGAATGAGTATTCTGTTGTTTTATAGTGGAATGTTCTATATATATCTATGAGGTCCATGTGGTCCAATGTGTCATTCAAAGCTCTTATTTCTTTGTTGATTTTCTGCATAGATGATCTGTCTATAGCTGAGTGTGGTGTGTTAAGATGCCCAATAATTAATGTATTCATATCAATATGTCTCTTCATTTTGTTTTACAGTTGCCTTATGTAGTTGGTCGCTCCCATACTGGGGGCATAAATATTAACAATTGTTAGATACTCTTGGTGGATAGACCCTTTAAGAATGATGTAGTGGTCTTCTGTATCTCTGACTACAGTCTTTAGCTTAAAATCTAGTTTATCTGATATGAGAATCGCTACCCCAGCTTTCTTTTGAGGCCCATTGGCATGAAAGATGGTTCTCCATCCCTTCACTTTCAGTCTGGATGTATCTTTAGGTTCAAAATGTGTCTCTTTTAGACAGTATATAGATGGGTCCTGTTGTTTTATCCAGTCTGCAACCCTGTTCCTTCTGATGGGAGCATTTAGGCCGTTCATGTTGACAGCGATTATTGAAAGGTAAGTTTTTATTGATATCATGTTGCCTGTGAAGTCCTCGTTTGTACACATTGTCTCTGAAACTTTCTGTTCCATGTCACTCTTGGGTTCTTTCTTCTTTTATAGAACCCCCCCTTAATATTTCCTGTAGTGTCGGCTTGGTGGTCACATAACCTTTAGACCTTGCCGGTCTTGGAAGCTCTTTATCTCTCCATCCATTCTGAATGTCAGCCTTGCTGGATAAAGTATTCTTGGCTGCATGTTCTTCACATTTAGTGTGCTGCATATGTCTTGCCAGCCCTTTCTGGCTTGGCTGTTTTCTGTGGACAGGTCTGACATTATTCCGATGGTCCTTCCTCTGTATGCAAGGAATCTCTTCCCCCTAGCTACACTTAAGATCTCCTGTCTGAATTTATGACTTGTGAATCTCACATTTAAGTGTCTGGGGGACTTTCTAGACTTGTTGATCTTGGGGGATGTCCTCTCTGCCTCTAGGACATGAACGCTTGTTCCATTCCCCAGATCAGGGAAATTTTCATCTAGTATTTGATCAACTGTGTCTTCTAGTCTTCTCTCTTTCTCCACCCCCTCAGGGATCCCAATAATTCTGACATTGGAACTTGTCATGGCATCATTTATTTCCCTAATTCTGTTTTCATGGCTTCTAAGTTGTTTGTTCCAAGCCCCTGATATCCTGCTTTGCCATCAGCTTGTCTTCTAGATCACTAATTCAATCTTCTGTCTTGGTTATCCTAGCTTTTAGAGTATTTAGATTAGATTGGATCTCCTTGATAGTGTTTTGACTTCTGCCAGATCAGCTCTCACTTCTACCCTTAGAGATTCTATGTTGTCACTAATGGTCTTCTCCAATCTAGCCATTGCCTGGACAATTTTGACCCTGAATTCCATTTCCAACATATTGTTTATGTCCATAGCCAATAGTTCTGTGGCAGAGGTCACAGTCTCTGAATTTTTCCTCTGTTGGGTGTTTCTCCTCCTAGTCATTTTGGTGAGAGGTGGTTGAGGGGAAGTACAGCTGAATATATCAACCACTATCCAGTCAAGGCACCTTTTGGAAAGTTTTGGAGCAATCGGAAGTCACCACCAAAAAGAAAAAGAAAAAAAAAACAGCCAAAATGAATCCCTAAAGCAAGATTTATAAGGTACATAAACCAAAAAGGAACAAACAAAAACACTGACAAAACTAAGAGACAGGAAAGAAAAAGAAGAAAAACCCAGCCAAAATGAACCCCAAGAATAAGATTTATATGGTAGAAAAACAAAAACAATACACAGAAACACTGACAGTGAATAAGATGGGAAGGTTGTTTTAAATCCTTGATGTGGGCAAGGAAGGTTATTTCAGTACTTTCTGGGTGTGTCTTGTTATCTTTGTTAAAGGACTCAACTTTTCAGAGATATAGGGAAATTAAAACTGGTTTATATATAGGGGTAGTATTGAATAGGGAAAAAGAATTATCTTGAGCTTATATCTACCTATTTTTTTTTAAAGATTTTATTTATTCATTTGACACAGAGAGAGAGATTACAAGTAGGCAGAGAGGCAGGCAGAGAGAGGAGGAAGCAGGCTCCCTGCTGAGCAGAGAGCCCGATGCGGGCCTCGATCCCAGGACCTGGGATCATGACCTGAGCCGAAGGCAGTGGCTTTAACCCACTGAGCCACCCAGGCGCCCTATATCTACCTATCATCTATCTATCTATCTATCTATCTATCTATCTATCTATCTATCATCTATCATCTATCTATCTTTCTTTCTATTAAAAGGAAAACAAGAAAAAGAAAAAGGAACCCAGGTATATGTATGAAAAACGTTTAAGTTAACAGGTTATTATGAAATATGTCTATTAATTATCTAGTTGTAATGGTAATTAGGTTAAAAAGAAGAAGAAGAATCATGAGAATGCATTAAAACAAAAGATGTATCTGAAATATACATGTTTGGGGTCTATACTGGGGGCTTAATATATTGTTTTCCCCTGATGTTGGGGTTTTACAGTTTTATGGGGACCCTGTACTTATTGTTCTCTTGTTCTTTTCACTTGTCTTCTGGGGAAGGGGCCCGCTGCATTGTTTTCAGTCAGTCTTGCTTGGGCTGAATCTCCCTGCCCTCTATCAAGGGGCTGGACTCTGTGGAAACTAGTTCTTCTGGTTTTTGTTCTCTGGAGGTTTTTGTTCTTGAGTGGCTTTTTGTGGTTTTTCAGAGGGTTAGTGGAAAAAGCAAACTGTCTTCACCGAGTCCTCTGACTCAGAAAGAAGCCTCAGTCTGCTCCCCTGTGGATGGTCCAGAACACAGGGACTTCCTCTCTGCAATATGCACTGAACATTGCAACCGCCCACAGGTAGTGCATGCTCCCAGCCACAGTCTCAGTGGTCCCCCAAGCCCCCAGCTTTTCTCTGCACCCCTATGCCACTAAAACTGCAAGTGATATTGGTCTGGGGAAGCTGGATCCTTTTGGCTGCTGTTGCCGGGACTCCTGTCTGGGATCCACTCCCAGGACCCGGCAGTGGTACAGGTCTTGGAAGGTTGCAGGTTCAGAGACAGTTGGCTGATTCACACTGTGGAATATCTATTAAATTTTAAGGAAAATGTAGTAGCATCTTTTGGAAATCATTGAAGTTAAACTGTTAAATTCTTTGGATCATCTCATTAAATGGAACTGTTATATTTTGTTTGCTTGTTTTTTTTGTTTGTTTGTTTGTTTTTTGTTTTTTTTATTTTGACTGTAGGTGTTGTGAAAAAAAAATGCTGGGATGCTAATGGTGCCATGATCTGAGAGATTCTGGAAACCACTGTTTCGTAATAGCTTTAGCACAATGTGCTGGGAAACCTTCAATTTGACCAGGAACATGCCTGTGATCAATTAAAAAATAGAGAGCTACAATATTATTTTATATTCCTTCCATTAGAGATAACCACCATTTATTACTAAATTATCCGTATGAAAAATACCAAGATTAATTAGCAGATTAGGATTCTTAGCAAGAACTAAGGAAGGAATAAGCAAACACATTTTAGGCAGGAGGATATGGAGGATTAAACTCTTTCTGTTGATTAAGTTCTTCAGTATATTGTGCATCTGGAATTTTCTAAATTATTTGTTCAGATTATTGGAATACTTGTGCTTTTCCCCAAAAGAAGACCATAGGAAAAAATGGAATTTGATAAATGTTCATTTGACTACATAAACCTGTCTAGGGATGCTTAAAACAGCCTCCTCATTCACTAAATTTAAGGTAGTATCTTTCTTCAGCTGTGATTATTTAAATTATACTTATTTCAAGCATGACAGTATTTATACACAAAGTTTCTAATGCATTTTAAAGTGAAAAAGTAGATTCTTTCTTTAAAGAATGGCATAAACACAAAGTTTACTGACAACCAAACATTGATGCTATTTTAGAACCAAATGAACATTTCATTACTTAAGAAATAATAATGATGTAATACCATAAGATTTTAAGTTTTAGCCATTATATTCATTTTAAGATTCGATTTATTGTATTTGTACACATTACCTAGCTCATATTTGTTACTAAGGGAAATTATTTCATTTTATATTACTTTATTTTTTACTGATAAGTAACAACTCAAACTAACACAAAAATATTTCTGAATTCACATTATAATTTATTATTAGAAATAATACTAAATTTGCTGATTATGGAAACACAATGCTAATACTAAAGACTAGATTAAATGCACCTCAACAAAGAATTTGTGTTATTTTCTACATTTTTTCTGTTACAATTTCATATTTGAGAACTTTAGATTGATTTTCAAATAAGATTTATTGACAAATGATTATAATATCATTATTTTATGTTAATTAAAATGGCAAACTGTAACCAATATTTTGTAACCTCCTAAACTTTTTCCTTACCACTCCAGAATCCTGCTATGTTCAGCATTAATGGCAAGTACAATGAATGCCAAAAATTAGACACTTTCAAAAATCATATGGAAACATTAAGATCTTTTTGATTATTAAAAAGTCACCCTTATTTCTTCAAAGTATATGTTGATTGGGAGTATCAAACAAAATGTCCATATGTGATATGCAGACATCAAAATATTATAAGATTATGAACAACTTTATGGCAGCATATTTGAAAATTTATTTAAAAGTATGAAATCCTAGAAATAAAAACATAATGAAACTGACACAAAAATAGAATTTTTAAATATTTTCATACCATTAAAGATTTTGAATCGGTATTTAAAAACAATTGTTCTCACCGCCCCCGCAAAAAAAAAAAAAATCATTTCATGTCCAGATACTTTCACCAAAGAATTCTACAATACAATTAAGGGATTACTGCCAAGTATATATAAAGTCTACAAGATGAGAATAAAATAAAATTTGACAATTTATTTTATTAGGCCAATTTTATTAGGTTATTTAAAATAACTTTTACTTCATACATATAAGAATGAGAAACCATGGCAGAAAAAAAAAATCCAGACAAATTTCTCATAACTTTAGATGTAAAACTCCTAAACAAAATATTTGCAAATTAAATCCAGTGATACATTAAAAAAGTAATACATCACAAAAATGTTGGTTTTATGCAATGTACAAAAAGACTGTTTTCCAGTCAAAAATTGATCAAGATGAATTGCCACATTAATAGACCAAGGAAAAGATAAGTAATACCTCAACGACACATGTAGAAAAAGTATTTGATATGTTCACATTTATTTATGGAAAAAACATTCTTCAAATGCAAGGAACAATCCAAAAAGAAATATAAGGAAATAGTTCTATTTACAGTAGCAATAAAAAGAATAAAATATTAAAGAATAAATTTAACCAGGAGGGCACAAAACCTGTATCTTGAAAATTACAAAACAATACTAATAGAAATTAAAGAAGACATAAACAAATGGAAACACAGCCCATGTTCATGGAG
The DNA here is from genome assembly GCA_002007465.1 of Ailurus styani. Lineage (NCBI taxonomy): Eukaryota > Metazoa > Chordata > Mammalia > Carnivora > Ailuridae > Ailurus > Ailurus styani. The sequence continues at coordinate 131,706 of LNAC01000099.1, read as the reverse complement.
TGGAAAATGTAATACGTTACTACACAAAGTGATCTACAGATCCAATGCTGTCACTAATCAAAATCTTTTTTTTTCAGAAAAGGAAAACTCATCTAAAAATTCATATGAAATGCCAAGATATCCCAAATATTCAAAATAATATGGAAAAAGACCAACCAAATTAGAGGTCTAATTTACTTCACCTGTCAAAATTTACTACAAAGCTACAGTAATGAAAGTAGTGTTTTACTGGCAAAAGATAGACAGGATAGAATAGGAAGCCTAAAAATATACCCACACACCTATGGTCAATTTTTCTTCCCCAAGGGTGACAAGGCCATTCAATAGAGAAGTGAGTCTCTTTAACAAATGGTTCTTGGAAAACTGGATATCCACATGGGGAAGAAAAAAAAAATAAGGTGACCTCTTACCTTATACTTCTTAACAAAAGTGAAACCAAAATACACCAAGGACATAAAGTAAGAACTAAAAATATAAACCTTTTGGAGAAAACATGAGTTGGGGGAGCTCCTGACCTTGGATTTGGTAATTGTTTCTTAAATATGACACCCAGAGCATGAATAACAGCAACAAAAAATGGGTAAACCATCCTTCATTAAAGTTAAAAGTGTTTAGCATCAAAGAAAATTATCAAGCGAGTGAAAAAATAACTTACAGAATGAGAGAAAGTATTTCCAAATCATATATCTGATAAGAGGTTACTATTCAGAATGTATAAAGAACTTTTGGAAATCTACAATAAAAATAACCCAATTATAAAATGAGTAAAGCATCTGGATAGACATTTCTCAAAAGAAGATGTACGAATAGTCAATGAGCAAAGATGCTCAGTGTCACTAATCACCAGGGAAGTGGATATCATATGCACAATAAAATACCCCTTCACATTTATTAAAATGGCTATAATAAAAAATAAATGGGAAATAACAAGTGTTAGCACGGATGTAGAGAAATTGGAACTCTCATGCATTGCTGGTTGGAATATTATGTAGCTGCTATGGAAAACAATATAGCGTTTCTAAAAAAAATTAAAATATAATTATAATATCTAGACATTCTGATGTGGGAATCAAAAGCAGAAGAAAAATTATTAAATTTCCTTACTACCTACAGTCCACTGACAAGTCCTTGAAACAGGCAGAATGACATTCCTCTAGAAACTCAACTACTTCAATGTCAATAGTTTGCTAAGGGCAAAAGGCAATCTAGCCCAAGCCCTGCCTCTCCCTTCCAGGATACTTTTAAGTCTACTTTAATGTATAAAAATTCCTTTAGAAACTTCCTTTCTCTCTAACCCCCCAAGATACACGTTGGCGATCATTCCCCAAGCATATGACTCACTGATATATATCTGAAGTGTCTCATGACTAAGGTTTTGTTAGATGGTAATAAATGACCTTTTCTCAACAATAGCTAGCCCACTCAAGGTCCTCGAAATCTTACCTTCAAAATTCCTTAGTGAGGTAATGCTATCCCCAAACCCTCCCAACTTGAAATTATATAATGGGCCACTCTTCATGACCCCAGTGCTCTTTATGCCCATGGGTCCTGTCCTCGTACTTTAATAAAATCACCTTTTTGCACCAAAGACATCTCAAGAATTCTTTCTTGACCATCAGCTTCAAACCCTAACATCATCTTTCCTACATCAATTCCACTTCTACGTATATACCAAAAGTAATTGAAAGCAGGGACTTGAAGAGATATTTGTGTGCTCATGTTCATAGCAGCATTACTTGAAATAGCCAAAATGTGGGAACAATGTAAGTGTTCATTGATGGATGAAAGGATAAACAAAATGTGGTATATGCAAACACTGCAATATTATTCAGTCTTAAAAAGAAGGAGTTCTGACACATGCCACAACATTGATGAAACGTTGAAGACTACACAAAGTGATATGAACCAAACACAAAAGGACAGATGTTATAATATTCCACTTACATGAGGTGTCTAGATAATCAAACTCTTAGGGAAAAAAAGAATAATGATTGCTGAAGCCTGAGCTGGGAGGAAGAATGAAGAGCAACTATTTAATGGGTTTGACCTCCTGTTTGAAAACAGAAAAAATTCTAAAGATGGATGGTGTGGTACTGGTTGCTCACTAATGTGAATGTACTTAATGCCATAGAACTGTACACTTAAAAATGATTAAAATGATGAATTTTATGTTATGTGTATTTTACCATATTTGATTTTAAAAAGAAGTACCTTTAGGTGGTTAAAGAATATCAGGTGGGGTTTTGTATCTATACAAAGAAATAAAGTGCACCAAAAATATGAAATTGAAATTAGAAAAATGAAAATTGAAATTAGAGATTTGTTTTTGTAGTAGCTCTGTAAGAGAAGTAACTGTCTAAATCAAAATTAAAATATTGTAGTTTGTAACACGGGTAAAGGTAAAATTAATGACAATAAATACAAAAACACAAAAAACAGAAAAACAGAAAAACCTGACCAATTCCCTAAAATGACCCAAGCCACTACCTTAAATACAAATTCTAGCTAAAAACAAGAGAAGATGCCAATGGGAGGGAAAGCCAATTTGGGTGCTTATCAAGCAAAACACAGTAACCAAAAGTGTGATTGTTATGCAGATGTAAGTCAGTTGTGTTCTCTATTGATAAGGGTTTCTAGAGATTTTGTCACCCTCCTCCTCCTAGTGCAGACTGGAAGACATCTTTACAAATGGAGACTTCCTTCATAAATGCAAATGTCTCTTACAAAAGGAAAACTTCTACTAGGTTTTTAAAGCTTCTCTTGTGTCTACTCTTTCCTAAAAATAACCAGCTCAAGATAATCTTTAGGCAAAGAGGCATATTTTGGAGTGGTTAGTTCTGCTCCCCTTCAGATTCATGACCAGTATGAATTAAAATGTTATTTTTATGAGTTCACAACATTGAACCAATTCCAAGTTATTTAGAAAAGTGTCCATGTTATGAGATTTCCCTCCTAGGTTCTACTATTTCTCAAAAAAGATGCTCTCTGCAAAGTGATATGAGCACAGGAGAATTTAATAATCTCAATTTTAATTCTAATTAGATGTGTGATATGGGTAAGTGATTCTGTGCACTTACTTCTTCATTAACATGTGGATTAACCACTTTTGAGTATATTGTGAGAACAGAATGAGAAAAATACACGTTTGTTTCTCTGTATTATAAAATATTTAAAAATACAAAAGAATTATTCTAAAGCATATTTTAAATATTCATCATCATCATTGTATCAACATACTGCCTATGAACCCATCATCTACTAAAATAACTAGACATTAACACCTGAAGTTCCTTATTGCAACATCTTTCCTGAATTTTGTACCTTTATTTTCTTTTCAAGTTTTTTGTTTTATCATACATCTTTATAAGAATGTAAAGCTGTACTTGTTTTAAACTTTTAAAATAATAAATTTTAGTTGTAGTACTCTATGTTTTGATTTTATTTTATATGTGTAGGGACGGAGGGCAGGCCGTCCCAACATGGGCCACTTTTTGGCATGAACATTATTTTGGTGGCTGGCTATCTCTAAATGCTTCCTTCATTATGTATGGCAGGGTCCCACTGGGGTTAGTTGACTCTTTTCATATATAACAACCCTCTCTCTTTCATTATGTTCTCTTATTTTCCCTCAGTACCAAACCCCAGGAATTCTTTTTCATTATCACATTTCACAGGTGGGAGCCTTACTCCTACTCATAATGTACTCTCTCTTTGCACTCAAATTTCTACCTTGTCACTTTTTTCACAGACAATAAGCACAGAGTGTTCTTAGTTGAGTCATTGCAAGAAAAAAAAAGGCAAAAATGACTAATAAAAGAAAGACTACCCTTTGTTATTATGATCTAAGATTTTCTCAAGTATATTATTTATAATTGTACTGTCTCACTAATCGTTCACAATGGAACAACTCACGAGATCCCTTTTATGAATAAATTGGAACTCCAATTATGAATAAGTTGGAACAGGATTTTTCCAGATAATTTATGTTATTCTTAATATAAATTTGAAGTATTTATTTTTATTTTTATTTATTTTTTTTAAGATTTTATTTAATCATTTGACAGAGAGAGACAGCAAGAGAGGGAACACAAGCAGGGGGAGTGGGAGAGGGAGAAACAGGCTTCCTGCTGAGCAGGGAGCCTGATGAGGGGCTCAATCCCAGGACCCTGGGAACATGACCTGAGCTGAAGGCAGATGTCCAATGACTGAGCCACCCAGGTGCCCCTGGAGTATTTTTTTAATGTGATATTCAATTACTTTTTAGTTCATTTTACCTAATATTGTTGGAGAGGAGGAATTTCCAGCTAGTCCACCTAGCTAGACTGAGAATCAAATGACATGAGACAGATTAACAGGAGAACACCAAATTTGCTAGTGTACATAAGGGGAATCCACATAAACATGAAATTCCAGAAACAATGAGGCAACATGATACTTATATAAGCTAAGGAAAGGGGGAAGGGTCTGAGGATACAAAGGGGAGAACAACCTTAGCAGGAAGGTGAGAAATGTTCTGGGTTGATAAAAAGTTTGCCTTATTATATAGGTAACTTTCTTAGGTAAAAAGGAAATTGTGTTAAAAGTTGTCTTTCTGGTATAAGCAGGCAGTTGAAAGGAGGTAAAGAGTTTTTTCCTGAATCTGCTGAGTTTTGGCTCCTTTTAAGTCAAAATTATATTTATGCCAAAGTATAGTCCATCTTGGGGTGGCCTGCACTTGGATCCTACCGTATTGATGTTATTTAATAATAGCAGCACTTTCCTAATATAAATATGGTTTAAACATTGGAAAAAAAGAAGCTAATATTTATTGAGTAAATACTGTATACCATAAGCAAAGATGCTTTCATATATAATATTTTATTGTATTTTATCCTCAAACAAAGTAAATTGAGGCTCATTTCATATATAGAAACTTCAATAACCTAGAAAGGATAAATATGTTCAAGGTAACAGAGTTAGTAAGTGACAAAATTAAGGACCTGGATGATTCTGAAGATCATATTTTTATCATTCTATATTATTTACCTATAGGGCTATGCATGAGGAAGAGAAATAGATATCTATTGCTTAATTATTGTCTTATACAACCAGCTGGAAACATTCCATTCCTTATACATAAAATATAACTAATTTCTCTATTTGTGAATCTCTGTAAAATAGTATAGCAATATAAGGTTCAATGAACAATGTAGAATCCAATAATAAATAACAGTTTTCTCCTTGTTTTTTATATTTGCAGTGATGTTTAAGTACTATAGTAGTTACTGTTCTAATTTACTGTAATTGCATTGTTTTACTATACTATTCTTGAAGTACTCATACAGGCGATTGTTTCTGCAATTTTGTTTTACGCAAATTACCTTACAACTTATTTTGAAGTGTAAACAAATGCTATTAATAGTACAGATTTATATAGCCCATTGACTATGTGCAGTCTGAGCAAGATTTGCCCAAATATGCCCTATTCCATGGAAGAAAGGAAACAACAACAAAAAACAACAAATAAGAAAAAAAAATCCCCCAAAAATCAAGAGGTCAGCAACTCTCTTCAAATCTGTCACAAACAGATTTCTCTTGATGACTCATTTCTAAAATACAAGATCCATGAAGGATCTGTATGATTTTCTTACTGTTGTTTTGCAAACTTTAGAAGACTTGCCTATCACATAGTAGGTGCTCCATAAGTCTTTTGTTGAGTGGATGGATTCATTATCTACTCTCTAGTTACAGGAAGCTTTAATAAATTAATTTAGTAAAGTTGTGCGATGCAAATTTAAAATACAGACATCTGGGGAACCTGACTTTCTCAATAGGTTAAGTGTCTTATTATTAATCTTAACTCGTCTTTTTTTTTTTTAAGATTTATTTATTTCAGAAATTGAGAGGCAGAGAGAGAGACAGCTCGAACTGGAGGAGGGACAAAGGGAGATAAACAAACTCCCCACTACGTGGGGAGCCTGAAGCATGTCTTGATCCCAGGACCCTGAGATCAAGACCCGAGATGAAATCAAGAATTAGAGGCTTAGCCAACTGAGCCATCCATGTACCCCGATCTCAGTTCAGGTCTTGATCTCAGGATCATGAGTTCAAGTCCAGTGTGGAGCCTACTTAAAAAAAAAAATACAGAACTCTGTTGCATTTCTATGCACTAATAATGAAAAAACCCTATTTATAATTGTACCAAAAAGAAAATACTTGGGAATAAAATTTAACCAAGGAGGATAAAGACCTATACTCTGCAAACTATAAGACATGGACAAAAGAAATTAAGATGAGACAAATAATTGGAAAGGTATACCATGTTATGGATTGGAAACATTAATATTGTTAAAATGTCTATACTACCCAAAGTAATCTGCAGATTCAATGCAATCTCTATCAAAATGTTAATAGCAATTTTCATAGAACTAGAACAAATAATCCTAAAATTTATATGGAACAACAAAAGACCACAAATAGCCAAAGTAATATTGAAAAAGAAAAACTGGAGGTATCATAATCCCAGACTTCAAGATATACTGCAAAGCTATACTAATCAAAACAGTATAGTAGTGGCATAAAAATATACATAGATCAATGGAACAGAAATATACCCCAGAAATATACCCATGCCCACACGTATGTGATCAAGTAATCCATGACAAAGGAGGCAGTATTTTGCAATGTAGAAAAGACAGTCTTTTCAATAAATGGTGCTGGAAATACTGGGGAGCTAATGTAAAAGAATGAAACCAGACTACTTTCTCATATTATACACAAAAACAAATTAAAAATGGATTAAAAAATTATATCCATAAAACTCCTAAAAGAAATCATTAAAATCCTAAAGGAAAAACAGGCAATAATTTCTTGGCTATCAGGCTTAACAACATTTTTCTAGATATGTCTTTCCAGCTTAGGGAAACACAAACAAAAATAAATTATTGGCACTACCTTAAAAAACAAAACAAAACAAAACAAACTTTTGTATAGTGAAGGAAACCAGCAACAAAATGAAAAGCATCCTATTGAATGAGAGAAGATATTTACAGATGATATGTCTAATAAGGGGTTAATATCAAAAATATATAATGAACTCATACAATCCAACATTAAAAAAAACCACAGTCTGATTAAAAAATGGGCAGAGGTCCTAAATAAATAGTTTTCAAAGAAGACATATAGATGTCCAACAGACACATGAAAACCTGCTCAAAATTAGTGATGATTAGGGAAATGCAAACCAAAACCACAATGAGTTATGACCTCACACCTGTCAGAATGGCCAGAATCAAAAAGACAAGAAATAACCAGTGCTGGTGAGGATGTGGAAAAAAGTAAGAACTGGCACATTATTTTTAGGAATGTGAAGTGGCATAACCACTGTAGAAAAGAGTATGGAGGTTCTTCAAAAAGTTAAAAATAGAAGTACCACATGATCCAGTAATTCTACTACTGAGTATTTACCCAAAGAAAATAAAAACACTATTAATATGAAAAAATATGAAAATACTATGTTTATTGTACAGTATTTACAATAGCCAAACTATGGAAGCAACCTGTGTCCACCAATAGATAAGTGGATAAAGAAGAGGTATATATTTACAATGCAATATTACTCAACCATAAAAAAGGATGAGATCTTGCCATTTATGACAACATGGATGGACCTAGAGGGTGTTATGCTCAGTGAAATAAGTCAGACAAAGAAAAACTAATATCATATGACTGCATTTATATATGGAATTAAAAAATAAAATGAATAGACAAATAGATTTTTAAATACAGAGGACAGAATGGTAGTTGTCTGAAGGAAGGGAGGTGTGGGGGGATAGGGAAAATAGGTGAATGGAGTTAAGAGGTACAAACTTCCAGTTATAAAATAAATAATCTACAGAGATGAAAAGTACAGTATAGGGAGTATAGTCAATAATATTATATGGTTACAATAATCCAATGATGTATGGTTATAGAGGGTGACTACACATTGTCCTAAGCACTGAGGATGTATAAAATTCTTGAATCACTGTGTTGTATATCTAAAACTAATATAGTATTGTATATCAATTATATTTCAATAATAATTTTTTAAAAGTTCTTCATTACAAAAGTACATTGCTCTAATTCTATTCAGCTATGTGTAATAATGGAAAGTATATATTAAATCATATTTTGGAAATACATAGATTATATTTTCAGGAACATGTTTCTATATGGATTCTATTTACTTTTTTTTTACAAATAATTAACACAAGTGTTTTAATATATGTTTTAAATGGCATTTAAATATAGCCTCATTTAACACATTTCCTCAAAATATTTCTGAAAGAAAAAAATAATCAAATATCAATTGACATGTTCTTTTACATCCCTTAAAAAAATGTGTTGTTATTATTAATTATAACTCTGAGCTTTAAAATGACTCCAGAGAAAGTCGCCATTGATGTAACCACAACTTTAATAGATGTTGGATTTTTTACCTAGTAAACTGTCCACATGAATTCACCTTTTCAAAGATAACTTCAGTAATGTTGAACTATGTGCATCTAAGTGACTATTTAAAAATTAAAGTTGTACCAAAGCTTAAAGAAAACTTTTTTGAATTAGGAGTTAAATCCAAATTAATCAAGTGTCCCTAGTGATGAATTAGAAGAAAATTTGAAAGTGCTAATTGTGCTGCTAAGGAATCTTTAAAGTTGCTTCTGCTCCTGCTTTGAAGTTTTGTCAAAGGAAGGGAGGAGGAAAATATTTTTATGGGTGATACTTAGATATATAAGTGTTATCACAGTTTTGAATGATATTATATTAGAAGCAGCACTGCTATGATTCCATCTAAACTTAGTCACATTGCTTCTAGAAATCTAGTCTTTTCTAATTTAATTCCATTATTTTATTGTAAACTGTGCATGTACGTTTAAATAACTATTAAGTTTTGATAGTTATTTAGGATTCTTTAAGATTCAGGAAAATGTCTAAATCAACTTTATTAAAGAAATAATTGCTGAAGAGCTATGCTTTGTGAACCATGTTGCTCTCTTTTATAATTCAGACTTTTGGGTGTTATGTGATGATCAATAGTAGAAAAACTGAAGTTCTAAGAGCATGGACCTTAAAAAATATAGGTATAGTTGTAAAAATAACATTTAAAAAACAAGATGGACATATGAAGGATGTTAGGAGATTATTTAGCATATGAGAACTTCTTTACTGGTTGAAGAAAATGCTGAGTGAATATTTCCTTTGTTCCTGACTAATTCCCTCAGAGATAAACAGCTATATAAAAAATAATTCTAACATTTTAATTGTAGCTTATATTGACTCACTTTGTAAACCAAGTCCTTTTTTTTCCCTCAGTATATAACAGTTTTTAAAGCTAACCGGAAATGTATTGATAAATTAGCTGTTTTCCACTCAAGAGGATTGGCTTAGTTTCCTATTACTGTTGTAACAAATTGCCTAATTTAATGACTTAAAACAGCAAAAATTTATTATACTAGGGTTTTGGAAGTTAGAAGACAGCATGGGTTCTTCCCTCAGGGATAGATTCCTTCTGGAGAGTTCAGTGGGATTTTTTTTTAACTTCTTTTTTCCCTTGACTTCTTCAGCTTCTAGAAACCACCTACCTTCCTTGGTTCATGTCATTTCTTCAGTCTCGAAAGCCAGCAAGAGAGCATTTTTTCTCTTTCTGACCTTGGGCCTCCCTTCAAAAAGGACCTTTGTAATTTTATCAGGCCTACCTGATATAATTGTCCTATCTCAAGACCCTTAACTTAATCATATCTAAGTTAAGAACAGAATATACCTAAATAACCATTTCTATAAATATGTATTGATTATTATATGAAGAATTTGTTTTCTAAAAATATTTAGGTCAGTCCTATTCATGTGACAGTTTTTTAGGATCAACTCTGTCCCAGGCTCTACATTAGCTATGAAGAAAACAAAAACAAGACATAATATATTACATAGAACTAACAATTTATTCAATAAGGGTGAAAAATAAAGCAAAAGCTTAAATATATTAAGATAATACTGTGGAGGTAAGTCCAATCGCTAAAATAGTATAAATAGTAGGATCACCTCAGAGGAAGAAAAGGGACTGTCAGAGGACACATTATAAACCAAGTAATACAGGAGTTAAATATTAAGTAACAAGCATTAGTCAAGCAAAGAAGATCATTTCAGGTAAATGGGGCAGCTTGGGGCAAGACAAGGAAACCCAGAATGAAACTAAAAGGTAAGCAATTGCAGTTATTTCCATATGGCTAAATCGTAAGATAAAAATTGGGTTTATCCCACAAAAAAGCACCAGATGTAGATGGTTATGGTAGGATATTCAACCAAACTTTCTTTTTTTTTTTTTAGATTTTATTTATTTATTTGACACAGAGAGAGAGATCACAAGTAAGCAGAGAGGCAGGCAGAGGTAGGGGAGGAAGTAGGCTCCCAGCTGAGCAGGGAGCCCGATGCGGGCCTCGATCCCAGGACCCTGAGATCATGACCTGAGCTGAAGGCAGAGGCTTTAACCCACTGAGCCACCCAGGTGCCCTCAACCAAACTTTCAAGGGCAGATAGTACTAATACTTTACAAATTGTTCCAAAATATTTTTAAATACAAAAAATCCTAATTGTGTTATAAAACAAGGAAAACATTGACCCTTATATCTGATAAAGGTAATACATAAAACAAAATGATAAACTGAGGTGGAGAATAAATGTTACAAAAATATTAAATGGAATATCATTTAAAAATCACATTACTTAAATAATACAGAAAGATAAAGTGAAATTAAATCCAAGAATTTGAGGTTGATTTAACATTGGGAATTTCATTAATATCATGTAACATATTAATAGATCTAAAGAAAAAATACTGTTGTCATGGATGCTAAAATTATTTTAACAGTATTTTAACAAACATTCATAATTTTTAAAGCCTAAAAATAATAATGTTTGAAGGATACTTTAGTGCTAGTCAATAACCTACATGCATACGAAACGTTACACATTTTGACTAAAAATCAAGAAAGGCTGACGACTATTTCTGCAACTGTTTAACATTGTAAGGGCAATAGAGAAGCTGTAGGATGTTACCTTTCATTTAAGAAGAAAAAGGATATAAAAGAAAAGGATTTTTGGCTTATTTTTGTAAAATAAATTACATGTACAAAAATTCATGAGATTTATTATCTGTATAGGACTTTGAAGTTGAGGTGAGAGAAAGTAGGGTTTGTGGGATGAAAGAAGTGCTTTAATAATTTTACTTTATAAAATCTTTTAAAATGTGTAGCATAAAATGATTATATTGCAAGAAAGATCTCAAATTCTAAGTTTTAATTTTCTATCTTAAGAAAAAAGAACAAAATGAACACTGAGGAATTTTGCAATAAGATAGTAGTATAAGTATTATTTCCTGATTTTTAAAAAAGTTTTAGTGAAATATTTTTCTTTAAAATGTCCTTCTTTATCATCTTTATATCTTTTAAATTTCTCTAAAATTACTTTAATTAAAATGTAATAAACATCCTAAACATTTTCTTTAAAATTAATCACATTGCATTTTTTTCTGATTTTCTGAAATGTTGTTCTACTAATTTGATACTAAAGTGTAAAGAATCAAGTAATTTTAATAGTGTTATCATTAATATTCATGTATATTTGATTCTATTTAAAGATCATCTTTCAATTTAGTTTATGTTTTTTATTTTTTAGAGAGAGGGGAAGGGGAAAGAGGGAGAGGGAGGGAGAGACTCTTAAGCAGGCTCCACACCCAGTGCAGAGCCTGAGGCAGGGCTCGATCTCACAACTTTGAGATCATGATCTGAGCTGAAATCAAGAGTCAAACATTTAACTGACTGAGCCACCCAGGAAGCCCTTTTGATTCAGTTTATACCAAAAATATGTGGGAGTACATTTGATATATCATTATTAAAAGCCTATTTTAAAATCATTATTGACTTTGATAAATTATTTGTAAATAAAGGATATTTTATCTTTTATTTGAAAAGTAAATCAAACAGGTGACCTATATCTAAAATTCTTGAGGAGTCTTTGCTAAATCATTTTGCTTAGCTTCCTTTATTAAAAAAACAACTTGGGCGCCTGGGTGGCTCAGTGGGTTAAAGCCGCTGCCTTCGGCTCAGGTCATGATCCCAGGGTCCTGGGATCGNTTGAGGAGTCTTTGCTAAATCATTTTGCTTAGCTTCCTTTATTAAGAAAACAACTTGTCTTCTAAAAATAAAACAAAATGATACATTATTCTTGAATGGCAAATACATCTTTCTAGTGCTTATTTTTTCTAAATCCAGCATACTTCAGTTTTTATTATATATGTATGTATGCATTTAATAAGATCATTTATTTTGTTTTACAAACAACTCAATGTCTTAATCATATATTTTTTTTAAGATTTTATTTATTTATTTCACAGCAGGAGAGAGATCACAAGGAGGCAGAGAGGCAGGCAGAGAGAGAGGGGGAAGCAGGTTCCCTGCTGAGCAGAGAGCCCGATGCGGGCCTCGATCCCAGGACCCTGAGATCATGACCTGAGCCGAAAGCAGAGGCTTTAACCCACTGAGCCACCCAGGCGCCCTTAATCATATTTTGATACCCAAACAGTTACTAATTTCTAAAATGTTCCTAAAATATTTTTCAATACTCCACCTCTCTGTAGGATATTTTAGACATCTCAGGAATCTTTTTTTTTTAATATGTGGCAAATTGAAATATTGATATTGGAAAACAAAAGCCTCTTCAAGTTCAAAGTTCTTCTAGACTGTTTTTTTTTTCTTCCTCAGATAAAAATTTAAATTATATGTAAAAATTGTGTTAGGACGCCTGGGTGGCTTGGTCAGTTAAAAGCCTGCCTTCAGCTTAGGTCATGATCCCAGGGCCCTGGGATCGAATCCTGCATTGGGCTCCCTGCTCACCAGAGAGCCTGCTTTTCCCTCTCCATCTGCCTGTAGCTCTGCCTACTTGTGCTATCTCTCTGCCAAATAAATAAATAAAATCTTTTAAAAAAACTGTTAGGTTTCCAAAGGGGAAAAAGTAAACAATCATTCATGTGAAGTCATCTTTTTCTTCCAAACTGGGAAAAGTTCTAGAAGACAATGGCAGTTTCATGGCAACCAGCATAGACAGCAATATGGATAAAATGGAGAGGTCATCTAAATTCCTAAGTGCTGGTTAAGATGAAGAACTGCATAACCCTAAGGGGTAGCCCTGAAAATAAGTGAAATTAAATTTCCTGAAACAGGGTGAGGTGGAAATGTGGATTTAAATTAATTTTTAAAAATTTTCATTCACACCTTAATTTACAGGATGATATTTATTCTCAACTACCAATAACATATATAGGAGAAGTGCTTTGTTTTTTTTTTTTTCTTTTTTTAGAATTTATCTGTATTTAGTGTACTCATGTGAAACTAATATGGAGTTAAATTAAATTCTATAAATGGTACATATTTAATTGAATTTAAAATAATATGTAAGGGAGGGGCAAGATGGCAGAGAAGTGGGAGTCCCTGTTTCAAAGGGTCCCCTGAAGTGAGGTAAATATCTACCAGAATACTCTGAGCACCCATGAAATCAGCCTGAGAAATAAGGTTATACACTTCCAGATCTCTATGGGGGTAGGAGATCATCAGCGGAGAGGTAAAGCAAAGTGGGAGTGCTTGGATTGATATCAGAGGATAAACAGAAGAGGGAGGGAGCCACCAGAAGTGACACAATGGAAAGTAATGCCCCAATATGAAAGTGCTCTGTGCTTGGGGACCAGAATTAACTTGGAGTCTGGTTAAAAGCACTCAATAAGAACTAAAAGGTCTTAAGGGGCAACTGGTGGAATCGGGGGGCCACAGGCATAGTCCTAAACCCATGGCCCTAGGACAGTCACAGCCAGTGATCGCCCATACCTGAGAGAGCCCAGCGGGGGCCCCAGTACATGGTCCCTGAGCCCACGGCTTTCCACCACCTGGGCTGAGTGCACACGTGCCCATGGTTGAGAAAATTTGTTTTGGGTGTCAGCCGGAGGTCTCTGAATCCGCAGCCATCCACAATGTGCACCGCTCCTGGGACGTGGATCCCAGACAGCAGTCCCGATAGCCACCAGGACCGGGCTCCTGGGAACCAAGATTGCTTGCAGTCTTGATGGCACAGGGATACATAAGCAAATGGGGGCCTCAGGCGACCATTGAGATGGAGTGCGCACTGCCTATGGAAGGTTGCAGTGTTGAGTGGAGATTGCAGAGAGAGTGTCCATGTGTTCTAGACCATCCACGGGGAAGCAGACTGAGGCTTCTTTCTGAGGCAAAGGACTGGGTACAGTTTCTTTTTTTTCCCACTAGCTCTCTGAAAAGCCTCAAAAAGCTGCCCAGGAACAAAAACCTCAAGAGAACAAAAACCAGAAGAACTGGTTTCCACAGAGTCCAGCCCCTTGATAGAGGGCAGGGAGATTCAGCCCAAGCAAGACTGACTGAAAAACAATGTGGCAGGCCCCTCCCCCAGAAGACAAGCCAAAAGAACAAGAGAACAATAACTACAAGGTCCCCATAAAACTGTAAAACCCCAACATCAGGGGAAAACAATATATTAAGTCCCCAGTATAGACCCCAAACATGTATATTTCAGATACATCTTTTGTTTTAATGCATTCTCATGATTCTTTTTTAACCTCATTACCATTACAACTAGATATTTAATAGACATATTTCATAATAACCTGTTAACTTGAACGTTTTTCATACATATACCTGGTTTCCTTTTTCTTTTTCTTGTTTTCCTTTTAATATAGATAGATAGATGACAGATAGGTAGATAGATAGATAGATAGATGATAGATAGATAGATAGATAGATAGATAGATAGATAGATAGATAGATACAAGCTTCAAGGTAATTCTTTTTCCCTATTCAATACTACCCCTATATATAAACCAGTTTTAATTTCCCTATATCTCTGAAAAGTTGAGTCCTTTAACAAAGATAACAAGACACACCCAGAACGTACTGAAATAACCTTCCTCGCCCACATCAAGGATTTAAAACAACCTTCCCATCTTATTCACTGGCAGTGTTTCTGTGTATTGTTTTTGTTTTTCTACCATATAAATCTTATTCTTGGGGTTCATTTTGGCTGGGTTTTTCTTCTTTTTCTTTCCTGTCTCTTAGTTTTGTCAGTGTTTTTGTTTGTTCCTTTTTGGTTTATGTACCTTATAAATCTTGCTTTAGGGATTCATTTTGGCTGGTTTTTTTCTTTTTTCTCCCTCTCTTTTTCTCTTTCTTCTTTTCTTTTCTTTTTCTTTTTGGTGGTGACTTCCGATTAGTCCAAAACTTTCCAAAAGGTGCCTTGACTGGATAGTGGTTGATATATTCAGCTGTACTTCCCCTCAACCACCTCTCACCAAAATGACTAGGAGGAGGAACACCCAACAGAGGAAAAATTCAGAGACTGTGACCTCTGCCACAGAACTATTGGCTATGGACATAAACAATATGTTGGAAATGGAATTCAGGGTCAAAATTGTCCAGGCAATGGCTAGATTGGAGAAGACCATTAGTGACAACATAGAATCTCTAAGGGTAGAAGTGAGAGCTGATCTGGCAGAAGTCAAAACACTATCAAGGAGATCCAATCTAATCTAAATACTCTAAAAGCTAGGATAACCAAGACAGAAGATTGAATTAGTGATCTAGAAGACAAGCTGATGGCAAAGCAGGATATCAGGGGCTTGGAACAAACAACTTAGAAGCCATGAAAACAGAATTAGGGAAATAAATGATGCCATGACAAGTTCCAATGTCAGAATTATTGGGATCCCTGAGGGGGTGGAGAAAGAGAGAAGACTAGAAGACACAGTTGATCAAATACTAGATGAAAACTTCCCTGATCTGGGGAATGGAACAAGCGTTCATGTCCTAGAGGCAGAGAGGACATCCCCCAAGATCAACATGTCTAGAAAGCCCCACAGACACTTAAATGTGAGATTCACAAATCATAAATTCAGACAGGAGATCTTAAGTGTAGCTAGGGGGAAGAGATTCCTTGCATACAGAGGAAGGACCATCGGAATAATGTCAGACCTGTCCANGTCAGACCTGTCCACAGAAACCCGCCAAGCCAGAAAGGGCTAGCAAGACATATTCAGCACACTAAATGCAAAGAACATGCAGCCAAGAATACTTTATCCAGCAAGGCTAACATTCAGAATGGATGGAGAGATAAAGAGCTTCCAAGACCGGCAAGGTCTAAAACATTATGTGATCACCAAGCTGGCACTACAGGAAATATTAAAGGGGGTTTCTATAAAAGAAGAAAGAACCCAAGAGTGACATGGAACAGAAAGTTTCAGAGACAATGTGTACAAATGAGGACTTCATAGGCAACATGATGTCAATAAAAACTTACCTTTCAATAATCGCTCTCAACATGAATGGCCTAAATGCTCCCATCAAAAGGCACAGGGTTGCAGACTGGATAAAACAACAGGACCTGTCTATATGCTGTCTAAAATAGAAATATTTTGAACCTAAAGATACATCCAGACTGAAAGTGAGGGGATGGAGAACTATCTTTCATGCCAATTGGCCTCAAAAGAAAGCTGGGGTAGCGATTCTCATATCAGATAAACTAGATTTTAAGCTAAAGACTGTAGGTAGAGATACAGAAGGACACTACATCATATTTAAAGGGTCTATCTACCAAGAGGATCTAACAATTGTTAATATTTATGCCCTCAACATGGGAGCAGCCAACTACATAAGGCAACTGTAAAACAAAATAAAGAGACATATTGATATGAATACATTAATTTTGGGGATCTTAACATGCCACTCTCAGCTATAGACAGATCATCTATGCAGAAAATCAACAAAGAAATAAGAGCTTTGAATGACACATTGGACCACATGGACCTCATAGATATATATAGAACATTCCACTATAAAACAACAGAATACTCATTCTTCTCAAGGGCACATGGAACTTTCTCCAGAATAGACCACATACTGGGTCACAAATCAGGGCTCAACCGATACCAAAAGATTGAGATTATTCCCTGCATATTCTCAGACCATGATACTTTGAAAGTAGAACTCAACCACAAGGAAAAGTTTGGAAGGAATTCAAACGCTTGGAAGCTAAAAACCATCCTGCTCAAGAATGTTTGGATCAACAAGGAAATCAAAACAGAACTTAAATGATTCATGGAAACCAATGAGAATGAAGATATATCGGTCCAAAACCCATGGGATACCACAAAGGCAGTCCTAAGAGAGAAATACAGAGCCATTCAAGCCT
This sequence comes from Ailurus styani, assembly GCA_002007465.1. Lineage (NCBI taxonomy): Eukaryota > Metazoa > Chordata > Mammalia > Carnivora > Ailuridae > Ailurus > Ailurus styani. The sequence goes on along the minus strand of LNAC01000099.1, from coordinate 114,432 downwards.
CACTCAAAAAAACCCAGAAAGATCCCAAATACACCAACTCTCCTTACACCTTAAGGAAATGGAAAATCAACAATAAATGAAGCCAACCCCATGCACAAGAAGGGAAAAAAGATTAGAGCAGAGATCAATGAGTTAGAAACTAGAGATACGGTAGAACACATCATGGAAACTAGAAGCTGGTTCTTTGAAAGAATTAATAAGATCGATAAACCACTGGCCAAACTAATCCAAAAGAAAAGAGAGAGGACTCAAATTATTAAAATTATGAATGAAAGGGGAGAGATCACGACTAACACCAAGGAAATAGAAACAATCATCAGAAATGATTATCAACAGTTATATGCCAATAAGTTCAGCAACCTAGAAGAAATGGATGCATTCCTGGAAACGTATAAACTTCCAAGACTGAAGCAGGAAGAATTTGACAACCTGAATAGACCAGTATCTAGTAAGATAGCAAGAGATTGAAGCAGTGATCAAAAACCTCCCAAAAAACAAGAGTCCAGGACCAGACAGATTCCCTAGGGGAATTCTACCAAACATTCAAAGAAGAAATAATAGCTGTTCTCCTGAAGCTGTTTCAAAAAAAAAATAGAAACAGAGGGAAAACTTGCATTCTCTTTCTATGAAGCCAGGATTACCTTGATCCCCAAACCAGGCAAAGACCCCATCAAAAAGGAGAATTTCAGACCAATATCCCTGATGAATATGGATGCCAAGATTCTCAACAAGATCCTAGCTAATAGGATCCAACAGTACATTAAAAAGATTACCCATCATGATCAGGTGGGATTTATCCCTGGCATGCAAGGGTGGTTCAACATTCGCAAATCAATCAATGTGACAGAGCAAATCAATAAGAGAAGAGAGAAGAACCACATGGTCCTCTCAATGGATGCACAAAAAGCATTTGACAAAATACAGCATCTGTTCCTGACTAAAACGCTTCAAAGTACAGGGATGGGGGAACATTCCTCAACTTCATAAACTCTATCTGTGAAAAACCTACAGCGAATATCATTCTCAATGGGGAAAAACTGACAGCTTTCCCATTGAGATCAGGAACACGACAAGGATGCCCACTCTCGCCACTGTTGTTCAACATAGTACTAGAAGTCCTAGCCACAGACATCAGACAACAAAAAGAAATAAAAGGTATTCAAATTGGCAAAGAAGCAGTCAAACTCTCTCTCTCTTCACAGATGACATGATACTTCATATGGAAAACCCAAGTGACTCCACCCCCAAGCTACTAGAACTCATATAGCAATTCAGTAATGTGGCAGGATACAAAATCGATTCACAGAAATCAGTTGCTTTCTTATACACTAGCAATGAAAATACAGAAAGGGAAATTTGAGAATCAATTCCATTTACTATAGCACCAAGAAGCATAAGATACCTTGCAAGAAACCTAACCAAAGAGGTAAAGGATCTGTACTCAAGGAACTACAGAACACTCATGAAAGAAATTGAGGAAGATACAAAAAGATGGAAAAGCATTCCATGCTCATGGATCAGAAGAATAAACATTGTTAAAATGTCTATACTGCCCAGAGCAATCTAGACTTTCAATGCCATCCCAATCAAAATTCCACTGGCATTCTTCAAAGTGCTGGAACAAACAATCCTAAGATTTGTATGCAACCAGAAAAGACCCCGAATCACTAAGGAAATGTTGAAAAAGAAAAACAGAGCTGGGGGCATCACATTGCCTGATTTCAAGCTTTACTACAAAGCTGTGATCACCAAGACAGCATAGTACTGGCACAAAAACAGACACATAGACCAATGGAACAGAGTGGAGAGTCCAGAAATGAACTTTCAACTCTACGGTCAAATACTCTTTGACATAGCAAGAAAAAATATACAGTGGAAAAAAGATAGTCTCTTCAATAATTGGTCCTGGGAAAATTGGACAGCTATGCATAGAAGAATGAAATTCGACCATTCTCTCACACCATACACAAAGATAAACTCAAAATGGATGAAAGACCTCAACGTGAGGCAGGGATCTCTCAAAATCCTAAAGGAGAACATAGGCAGTAACCTCTCTGACATTGGCCATAGCAACCTCTTTCAAGACACCTCTCCAAAGGCAAAGGAAACAAAAGCCAAAATGACCTTGGGACTCCATCAAGATAAAAAGCTCCTGCACAGCAAAGGAAACAGTCAACAAAACAAAGAGGTAACCCACAGAATGGGAGAAGATATTCACAAATGACATGACAGACAAAGGGCTGATATCCAAGATCTATAAAGAACTCCTCAAACTCAATGCCCAAAATACACATAATCATGTCGAAAAATGGGCAGAAGACATGAACAGACACTTCTCCAAAGAAGACATACAAGTGGCTAACAGACACATGAAAAAATGTTCATCATCACCAGCCATCATGGAAACTCAAATCAAAACCACATTGAGATACCACCTTACACCAGTTAGAATGGCCAAAATCAACAGGACACGAAACAAGAAACATTGGAGAGGATGTGGAGAAAGGGGAACTCTCTTTCACTGTTGGTGGGATTGCAAGTTGGTGCAGCCACTTTGGAAAACAGTGTGGAGATACCTGAAAAAATTAAAAATAGAGCTACCCTATGACTCCATAGTTGCTCTACTAGGTATTTACCCCAAAGATACAGATGTAGTGAAAAGAAGGGCCATATGTACCCCAATGTTCATAGCAGCAATGTCCACAATTGCCAAACTGTGGAAAGAGCCGACATGCCCTTCAACATATGAATGGATAAAGAAGATGTGGTCCATATATACAATGGAATATTACTCAGCCATCAGAAAGGATGAATACCCATCTTTTGTATCAACATGGATGGGTCTGGAGGAGATAATGCTGAGTGAAATAAGTCAAGCAGAGAAAGTCAATTATCATATGGTTTCACTTACTTGTGGAACCTAAGGAATAAAATGGAGGATATTAGGAGAAAGAAAGGCAAAGTGAATTGTGGTAAATTGGAAGGGGAGATGAAAGATGAGAGACTGTGGTGCATAAATAATGAATCTTGGATCACTGAAAAACTAAAGTAAAAAAAGAAAAGAAAAGAATTCCATCAATCAGTATATCTAAGGGTGCTTCAAATTTTATATGAAATTCATTTTTTTAAGTCCTTTAGTAGCATAAATGAGATTGATGCCAAAATAAATAGTATTTCCAGAATAAAAAAAAATATGTAGTAGAAAAACAAACCTTAATCATTGAGGTTTTTAGAAACCATTTCTTCCAGTTTGGTTATTTTTATATTCTTTAAGACAAAACTTTTCAAATATTTTGCCTTTTTTTTTTATGGATAGCATACTTTTCCACTGCTCTCCTCCCTTTTCTGTCACTAATGTTTTGTGAAATCTTCCATTATTCCAATAAACTCAATTATTTTCAACTATCAATCCTCATTCTTTATTACCCTTTCCATACCCTTTATTTATATGGGGCATGTTGTCAGAAAAATAATACTAGATGATGATATTGCCATTTATAAGATTTTAATTTGCATTTAAATTAGCATATGCACTTGCAACTTTTTCAAGGGAATAAATTTGTACTTTGGAAACTGGAATTGTCCTTTGTGCATTTCTACTTCTTGTATATATTCTGCTCCATGTTTCATTTTCAAGGACTGGTTACCTTTAATAGCTACCTGGAAAATGAAAGGGTAACATTTTCCACCTGACTCCTGAGAGTAAATGTGTTTTGTAGCAAGGTTCATGCTTCAGGCATTTGGCAGTATATACAGCGGCACTTGTTTCTTTAAAAGGTGTTTTTATACAAGGACTTCTTAATTCACTCTTTAAATACCTCCATGTTGTTTTTATTAGACATTTTTGCAAAATAAGCACATTGCTATGTATCAGTAAACACAATGCTTGCAAAATTTTCCTATATTATACATATTAATAATAATATCCCTTTAGTAATGTCATGGTTGAAGGTGTTAGAAATGCTGAGACCCTCTTTTCTTCATATCTTATTTATTTAACTGGTCAGTAAATTTTCAGAGGATGGTAGTGGTCAGTTACATCACAGCAGCATACTCCTTTTTGCTATATGCACTTTGCTAAATGCACTTTGGAAATAATTAATCTGCAAACCATGTAACTTTTGGAAAAGTTAGTTAACCCTAGGGATGCCTGGGTGACTCAGTCGGTTAAGCATCCGCTCAGATCATGATCTTAGGGTCTTGGGATGGAGTCTTGCATCCAGCTCCTTGCTCAGCGGGGAGCCGGGTTCTCCCTCTGCCTGCTGCTTCTCCTGCTTGTGCATGCTCTCTCTCTGACAAATAAAGAAAATCTTAAAAAACAAAAAAAGTTAGTTAACTCCTGGTACTACAGTATCCTCAAGTGAAAATAGAAAAATTGAAAATAATAGTATATGGTCATTGGTGTGATAAATAGTATTTATTTATTGGTTTGCTATGTGGATTAAGTTATTTCACATTAGCATAGTACTGTATACCTGCTTTTCATATAAATAATTTTTAGAAGGCATATCATCATGAGTCATACTAATCTGTCTGCAACACTCTACCCTCAGAACATGATGTGTTGTTTTCTCACTTTCTTTTTGTCATTAGTTCAAATAATATCTCCTCAGAAATCTGTTTAACCACCCTGTGTAAAGCAGCTAGACTTAACCAGCCTTGTGGTTTTTGTTTTGATCTGTGTGTGTGTGTGTGTGTGTGTGTGTGTGTGTGTGTGAAATGACTGGGTGTTATGGTAACTCTGTTTCACAATTTGAGGAAATGCCACACTGTTTTCCAAAATACCTGCACCATTTTACATTCTCATTATCATTGAAAGAGAGTTCCAATTTCACCACATTCTCATCAACACTTGATATTGTCTTTTTTTTTTTTTTTTGCAAAACCAAAACTAATTGGTGTGTGGAAATATTTCACTGTGGCTTTCATTTACATTTCCCTATGAATATTGATGTTGAACATATATTCTTGTCCTTATAGGTCATTGGTTTAACCACTTCAGAGAAATGTCTATTCAAAATTTCTGGTTGGGTTGTCTTTTTTATTATTGAGTTGCAAGAGTTTCTAATGAATTCTGGATAGTTTTATCCTATTTATGATCTGCAAATATTTCTGTTAATTGTCTTTTCACTCTCTTAATGGTATAATTCACAGCATAGTTTTTTATTTTGATGTAGTCCAATTTTTCCTCCTATCTCTTCCTTCCTTCCTTCCTTCCTTCCTTCCTTCCTTCCTTCCTCCTTCTTTTCATCCCCCTCCCCTCCTTCTTCTCCTTCTCCTCTTCCTCCTTCTTCTTCTAATTCTTCTCCTTCTTCCTCCTCCCCTTCTTCTTCTTCTTCTTCTTCTTCTTCTTCTTCTTCTTCTTCTTCTTCTCCTCCTCCTCCTCCTTCTTCTTTTTCTTTTGTTATTACTGTTGTTGCATTCTCATGTCTAAGAACCCATTGCATCACCTAAGATCACCAAAACTTACTCCTGCAATTTTTATTAGAGTCTCACAGTTTTATATCTTAAATTTAGACTTAGGCCTACTATAATCCATTTTGAGAAACTGTAGATGGCATAAGAAAAAATTATGATTTCATTTCTTTTTGTTCATGTGGATATCTGATGGTCCTAGACCCAACGTTTTCATTGTTGTCCCAGCAAATTTTCTTACAATCCTGAACATAGATATAGGGATGTATTTCTGGAATTTTAATTCGACTTCATTAATTTATATGTCTATCCCTATACCATTACCACACTATATTTATTACTGTAGATGTATAGTAAGTTTTGAAATGGAATAGTTTGAGTCCTTCCAAATTATTATTTTTTGAAACATTTTTTTAGATATTCTGGGCCATCTCATTTCCATATAAATTTTAGAATTTATTTGTCAATTTCTATCCAAAAAAGCTATAATTTTGATAGGAATTAAATTGATTTTATAGATCATTAAAAACACAAATATTTCTTCTTTTAGTAAAACCAGGATTTCAAGCAAAGCAGTCTTATTCCCTATAATACAGCAATAACTTTAATCTGAATCATAGTAATTTTTATAGCTTTTTTCTCTTTTATTTGTGTTTCAGGCATAATAATTATACGAATATTCTACTAAGGAAGTACACTTTATGTTTGTACATATTAAGTATAGTTAAAATGAAAATATGAGAGTAATTTATAAAAATGAAAAGCTGAGAATCATTGAGGATTTTATTTTCTTTAAGTATATTATTCAAATACTGAAAAAAATTATTTCAGGAGATTAAGGGTCACCTCCAACTAATGAAACTAAGAAAAAAAGTCAGTAGAAAGAGAACATGTTACATGTTCAGGAAGATATGCCCTGATTTTTATGTGAGGCTTCGGAGAGCCTGTAGAATAAGGATGCTATTTCCAGATAAGTTAGTGATAAAAAAAAAATGAAGAACAAAGCAAAATAGCAGACTAGAAAGCTCCAAGTTCTTGTTTGATGAAAGGAAGAAACATTAGAAAAAACAATCAGAGTCTGTCTGAATCAACTTTGTTAGAACTCTGGGGAAAAAAAATCAAAGACTTATAGCAAGTGAGAGAACAACCAATGAAGAAAAAAATACATATAGATAGATAAATAGATGATAGATTAGATGATAGATTAGATAGATAGATAGATAGATAGATAGATAGATAGATAGATAGATAGATAGATGATAGATAGATAGATGATAGATATAGATAGATAGATAGATGACAGATGATAGAATACATAATATATGTGTTCAGAGTGATAGAAAACTTTCGTGGCATTTTACTACTCATCTTCACCCTCCCTCCTCACTGTAGTGGCAATCCTGGTCTTGGTCATGAATGGTGACAGCCCAGAGTCCCGTTTCTTCCCTCTAGTAGGAGTCAAGAGAGAAGACTTTATTTACAAATTACTACACACATGCTTTCTAGCTTTTCTGAGGAATACGTGGAGGCAGGATTGCTCATCTCTGGCTCACAAAATTTGAATCCAGGTGAGAAATCTGGTGGGGACTGCTTATAAAGGCTATAAGGAGATTATAACCCAGACTTCTGGGCAAGAGATTCCAGGTGGAAGCATTCAATAGACCACTTAAGGTCTGAAAAAGAAGCTTGGATGAGACTCTTTGGGAAAAATGACAATAACCCAAATGTCCATCAACAAATGAATAGATGAACAAAATGTGATACACACACACACACACACACACACACACACACACACATAATGGGATATTATACAACTTAAGAGGAAAAAAATTTCTGACACATGTTAGAAAATAGATGAACCATGAAAAAATCATGCTAAGTAAAATCATCCACACACAAAAAGACAAATCTTGTATGATTCTGCTTATATAAGGTGCAGAGATTAGTCAAATTCATAGAGACAAAATGTAGAATGGTAGTTGCGAGAGCCCGGGGCCAGGGGAGGAATGTCGGAGTTATTATTTAATGAGTAAGGAGTTTCCATTTGGATGATGAAAAATTTCTAGAAATGGATAGTCATAATCACTGTGAATGTACTTGATGGCACTGAATTTTTCATTCAAACATGGTTAAAATAGTAAATTTTAAGTTATGTACACTTAACCACAATTTTAAAAAAATGTGTAGCATTATGTAGAAGTATATGCTCTATTTGAATGAAGCAAGGAGAAAGGAATAATAAGTGGGAGAAGATAAGGCTGGAAAGGTTCAATCCATGCTTTGAACGCTTTGAATGTCAGAATAGTACACTGGTTATAGTGAATAGCACACCAATGAACATATATTTGAATTAAAAGTATATGATTTGGATTCTGCATTTAGAAAATTAATCTGACCACACTGTAAAGCTTATCTTAAATGTTTTAGTTTAATAATGAGTATGCCAAAATAAATTATTTATCAGATGTCCTTATGCTTATTAAATTACTACAATCAAAAGGAGTAGCAACTTGTTATCTACATATATGTTAAGGATTTCAGTTTTTTATATTTGATCACATATCAAGTCATAAGCATCTATTAACCAATGTCCAAGTTCATAAGTATTTAGTCCTAATTTCTAGAAACATAATTTAAATAAACACATATAAATAAAAAAAAAGCCAGAGGGAGGGATGGAGCAAGGTAAGCGGAGATGGAAAGAAGGAAGGGAGGAAGGGAGGAAGGGAGGAAGGAAGGGATGGAAGAACCAGTGATACAAAATTACCATTAAAAGAACAGCAGTATATATTCTCACACTGCAATCAAAAATATATAAAGTGGTATATAAAAATATAAAATAAATGGAAGTGAAATAAATGTTACTATGTTTTCCCATAATGCCAGCTTCTGTAACCTTCATGTATTGTTTAACTCTAGCAAGGGTATTGCTATTTGTCTTTACATTTGCATAAAGTCTCCTCTTAGGTTGATTTGAATTCATAAAATGTGGTAAAACATCTATTGCTCTATATCTCTTCACTTTACCACACAAGTATCATTAAATATAAACCATTCTTGAGCTACAAATTGCAGTCTTTTAATGCTATTGGATATGCAATTCCCAGGTATTTACCAGTTCTGCAGCAGTAAACCAACACTAGAATATCACAGTTACTTCCATAAAATATTAACAATGAATCTTATTGGGAGAAAAGAATGCCAAGGGAAGATGTTGAAAGGCTATTTTATTGTTTCTATGAGTTTTATTATTTTCATAATTACAACAAATCTGTAAAAACAATTTACAAATTAGCAAGCTTTGATCATAATTTTCACAATAAAATAGCAATTTTATACAATCAAATTTAACGAAAGGAGTTAAGGAAAAGCAGCAGCATAGATGATAGTTCACAAATGAGACAAATATTCATCTAGAAGAAAGATCTTGTTAAAGAAATTTAGTCCCCAAACAGGAATAAACATTACTTCCTTTTATCTTCAGCATATAGAAAAATAAGGTTTGTTCTTCTTTCCCATTAGGAGAGAAAAAGAATAGGAATAGGATACAAAGAACTTAGTTTCCCAAATTTTCTATTTATAATAGCTCATTTCGGAGAGTCATTTCAGAAAAATAAAGTGGACAAAAATGAAAAAAGTTAAAAGGAAATGTGACTTTGCCATCTCAATATTGCCAATATTTTTTAAATATATTTTTTTTAGATTTTATTTATTTATTTGAGGGAGAGAGAGCATGAGAGAGAGAAAGAGAAAGAGAGAGAGGGCATGAGAATACATAAGCAGAAGGGAGGGGCAGAAGGAGAAGAAGATTCCCTGCTGAGCAGGGAGCCTGAGGCAGGACACCATTCCAGGATGTTGGGATCATGACCTGAGCCGAAGGCAGACACTTAACTGACTGAACCACCCAGGCACCCTCATTCTTGCAAATATTAATGATCTGCATATACGATATATATTTACTTCTTGGATAAAACCACTGGTTAATAGGCACTAGGCACATTTTAAAGCTGATAAAATGAACTGTTGTCTCCGAGATTATTTATATATAATACATGATATGAAAATAAAGTTTGTTTGTAAATATAGGCATAAATCCCTTTAGTCATGTAGAGACCTGTGGTTTGACTTTGGTTATTCAGTGGATGTTTCAGCTTGTAGACCTGGGCACCTGTAACCTTTCAAGGGTCTCTTGAATCAGTATCAAGTTTTTTAAGGAAACAATGAACCAGTCCAAAATTCAAGCTCAGCAAAATACTCATATACTGTCACAAGAAATTGTAATTAATATGACCCCAAAACAGAGAGTTTAAGGAAAGATTCAATTGAACAAGTGTTGGAAATGATCTTCTGTGCAACAGGAACTATACTTCTGAGTATAAAGATACATGACATTATCTCTTAATTTCAAGTTCACAGTTGATAGGAATGACAAACATGTCACTGGAATGCATTGAAACATTGTAACATTGTGATAAAACAGAAGTATTTATCCAAGGTACATAGATAATATGGAGAGAACATTGACTCTTCTAGGATGAAGGTTATCCCAGGATGAGATAAATTATTGCCTGGTAAATGATTAATTTCTTTTTCTAAAAATAAAATTCAGTATGAGAAGAAAATATGGGCTAGTGAAGAGAAAGGTTAAGTATTGTCAGCAAACACTATGGTTTGCTCAGGGAGGTATAATATTGCTGGAATTGTTATAGTTTAACATGGAGGACAGGAAATGGCAGGAGATAAGGATGGAGAGACTGGATGGGGGCCAGCATATGAATTTACCTATATGACACATGGAAGTCTAGGACTTTGTCTTTTAGGTCAGAGGGAGACAATAGAAACATAAAAATCCAAAACATACAATTAGAGTTATGGTTCATTAAATTACTTTGGAGGGTAGGCAAGGGACCAAAGTTCTGAGCTTAGAGCAGAGGAAGGAAGTAGAAATCTATTGCAATATCCCAGTAGACATATAGGGAAGGGCTCTACCAGGCAATAGAAATAAAAAAAGAAAAAAAAAAGACTATGAATATTTTGGAATAAAAATAAAAAATAAAATTATTTAAAGAAAAAAAGAACATGACTTGGCTTACCTAGAAGTATATAAGAGAAAAAGAGAAGTAAAGGATCAACTTCAGCTTTTAGGATTTGAAATGTGAGAGTTGATGCTTTTAATAGCAATACAAGATGTATCAATGGACTACAAGAGAATATTCTGGACGTGGTAGGATTTAATAAGTTTATATTAGAGCAGATTGTGTTTTAGGTGCACAAGGGCATCAAAAATCCAATGTCCGTGGGCAGTTAAATAAGAAGCCTAGGATATTCAAGGAGATTAAATTAGCTAGCATATTAGTTTTAAGGTGTATAAGACATGATTAACCCATCAATCACAAGATCATTACATGATTATAGAGGTAAAACTATAAAGCAAATTAAAAGTAGTGGTCACTTCTAAGATAGAGGGAAGGGTGCAACACCAAAAGAGAATACCAACAAGTGTTTCTGAGCCTCTGACATTGTTCTATTTCTTGGCTCACATTATAGATCACACAGGTATTTTCTTTATAGATGTTTGTTACACTGTGTATTTATGTTTATGCATTTTTTTTAGTTTATGCATTATATTTGTCATGATAAAAAGTTTTAAAGATGAGGTTAAAATTATATTCTTTCCTGTTGAGTTATGGCCTGGTGGTCTTAACTTAGAATTAATTTAGGAGTTTAAAAAGCCTGGTTTTGCCTTGAGATATATAAATTTTTATATTGGTGTTCATTTGTAGGTGTCCGTGACATTTTAAAAATATTCTTAGGGTTAACATCGTTTTACTTACTTTTCTTTATCTCAGGAGTTGCCTTACTAATGTTGTGAACTCTAAAGTTTTTTTGAAAGTATTATGTTTTCTATGGTTTCAGGTATTATCAGTTTGTTACTCTTTTCCAATTATATTTGTAAGACCCAGGCTCTTTCTTATTCTTATTAAAGTGGCATAAATACCATTAAATTGATGAAATAGCTAAGTACAAAAATGAGGGTGAGTCTTTTGTCCTCTGTAATAACCTCCTTTATGCTAGATTTCTGATTTGTTGGCCTTTATTGACAGAAGAAAATACATTCTGTGAACATGTCAGCCAAAGATAGCATTTACAGCTTCTAAATAATTAGGTATTGATTAATTTCGCCAGGAATATATGGGCCACTTTTTCAAACATGTCCATTCTTAAAGATCATATAATTTCAACTAAAGAAATCAGAAAACAGAGCCTCAATTCTTAATAGTAGCTCCTATTGCCTATTTTCCACAATTACATGTGTGAGCTCCAAATACCCCAAGGAGCACAAAGATGACAGTTTCAGTCTTGTTAAACTTCCTGGATCTTCATTATTTTAGAGGTAGCATTAGAAGAAAGGGGTTGCTAACTTCTTTCTCCAAACTTTAATTTTATATTACAAATGAATATGCATTGAGAAATGTCCAACATGCAAGTAAGATGCGATAAGCTGCATACAATTAGGAAGAAATAACAGCAGACTCCAGATACTGGCATTCTAAAGTGGGAGAGATAAATATTTTTACGCAAACATTCAAAAGGTGGAGATGATAGTTGCATCCTAGCTTGAGAAATATCCTTTCCATTAGCATGGTGGATATTAGACTAGAAATTATATTCTATTTTCTATCTTTTGGCTATTTCTTTCTTGAGACATATTGGGAACCATCAATAATAACATTTTGGTGGTATATAGATAGAGACATATATACAGTTATGGATGTACATATATATATATAGATATACAAATAATTAGTAGTGTAAGATATAGATATGATGCCCTCTTGCTAAAAAAAATCCCAAATTTTTATACATCAAATAATATTCAGCATGGTAGTGATTAAAGTGTTAGCCAAATGTTCAAAGATTCCTGTACCCTTAAAAGATTAAGATAGAAATACTTGCTCTCCAGTACAAAACAAAACAAAACAAACAAACACAATGGAAACATTCCCCTAAATTTATCTAAGCAGTAATTAGTTGAAAAGATGAGTCTAGTCTCCCAACTCAAGAGATTGTTTTTGTTGCTCTTTTTAATATACAAATAATCCTGTAATTAATAAATCAAGCAATTTTGAGGTATATAAAGTTAATAATTACTCCTTCCCCTCTTCCAATTCTTAAAGTGGCTAAAAGATATGTCCTGCCACCTGTTACTTCATGTTAATATGAAAAACTATAGATGTTTATCTCTCTGTATAGTATATAAATACATATATTTACATACAAGTATATAAGAAAAGATATACATAAATATGCATACATTGTTCTTTCTTAAGAAAGATATAATCATACTTGTAATATTACACTATAACTTACTTTAAGACATAGAGATCTGCCAAAGTGTACAGTATGAGGCAGGTAAATATATGGCATTAATACTTATCCCAAATCATTCAATTTAATAGGACAGGAAAATCTATAAACAAACTTTTACACCATAACAAAGCAATTCTAAACATTGGTCAGTATTATTTAGAAAATAATTCAATGAGGAAGAACAATTGCAGTATCAAGACCATGAGTATCATCCAAGTTAAATTAAAATTTATGATAGATGCCATTTGTTCTTTTTTTTTTTTAATAAGGCCTGAAAACTGAGGCAAACCTACCTCTGATAATTTGTAGGGCAGGATGGTTCTGAATGTTCAGCTACTTTTCCCTCCAAAGTAACAGAAATAAATAAATAAATAAATAAATAAAACTTTTGTTAAATATTCCTCCATGGTTCTGCTTAGTAATAGTACTAATTTCAACAAAGCTATACAAAGATGTACAATTTAGGTTTTGTAGTTTGGTATAGAGCCCTAAGTTTTCTAGAAAAACTTAAGTTTCTTTTAATGTTCAATTATGAGGATGAAATGTTAAGAGTTCGGCATTCATCCATTCTTTCACTCATTCAACAAATACTTACAGTGTTTCTGCTGTTCCAGGTACTTTTTCAGCCCTCAGGATTCAGTAGTGAACAAGTCTAGTGGGAGACAGAGATAATAAACAAGATATTTAAATAAATTATTTGTATACTATAAGATGATAGGTGGTGAGAGGTAAAATAAAACAGGTAATGGGAGAGGGAGTTTGTGAGGCAAAACAATTTTAGATAGAGTGGCCAGGAGAGGACTTCCTGAGAGATTTAATTTGGAACAGAAGGAATGAGTAGTGTAGATATCTTGGGGGAAGTGGAGCTGGGGAGTGCGAAGTTCAAGCTAAGGGGGGAAAAACATTCAAACACTCAAGGCAATAGCTTTGGCTAATCATTTCCAGGAGTTGCTATGATAACCCAGGGCTAGAAAGTTGTTGAGAATGAGGGATCATCAACCTTTCTATTCCCATGTGATCAGGGGAGTAATGGTACTGTATTGACAAGGATATGAAACTCCAGATAGAAGACTTGGGAAATTGTTGTTTTGATGTGCCCAAATCAGGTTTGACTCCCATGGCACAAAATTGTACCAGTCACGTAATATCTTATTTTATACCCCAGAACCTTAGAGTGTATGGCTTCTGGAGGTGGAGGGAAAACAAACAAGTTCTGGTAGGCTTTAACTTTATTTGACTTTACAAAAGTAATTTCAACACCAAAGAAAGATCTTTGGTGTACTAGAACCAGTCAAAGTACCAATGTTTTCTGTTTGTCTATGCACAGTAGAACTTGTAACTCATTTACTTATAAGGTACATCCTTAACTGATGACTTAGCCTAGAAAGAATAACTGAGTTGGACATGCATTCTTTCCTTCATAGTGATCCAATGGCCACTATCAAAACTGCTGGTCAGATAGACCATGAAAAAATTACCAGAGCCACTGCTGGCTCATAATTTGACTGGATGTGATTCTAGAAAGACAACCTTTAAAGATTGATACACCCCTGTGCCAAGGTTCATGGTTTGGTGAGTGGAACACAGGTTAGAATTTAATCCCTTGCTGTACCTTTATGCACAACACAGCCTGCCCCACCATGTGCACATCAACACTGATTATATTGATTCTTTAGGAGGGATAATCTAGAGCACAACATATATTATTTGTCTGGGACATCTCCAAGTGGGTAAATTAGTAAGAGGTGCTTATTTGTTTTAGAATTAACATAGTCGGAAATTACTTAATGTTGTTCCCTTACTTCTTCACTTTTACTTTTATTTTTTTAAGGGGAAGTTCTTTTTTTTTTAAGATTTTACTTATTTATTTGACACAGAGAGAGAGAGATCACAAGTAGGCAGAGAGGCAGGCAGAGAGAGAGGGGGAAGCAGGCTCCCCGCTGAGCAGAGAGCCTGATATGGGCCTCGATCCCAGGACCCTGAGATCATAACCTGAGCCGAAGGCAGAGGCTTTAACCCACTGAGCCACACGGGCGCCCAAGGGGAAGTTCTTAATATGCTTTTTGCCTTTATCTCTGATTAAAATTTTGACATTTTCACATAGGAATGTATTATATATACAAAAAGGATGTGTTTTGTTTATATTAATAAGTGGTGATTTCTTGTTATCCAATGATTTAAGAATTCCAAATATAGGTGTGTGTTTAAATTTGGTGTATGTTCAGTGTATAGAAAAATAAGGAAATGCTTGGCTTCAGTTTAGAATTAAATATGCTTTGATAAATACAGCATGCACTACATGATGTGTGGTGTGCATTGCATGACACGTAGTACAATAAACTTAAGGTACTGTTTATGAATCATTTTATATTGTGTATTACCTGAACATTTTCAAAGTCAAAACCTGGAATATTCTTTATATTTTTCCCACATTAAGTTCACCACTGCCTTTGAAACTTCACCTCATATTTGATAGTTATGAATTAAACAAGGGACCATTTCAATTTCTTGTGAAAAATTTATTATGAGTTTGAAAATGCCTCTTCCTGATATTCTGTTATATTCTTTACGGGTGGTAGATACTTAATAAGGTACAAATATGGTAAATAAGTGAAAATAATAAGTTCCAGGTATGTTATAAGGCATTTGTTTACACGTACTGAAGGTGACACTGAACAGAGAGGTATGATTGATCCCTGACATTAGAGCAAATTCTTCCTAATTTTCAAAATGCTATGTATTCAAAGAACGTGAAAGATCCTTTGTTTCCACTTATGTTTTATTCTAGGTAAATTACTATAAATAAAAGGGCTCTAGGTGCATCTGTAGCAAATGTCAAAGACTAAGTAATTTCTATGACTAAATTCCTTAAACCATATAGTATAAATTTGGTTTAAGAGCGAATTATTGAATTTACTTATCTAGTTATATTGCTTTCTTGAAATTAATTTCTGTGTAGAGATAATTAGGTCAAAATTCCCACTAATTTTTAAATTTCCTGTTTTCTGTGATTAACTACTTTAATTGCAATTTCACAAATAATTACTAATATGTGAATATTTTCTATTATATTGTCTAACAGACACTACATTTGTATTTTTAAAAGATTATATTTTCTTCATGAATCACTAGCATTTCACCCTATTTGTGTCAGCATAGAATTGTTTAAAACTCAACATCACTAAAAGGAGAGATTGAAAACAAAGAATAAGAACATGGCAAAGTTCAAGATCCATACTCAGAGAAAAGGCATAAACAGGGAAGGCCTAGGTAGCAAACCACCATCAAAACTGTGCATCACTGTAACCACTCAACATCTCCAGGGCCATCCCACACACAACCACACCAGATGGTCACCACCACTACCACATCATCCCTCTCCCTTTGCCTGCATTGCTACATCCCTTGCTTAAGAGCAAAAGTCTCAGGTGTGAATGTGTGATTGCCTAGCACAGGAAAAGCAATTCTGTTTTGTCAGCTAGCTTGTGGTGAAAGGGGAGACCTTTTCCCTTTTGTTTTCCTATGTTAGGAATAAATAACACCTCCTTTCTCAACCTGATTTCAGAGCAGATATAAAGATAGACAAACTGTTTGAGCAGACGGAGTTTAAATATTGGTAATCATAGTTTAATTGTGTGGCAACAATGGGGTTTTAAATGCTCCACTCTAGAATCAGACATATTTGCTCACCTATGAAAGATCAGAGCCACCTGTTACAACATGGCAGAGTGAAAAAAAAATGTGTGCTCTTTGCAAAGTAGAAAATTCTTAAAGGGACATTGAGGAAGGGACTAAGTTACACATTATGCTCAGCAAAATACCTACCATTTATTTTAGACCTCCTAACCCCTTTTTCAGTTATAATTTTTTGCATGTCATTTAAACATCCAATATTTTTCCTTAATATAAACTACCTATTTAGCCATTTTGTTCATAACTTATTTTGAAATTTTCCACTTAATTATATTTTACATTATATTACTTTGAAAGAATATCTCTACATACACACATGGTCTTGCTGAATTCAGGACTTAACAAGATTCCTTCAAATCATTTAACTAGCTGAACTTTTCACTTTTCTTACTATAAATGCAGCTTCATGTATTTATTTGACAAAACTTATACAGTCCTAACTATGTGTCAGGCAAAATATGTAAACACACTCCAACCTTAACTCATTTCTCCATTAAAACAATTCTATAAGTTAGATTCTACTATTATTTTCATTTTCAGTTGAAGAACTGGAAGAACAGAAGGTTAAGTGATGGGGTGCAAGGGCAGAATTCAAAAGGATGATCTGAGTCTTGAGTCCAAATTCCTAAATTCTCTGCTCTACTGTCTAAAATTTGATAAATTTTAATAGGGAAGATAATTGCATTATCTGTGTTTATCATTTTCCCATTTATATACAAAGTAATAGTTAACATACACCTAGAATTTCAAAGCATCTATTTTCTTTTCCTTAGTATAGTGAGTTAACTACAAATTTAGGTTTAACTTTGTTTGGCTGCCAGACTAACAATGACTCTTATCTGGCATTTTTCATTCTTATTCCTCTTGCCCCTTGGCCATGGCTCATCGATCCAAGTAGAGAAAACTGACCAAATTTTGATCAATGGCATTATCTACTTTGGGAATTTTAAAATTAAAAAGGAGATGCACAGAGAAAGAAATATTTGTTGGAGGTGAATTATTTCACAAGAGAAATGTAGACAGAATGTTCATTAGTTCCCCTGAGTTTCCCTAAATACTGTCTTCCCTTAATCCTATTTCATTCTATATTTAAGGAATTAAGGCTATTACAATAAGTTAAAAATGCTGTAAATCTCAATTACTACCAAATTAAAAAATAAAATGCATTACCTTCTTGAAGAAACTGCAGAGATTAATGCTAGCATTGAACACTTAACATACGCAAGTATGGTATCTTTCATTATGTTCAATTTTCCATTTTAACAAATAACAAAAACTTCTAGATATTAGAATTGCTTACTTAAATTTAATCCAATGGAGAATCTCACAGGGACTTTTTTGTTCCATTTATATCCTCCTTGCTGGAGAAAATTTACAAGTTCTAATATTTGTAATGTACTTTATCATCCAAAGGCATTTTTCCACCATCTGAAGCATAAGAACTACCAGAAATAGTTGCTTTTTTCCTGGTAAAAATACCAATATCCTTGTCCCTCTGTTTTGTGGATAGCTCATCCTCTGACTCCATTCCACGTGGAATTTGATTGCCTCATTGTTAAAAAGGATATAGTAGTCTACTAAATTTATGACTGTTAGCTCAAAACACCTGGAAAGGAGGTAATAGCAATTACTTTTTACATGTTTTAATAAGACAGATGTATGACAAAGGATAATATAGAGTAAAATATGTAATATTTTAGAAGCCTGAATATGACCTGAATAGACACTTTGCAGCACCCTGAATCCCCTGCAATTAAGAAGGAAAACTATCAGATGGGCCAGTTTAACTTGGAAGGCACACTTTCTATACTTGACCATTTTGATCTGTTCCATTTACAAGGTACCCCAAAGCTGCAATATTTTAGTAAGACATAAAATAATGAGAGTCTCTAGCTAGTTCAGTTCATGGTACAAGTACCTCTGACAATGGCCATTAGGGCCAAGACAAACCAATGAAATATGAAATTTTTACAGCACATTTTAGTAGAATAAGAGGCCTCTGGATTTTTGATGCAGAGCTAGCAGACCCATCATCCCAGCAAATAATTATTCTCCCATTAAGAAACTGGTATCGGTTTACCACTAGGCTCTAATGAAGACAAAATGACAATTGGTGACCAAGTGACCACACAACATACTTCACCTCTTCACCTCCATAACTAGTCCATCTCATCCATTTAATCACATAATTACATTTTTTCAATAGATCATCCTCTAGTGTTAAATTTTGCTCTCAGCCTGATCAGGTCTGGAATGCATAGATACATTGCTTGAATAATTTGTTTATTGCTGATCTTCCTTCAACCCATAGTATGTCCTTAAAAATAATTTCCTATGATTACGTGACAGAAGCTAAAAAAGTAAGACCTGATTTTAGATTCTATTGTGAAATATAGGAAAGTCTTAGGTGGAGAGTTTTAGTCTTATAATCCTTCTCAGGTTTGATCCTGAAAGAGAGTAAAAGATGGAAATCCTTCAAGCAGACAGAACTTGAAGCAGGGTACTTTATTCATTTTGGAGAGAAGGATGACCTGATGCCAAGGTTTACACTGATTCCCTGGGAGAGACTAATAGTCTAAGACAGTCAGAGACTTGGGAAATAAACAAGAACAGGATTTATGAACAGGCTTCTTATATTGGACAAAGAATTTAAGGTTTTTTAAACATAGAGTCAAGAAAACTTGCTCTATAGAAGGAGTCATCCTCTTTCACCAGCTAGTCAGTGTTTGCTCGAAGGACTCTAAGGAATGTGGCTATGGGGGATTCCAGTCCACAATGGCATCATAGGAAGACCCTCAACTAATCTCCTCCACAGATGCATCAAATTACACCTATTTTTAGAGAAATTCTTCCTGGAGAAGAACTGAAGTCCAATTGTACAATTTCTACCCATTAAAACAGAAAACGGCAAGAGAATAGCAAGAAAGATAGAGACAGGGTAGCGAAGGGCACCCCTACCCCTGATGCTGTGATAGTACTAATGGACAGGGAAACAATGTGTCTGCCCTTGGGCCCAGAGATAAAACAGTGGTTTAAAAGGGCAACTAGTTAATAAAAGATCCATCCCTAGAACTCTGCCAAATGGCAGAAGAGCTACTGAAACTCTTTCTGGGTCAGAGAGATTAGAGAGTGATATGGTTTTGTTTCCCTTCCACCTGGAAAGTGTACACTAGAGCAGGGTCTGGATACCATAGCTTGGCTTGCCACTTATGCAAGCCCCGGGTCCTTAGCCCACATCAGCCTGTCATCCAGGAAAGCAGCCATGAGGAGGGACACACTGGGACACCCCTGGTTTGCACTCATGATTGTTTTAGCCTTTGTAACAAGGTGACACACATGCAAAGCAGCACAGAATACAACAGACCCATACTACTTTGCTTTCAGATGGGCTGCTAGGGCATCCCTGATACAGATCATTCTGATACCTTCCTGTAGAGTCTTCTTCAGATCAAGCCACCCTGACAGAGTGCTCCCTACATGGAGTTCCCTAGAACACCCCCACCTACACCAGCTTCAGCTCCAGTTGTCTGGCCAGGGCATCCCTGTACAAGGGAAACCCTGCTGCTCCCCCACTCATGCTCATGTGTTCTCTCTCTCTCTCTCTGCGTGTCATATCAATAAATAAAATTTTAAAAAAGAAAAGAAATAATAGCTGCAATCTTCCATAACCTAGAGAAGAAAGTAGATATTCAAGTTCAAGAAGCCCAAAGAGTTCCAAATAAGATGAACCCAGGAACTTCAGCACCATGACACATGGTCATTAAAATGTCAAAGGTTAAAGATAAAGAGAGAATTTTAAAAGCAACAGTAGAGAGAGAAACACTAAGTTGCACACAAGGAAAACCCCATAAGGCTATCAGCTGATTTTTCACCAGAAATTTTACAAGTCAGAAGAGAATGACATGATATATTCAAAGTGCTGAAAGGAAAAATATAAAAAATAAAACTCTACAATCAAGAATACTGTACCCAACAAAGTTATCATTCAGAATTGAAGGCAAGATAGAGTTTTTCAGACAAGCAAAAGTTAAAGGAGTTTATTCCCACTAAACCAGGTTTATAAGAAATGTTAAAAGGACTTCTCTAAGTAGAAAAGAAATTGTAGTAATTAGATGTGAGAAAGTTATGAATAAAAAGATGTAAAATATGACAGCATATACACAAAACATGGAAGAGAGTAAAAAATTTTTGTTTTGTTTTGTTATTATTTTTTTTTTAAATTTGAGCTTAAGTGACCATCAACCTAATAAAGACTCCTACACATTTAGGATGTTATATATTAACCTTATGGTAACCACAAACTCAAAACCTGCACAATAAATAAAGAGAAAGAAAGCCAAAAATAACACTGCAGAGACTCATCAATCACAAAAGAGAGAGAGAGAGAGAGCATAAAAGAAAAGAAAAGAAACAGAGAAGAACTACAAAAAACAAGGAGAAAACGAGTCACAAAATAGCAATAAGTACATACCTGTCAGTAATTACTTCAAATGTAAGTGGCCTAAATGCTCAAAAGTGAATGGATAAAAAAAGAAGATCTACCTATATGCTGCCTACTGGAGATTCATCTCAGACCTACAGACACATACGGACTGAAAGTGAAGGGATAGAAAAACGTTTACCATGCAATGGAATTAGGAAAAAAAAAGTAAAACAGGATAGCAGTACCTATATAGAGTTTAAATAGACTTAAAAAGAGAGTGTAACAAGAGACAAAGAAGACCACTACATAATGATAATGGGATCAATCCAAAAAAAGGATATTAACAATTATAAATTTCTATGCACCCAACATTCGAGCAAATAAATATATAAAGCAAGATTAAGGGACATGTAGAGAGAATTTGATGTTATTTCAATAATAGTAGGGGACTTTAACACCCCACTAATATCAATGGATAGATCATCCTGACAGGAAATCAATAAGGAAACATGTCTTTGAACAACACATTAGATCAGATGGACTTACCAGATAAATACATAACATTCTATTTCAAAACAAAGAATAAACATTCTTTTCAAGTGGACATGGAGCATTCTCCAGAATATATCACATGATAGGCCACAAAATTAGTCCCAATAAATTCAAGAAGATTGAATTCATACCATGCATATTTTCTGACCACAAGAGAATGAAACTAAGAATCAGTCGTAAAAAAAACTAAAAAATGAAAAACACTAACACATGGAAGCTAAACAACGTGATACCAAACAACAAATAGGTCAATGAAAAAATCAGAGAAGAAATTTAAATATATATATGTAGAAACAAATGAAAATGAGAATCCAATAGTCCAAAATCTTGGGGATGTGATGAAAACAATTCCAAGAGGGAAATATATAACAATAAAAGCTTACTTCAATAAAGAAGAAAAGCTCACATAAACAATCTAACTTTACACTTAACAGACTAGAAAAAGAAGAACAAAGTCCAAGATGAGTAAAGAAAAGAGTAATAAAATCACAGCAGAAATAAATGACAGAGATTTAAAAAATAGTAGAAAAAAATCAATGAAATAAAGAGCTCATTCTATGAAAAGATAAACAAAATTGATAAATCTTTAGTCAGGCCCAGCTGACTAAGAGAGAGAAAGAGAGAGAAACAGGGAGAAAGAGAGAGAAGTACCTACATATATAAAATCAGAAATAAAAGAGGAGACATAAAAACTGATACCACAGAAATACAAAAAATTAAAAGAGCATGATACAAAAAACTACATGCCAATAAATTGGACAACCTAGCAGAAATGGATAAGTTCCTAGAAGGTGTAGACTTCCACAACTGGCCAAAAAGAAACAGAAAATCAGAGCAGACCAATAACTAATAATGACATTGAGGCTATAAAAAAAAAACTGCTAAAAATAAAAGTCCAAGTCCAGATGGGTTCACAGGTGAATTTTATGAAGCATTTAAAGAAGAGTTAACACCTATTCTCTTTAAACTCCTACAAAAAAAAAAAATGAAGAGGAAGAGGAAGAAAAGCTTCCAAATACATTCTGCAAAGCCAGAATTACCCTGAGACCAAAACCAGACAAAGACACCACAAAGGAAAATATAGGCCAATATCCCTGATGGATACAGATGCAAAAATCCCCTCAAAATGTTAATAAACTACATTCAAACCCCATTCAACAATACATTAAAAAATTATTCCAGCAAATGAGATTTATTCTGGGGTTGCAAGGACGGTTTCAATGTTTGCAAATCAACATGATACCTCACAGCAACAAAACAAAGGATAAAAATCATATGATCATCTCAACAGATGCAGAAAAATCATTTAACAAAATTTAACATCCATTCATGACAAAAATTCTCAACAAAGTAGGTTTAGAGAAAACATACCTCAACAATAATAGCTATCTAGAAAAAACACACAGGTAACATACACAATGGGGGAAATTCAGAGCTTTTCCTCTAAGACAAGGAACAAGACAAAGATATTCACTCTCACCACTTTTATTCAAAATAGTCCTAGAAGTTTTAGCCACAACAATCAGACAAGAAAAAGAAATAAGAGGCATCCACTTCATAAGAAATTTAAGTGTTGTATCAGCAGGTGGCATGATACAATACATAGAAAACCCTAAGAACCCCCCTCCAAACTATCAGAAGTGATGTCAGTAAAACTGCAGGATACAAAATTAATACCCCAAGTTAGCATCATTTCTATACAGTAATAACAAAGCAGTAGAAAAATAAATTAAGAAAACAATTCCATTTACATTTGCACCAAAAAGAATAAAATACTTAGGAATAAACTTAATCAAGGAGGTGGCAGGAAAGACCCATACTCTGAAAACCATAAAACACTGATTAAAGAAACTGAAAAGTACACAAACAAATGGAAAGATATTCCACACTCATGAAATTGAAACATTAATGTTGTTAAAATGTCCATACTACCCAAAGCAATTTACAGATTCAACACACTCCTTATTAGAATACAAACAAGCATATTTCACAGATCTAGATCAAATTATCCTAACATTTGTAGGGAACCATAAAAGACCCTAAATAGCCAAAGCAATCTTGAAAAAGAAGAACAAAGATGAAGATACCACAATCCTAGATTTTGAGACACCCTACACAGCTATAGTAATCAAAACAGATGGCACTGGCACAAAAATAGACACATAGGTCAATAAAACAAAATAGAAAGCCCAGAAATAATTCCACTCTTATATAGTCAATTGATCTATGACAAAGGAGGCAAAATATACAATAAGGAGAAAATAGTCTCTTCAATAAATGTTGCTGAAAAAACTGGATAGCTACATGAAAAAGAATGAAACTGGACCACGTATAAATACCATATACAAAAAATCAAAATGGTTCGAAGACCTAAATGTGAAATCTGAAAACATAAAAATTCTAGAAAAGAACATAGGCAGTAATTTTTCTGACATCCTTCATAGCTACACTTTTCTGGATATGTTTCCTAAGGCAAGGGAAATAAAAGCAAAACTAAACTACTGGAACTACATCAAAATGAAAAGTTTTTGCACAGTAAAGGAAATCATCAACCAAAAAAGAAAAAGAAAAAGGCAACTTACTGAATAAGAGAAGATATTTGCAAATGATATATCCAATATGGACTTAATATGTAAAATACATACTGTATTTATGCAATTCAACACCAAAAAAAAATTAAAAAATGGACAGAAGAAACAGACATTTTTTTTCTAAAAAAAAGACATATACGAAAAGACATGAAATGTGCTCAGCATTACTAATTATCAGGGAAATGCAAATCAAAACCACAATGATATATCACCTTACATCAATCAGAATGGCTAGAATCAGTAACACAAGAAATAATAAGTGTTGGCAACGATGTGAAGAAAAGAGAACCCTCATACACTGCTGGTGGAAATGTAAATTGGTATAGCTCCTGTGGAAAATAATATGGAAGTCCCTCCAAAACTTAAAAATAGAAATACCATATGATCCATTAACTCCAATACTAAGTATTTACCTAGAGAAAATCAAAACATTAACTTGAAAAGATATATCTACCCCTATGTTTATTGCAGCTTTATTTATGATAACCAAGTTATGGAAGCAAGCTATGTGTCCACTGATAGACACATGGGTAAGGAAGATGTGGTGTATATATATAGACCATGGAATATTATGCAGCTATAAAAAGGGGTGAGATTGGGCCATTTACAATAATATGGATGGACCTAGATGGTATTATGTTAAGTGAAAAAAGCCAGATTAAGAAAGATAAATACCATATGATTTCATTTATATGAGGAATCTAAAAAACAAAACAAATGAATAAACAAACATACAAAAAGCAGAATGAGACTTATAAATGCAGACAACAAACTGCTGGTTATCAGAAGGAAGAGGGGTTGGAGATGGGTAAAATAGGTGTAGGAGAGTGGAAGATACAGGCTTCCAGTTATGCAATGAATAAGTCACAGAATAAAAGGCAAAGCATAGGGCATATAGTCAATTTTCTGTAAGTAGTATTGTATGGTAACAGATGGTAGCTACACTTGTGGAGAGCATAGAATAAAATATATAGAAGTTGAGTCACTATGTTATACACCTGAAATAAATGCAACACTGCATGTCAACTATACTCAAACAAAAAAAATTAAGACAGAATGTGGCCATGATAACAAAAGCTAAGAGAATATCAGTGCAGTTATAGAAATCTTAACACCAGTAATAACAAAGAGTTGGTTGAAGTTAAATATTTATGTTATGGAGAAAGTAGTGATTTGTCCTCATATAAGTTATCTTGTACCCACCATGCCTCCACTTACAACATTTTCCACTTATTCACTGAATGACTTTTACTTTTGGCTTTTTAATACATTTCCTCTGAGAATCAAATTTACCTTACAGTTAGAAAGGACAATGGGGCTGATGCTTATGGAATTTTCTAGTTTTAACACATATAATTCAGGAAAATGACGCTTTAGAGAACAAGAGAATTTTCAACTGAAAATCTAGTTAATTAAACCTTTAAGTTGTTGGGGAGCTCCACATCACTAATAAATGTTCCTAAGCAGCAAATACTTATGACATTACTTATTATATTACAATATTTTGCGAGTCTAGGAATTAAAAGGTAGAATTTGAGGTGGTATTTTCCCAATGTTTACCTAATGGCCCACTACCAACTAGTTTAATTCTTATCTTCACAAATAAACTATAAGGTTTTTTTGTTTGTTTAGAAATAATATTGCCTGACAGACAACAATTGTCTGACAACAGAAACAATTATGGTTCAAGAAATGGAAGTTAGACTGACAACTAGAAATGTTCAGCTTCCCTGGCATCTGTAATTGGTAGGGCTAGATTATTTTAGGGAACTCCTACAAGGTTTTCTTGTATGAAAATTCTTCCCTCTTAATTCAAAAGAACAAGCCTTGTTGGGGGGTTAAGGATCTGATGTTACCTCTAAAAATGCTCTTATTAAAATCATGTTTTAAAATAGTCTAGACATTCCATCTATTCAAAAATATGTTTTAAATACCTACTGTGTACTAGATACTATTCTAGTATAAGACATTGATCAGTGAAAAAAAAAAGTATGTATTTTTTTTTTTTTTGTATACCCTTACAAAGTTTATGTTCTGGCAGGTCATAAGGAAATACCAATGAGGTCACTTTCTATTAAAATAAAAAGGGAAGACAGAAAATAATTATATAGAAAGTATGATTTTATTTGAAAATAGTGACTATGTCTTCAATTAATATTAGAAGAAAATAAATCAATATATCAATAGCAATTAATATCTAGGTGATAAGTTATGATTAGTTTTAATTTTCTGTTTTACATTTAATTATATTTTCCAAATTATGTTAAGAATGGCATTTTTAGTCAGAATTAGGAAAAGATTCTTTATTTACAATCTAAAACAATGAATAATAAGACCTATAATAAAAAAATTAGATAATAAAACCTACTCAATAAAGACTCAACAATAATTCAAATAGCAGTCTAAACCCTAACACAAACTCTGTTTTAATTTTATATATTGAGGGAAAGTCTTTAGATGGATTCTACTCAAATTTGCTAAGAAAATGTAATTTTATGACTTTCTGATATGGTGGACACAGAGATGTACCACATAGATCCCCTAAAAGGAAGGACCTATTGCCTAAGCAATAAACTCTTGTGGGGTTTGTCTATACTGCTGAGGTATCAGCAGAAAGCCATGATCTTCTCTGTAGGGGAAATAAATGTTTATCCATTTTGGCCTACCACATAAGAATTCTGACAGGTGTGATATGCTCCAAAATTCAATGTTGCTGAGACATTGTCATATTTTTGTCACAGTCTGACTTCTCCTTCTTCCTAACACTGTTTATTTTCCCACTGTGCACATAATGAGTGTGCCTCTCCCCAAGTCTGGAAACTGTCTTGAGAAGTGTGTGTGTGTGTGTGCATGTGTGTAGGGAGGCAAGACACAGAGATACTGGTATTCCTAGCAAGCTTGCTATAGTCAAATGATATTTGACTATAGTCAGTGGTATTCAACAGTCAGGTATGGAGCTTCTGACAGGACCACATCCACTAATGCCTCAATCTACCCTAGGCAGAACTGAAGTGGGGGCTCACATATTATCATTCTCTTCATGAAATGCTCACACACACACACACGCACAAACGTATACACACACACTCGCACACTGTCAAGGGGACTGGCTCCCACAAGGTGGTTATATGTAGAACATGTCCCCTATCTCTTCCTGAGAGACTGTTTCCTTATTGCTGTAACCAATTTTATGATTCCATAGAGTCCTTATAACTATCTGAAAATATATTAATTATGTTTCTGAATTTTTTATTGACTATCTTCACACACTACATTATAGGCCCCATCAAGGCAGAGTTTGTCTGTTTAACCAGTGCTATATCCTAGCACCTAAACAGTACCTGACACAGAGTAGGTCCTCATACATTCAACAAATTGATATGCTAACTCATTTTAAGTTAATAATTTAAATAGTCCCTTCAAGTAACTCTCTCCTGTGGTAAATTCTCTGGAGCTTTTGTTCCCCTCCTCACTACTTTTGAGTACAAATTCTGCCCCCCTTCAACCTCTCTCTTCCTCCTTCCCATAATCCTCTGGCCCAGACAAATTAGGCTTGAAGATTTTACTTTTCCTGTGTAATATTCTTTTTTGTTATGATTTCAGGGTTTTGATTAAATCATGCTAGTGAACAGTGACATAAGAGAGGAAAACCAACTTATGTGTAAGGAAATGAAAACTGAAAGCATGAAAATATTATTATTCTCTGAATATTAGAAACTACATATAATGGTTGAGTTGACTTTCATTCTTAGACAATTATAAGATAGCAAGAACAAATACAGAAATTCTGTAGACTATAGCATACTCAGGTAGTGTATCATTAAATCATTTACAGTATCATGTGAACTTCACTGGCCTTTTTCAATTAGAATTAGGAGTAGTGCCACAGTGTATAAAATTGAGGACACAAGGGTATCAGTAGGATAAGTTTTACTGCTATTTTATCAGTCATCCAATCATGAAATCTCTACTCACTAACTTTAAACTGTTTACAAATGTCAATCTTGTCATCCAGGGAATGGTTCTTGTTATGAAATATTCACTGTAACTGTCTCATTTAATTGCCAATGACAGTAAAATGAAAGTCTGTCTTAATTACAGTCTTGTCTCATTCTTCATTTGCCATGCTCTTTCTAGGATGGTAAATTACACAGGGTCTCCAACCTCAAAAGAGTATGTGAAACATAAGGTGATTACTGAGAATTCAGAGAAATACCTAAATATTTTGAAATCAGTAATATGGGCTAAGTTTAAAAAAAGTGGATTTAATGAGATCACACAGGTAATTATTGATTAATTTGATACAAATAAAATTAAATGATGATATTAAAAAATAAGAAAAATAAAGCATAAAGGAAATTCAAACTTCTGAGCAAAAATTTTATCAAATAATTTATTTAAATAGAAGGAATCTAAAGTAGGTCAAATTTTATTTCTGGATGTCTACAAATATTAAATCCTCTTCATGAGAACAGTTTGAAACAAATATTTTAAACTATGTAAAACGGTTCCCATATAATCAAAGAGTAGACTTATGGAAGAGAGGTAAATAACATCCAGTCACTTAGAATTATATCTTCAACAATTATGACACCAACAATATGAGATAGTTACATGGCCTACTGTCTAGGGGGAGCTCAATATTAAGTTCCTTTGTTCAAATTCATATTTTACAGGATTTCCCAAACTGTGGCTCAATGTCAAGTACATAAGTGGGTTTCCATGCTAGAAGAGGTAGCTTGTAGTGACCAAGTTAAGGGAATTATAAATAGAACAACTCCATAATTTGAGCTCACTTGGAACATTCTCCTTCATGGTATACACCGTTCTTTCTTTTCACACAGATCTACTATTAGATGGGCCTTGGAACTCTCCATCAGGTAGAACCCTCTCCTCACAACTTTGCACAGACTAACGGGATTAGAAAGAAATTAAATGAAATAAGAAATATAGTGCCCATTTCTCCTTAATGAAATTTTGCCCCATGCCTTGGTGGGGTAAGAATAGATTATGACCTTTTTAACCTTAAAATTAAGCTCAGTTATGATGAAAATGAGTGCCAGTGAATGGGAAATAGCAAATTATCTGAAGCAAGAAATAAAATTCTAGCCAAAAGGGGGAAAAAAAAAAGCTCCTTTATTTTTAAAAGTAAGTTCCTTAAGAATTTCTACAGAAATAGGAAACTACTGAGAAATGTGCTGTGTAGATGGAGCATGTGGTCTCAGGTAAGGGTTAATGTTACACTAGAATGAAGAACATAAGCTTCATTTTGAACACATGCAAACTGAACTTACAGTAAGGCTTTCTAGTGATAGCCTATCTAGAGATAACCTGTAATTCTCTCCCTGGGCTGAAGATTGGGACCTGTAGCTTAAAGTTGAGATGTAGCAACAGAAAACTAAAAGGTGAAATAAGTCAAGAGAAAGTCATAAAAGAAATTACATTAGAGAGTCTGGGATCTAGTGTATAGTGAAGGGCTGACAGAAGGATGAATATTATGCAGTACTGAAGTCTTAGGAAAACACATGTATTGACCAGAAACCTTTGTAGGATAATAGTCTCCTTGCATTTAGACTTCATAGTACACATAGGCAATTTTTGGTAATGAAAGTTAGTGATTAAACATATTATAAAAGGAGTTATGGATGCAAGAATGAGAAAAAGCAAAATTTACTATTTTTATGTTACCCTTTATAGAAGATTTGTTTGTACTCTAACAGGGAATAGTCAATCTTGTTACTTGGTTGTATAAATGAAATACAGCTTTAATCTGTTTCTTTAATATTGATTTGTTAGAGAATATATTTCTCCTTGCCCTTTATATTTTTTTTAAAATAGGATTTGGGATATAAAAACCAATAATGTTGTTACTTGTTATAACAATTGTATGAGAAAATTAATTCAAGATTAATAGTGGTATTCAAAGGAGGATGAGGTTGTATAAAAATAATTGTTTATCGATTTATTTTGATTTAACTACCTAAAATAGCCATCTTAAATCTTTAGTTCAAATGAATACATTAGTTTTTATTTTTCCCCAGAGTATGTGGAATTTTTAATATATTTTGAGTTGAAAAAGAAACTAAAAAAGGAAAATATTTTCTTCCATTTTAAAATATTTTATAATTTCATTGATTTTCAATGCCATTTGTCATGTTATTTCCTAATGGCATAAAAATATAAGTTTTGATTGGTCTAAAAATCCTGCCATACCTAAAGACTACTGACTCATCTATGAGTCAAATGTCAAACATATATGTTTACCTTAACTGTTGTAAATATTTGTTTCTGACATAGTATCCTCTGCCAATTATAATTCTGCTTTAGTGAAATATTGCAAATGTCACATATTACATTTTCTGCCTTCCCAATCTCCATCCAGTCTCAAAATGAGGACAGAAAATTTTATTTAATTTTTCTTGCAAAAGGTGCATAGATCAATAACTTGGAAGTTAATCAGAAAGCATTACTACTTGGAAAACCTTACCCTGAAAAGTTGAATGAATCATGTACATATACGAATTCTCAGTCTTAAAAGGCTCTTGACTGACTCATTACTTTTTCTCACGAGCCTTGCCTCTTATTAAGAAAATCATCAGTTTTATTAATAAGCTTACCTCTAATTTTATACTAAATCTGGGACTCTCAATGTCATCTCAATGAAAACACCAAACCCACAAATAACTAATATTTGAATAATGACTAACATGCATGGGGGTTTATTATGTGCCAGGCACATTTTTATATATTTCAGACATATATCTAATTGCAGTGGTTCTCAAGAGCTTGTTGACCATTTATTGCATCCAGCTGGAGGTTAGAGTACAATCTCTCTTTGGTCTTAAAGCCACTTGTCCTATCCACAATCTATTGATTAAATTACATCCCCACTTGATAACTAAGAATTGGGAAATGATCCAACTCACTGTTCATATGTTACTAAATGAAAATAGATTGCAGGAGATCATTTTGGTGCTTAGGTTTGAATATCCTGATGTATAGTGTTTTTTTGCTTCATTCTATTCATTTGGAGAATGTTATAAGACACAATTGCCTGAGCCTAGATAAATGGATAATAGGCAAATGGTTGTTTCATTGTACCTGATATTTAAAACATGCATATACCACACTCATCACCACCTCTTTCTACTAGTATCAATTAAAATGAGTCCACAATGTGATGAATGGATAAAGACAGTGTAGTATATATATCATATATATATATGTGTGTGTGTGTGTGTGTATACATTATATATGATGTATATATATGATATATATATATAAATTATATAACATATACTTTATAAAATATATAAATTTATATGTATGTAATATTCCTCTATATATAGGGATATTACTCAGCCATGAAAAAGAATGAAATATTGCCATTTGCAACAAAGTGGATGGAGCTAGAGTGTATTATGCTAAGCAAAATAAGTCGGTCAGAGAAAGACAAATACCGTTTGATTTCATTCACATGTGGAATTTAAGAAATAAAACAGGCAAACATATAGGAGGGACAAAAAAATAAAATAAGATAAAAACAGAGAGGGAGGCAAACCATAAGAGACTCTCAACTATAGAAGACAAACTGAGGGTTGCTGTAGGGGAGCTGGATGGGAAGATGGGCTACATGGGTGATGGGCATTAAGGAGGGCATTGTTGTCATGAGCACTGGGTGTTGTATGTAAATGATGAATCACTAAATTCTACTCCTGAAACCAATACTACACTATATGTTAACTAACTTGAATTTAAATAAAACCTCGGAAGAAAAAAAAAGTCCATATTAAAAAATAATATAAAATAAAATGTGTCCACAATGGAAAATTTACCATGAGTTCTCCCTAGATTAGAAATGAAATAAAGGGGCGCCTAGGTGGCTCAGTCGTTAAGCGCCTGCCTTCGGCCCTGGTCATGATCCCAGGGTCCTGGGGTCCAGCCTGGCATAGAGCCCTGCATCGGGCTCCCTGCTCAGTGGGAAACCTGGTTTGCCTCTCCCACTCCCCCTGCTTGTGTTCCCTCTCTTGCTGTGTTTCTCTCTCTGTCAAATACATAAAAATAAAAAAATCTTAAAAAAAAGAGAAATAAATGAAATAAAGATCTGATATACCGAAATGTAATAAACATAGTGTAAAATTCTATCGTAACCGCAGAATCTGGAGATGCAGTTTTTAACCTTCATGTTTTTTGTTGGCACTGAGGAACTGGATAAATTATAGAAAATAACAGGGAAACAGATTCCACATAACTAAAGATAATTGTGGGTTGAATAGGTAAAGCTGTTATTTTATACCTTTCTTAATAAAGTTCTTTAATACTGTTTTTGCAAATCCATGTGTAAGCATATGCTTATACATTTCAAAATGGTCTGTTTTCATATTTTAAACATCTGCATTAGTGCTATGGAAACCGCAGGAAAATTTCTATTATATTCACAACCATGGCATATTGCTTGCCCAAAACAAGATAACAGAACACATTGTACATAATTATAAATTATGATCTCAGCTTCACTTGATAGCAAATATCTACAGTGTGAAATATCTATATATTTTCCATTGTAATATTCTATTCAATAAAGTATATTTACAAGTCCAAAATAACTGAATTCTTTTAAAATTTATCAGTGGCAGATAAAATCAATGTGTTCATGATTAAAAAATTCATACTTAAGTAGTTTTAAGACAGGTGGGTAATAGAAAAGTACTACATATACTTGACTATTCATTTAAGACTAAGTCCATTTGAAGCATTCTAAGGTTGAGTGATCTTCAATGACTTGTATGTATAGATGATCAAATATCATAGTAGAAGTAACAGACCATGAACAATGTCTGATTCTTTTCAAGCTAAATAGTGCAGATAATTATAATTATTTTGGGTCTAGGGTCAAAAGAGCATATCATCACTTTTCTGGTTTATTGAGGAATCTTTTAAAATAATAAGTAATGTATCATTCTTGTCAGTAGGTTATAAAGAAATTAAATGAAGCAAATTCTGGGAGTGATTTTTAGTAGCAAGTTATCTAGAACATCTTGCCTTTCATTCTTGTCATTTAATATCCTAATGTAGATTTCATATTTTGAAACTACAGATCACTCCTTCAACTTATTTTATATTGTACTATAATGATATGTTCCACTGGATTTTTTTCCATTCAACATACTAAGCCATTACTGTTTTGTACAAAGTGTTAATGAGAACATTAGAAATATTATAGAAAATAAAACATAGTGGTTTTTTTTCTTTCTGTCAAGGTACTTACTCTGGTATACTGTTATAAAGAACAAAAACTAACAGATGAACATAAAAGCTTCATTTGAAAAATTTATCAGTAGAGTCTAATATTAAAAATATAGAGAAAAGATACAGATTTTTAAGTAGCCCAACCTCAACTTCCGAAAGCACATTTATTTATCTTTATGTAAAAACATATTTATTCTTATAAAAATCCATGATATGAAATAAAAATTGAGAAATTTATTCATCTACTAATACATAAAGCAGGTAAATATACCTACAAAGAGAAGGCACTGACAGGGCACAATTATCACCAATGGGAGTGTAATTGGTATACCTTTACTGGAAAGCAATTTGCCAATTTATATCAAAGGATTTAAACATATTTATAACTCTCTTATATAATAATCTGCTTTGGGTATCCTGATTTATAAAATAATTTAAGATATGGAAGTAATAAAATAATGGAAACATCTAAATGTCCAGTACCACATTGGGGGAATATCTAGATTAAACTATGATCAATAAATGCAATTGAATATTTTAAAAACATGGCTTAAAAGAGACACAAGGATTGGAAAATACCTTGACTATAATATTAATTTAAAGAACAGGCACAAAAAAAAGAAAGAAAGAAAGAAAGAAAGAAAGAAAGAAAGAAAGAAAGAAAGAACAGGCACAATAAAAAGGGTATCTACAACAATATCAACTGTGTAAAATGAATGGAAAAACTAAAGAAGATATTAAAATATTAATAGTGGTTGCTTTTAAATGGTGGTTAAGAATTGTGTTTTTTATTTCAAATTTTCTGTTATTTCCAAATATTTCACACTGATTACATATGACATCTTATTAAAAAGTAAACAACTACATCAAAGCACAAGAGCGTGACAAGAGACAAAATAAACTGGGCATCTTCAAAATTAACACCTCCAGTGCTTGAAAAGACCACCATTAAAAAAGTAAAAAGACAACGCACCAAGATGGGGAACATTTTTCCAAATCATTTATCTGGTAAGGGGCTTGCATTTTTGTATATTAAGAATGATTACAACTCGCAGTGGTCAAACAACCCAATTATCTGAATAGACATTTCTCCAAAGAAGATATATGATTAAGACCCAAAAAATACCCAACATCATTAGCCAGCAGGAAATGTAATAAAAAAAACAAAATGAAATACCACTTAACACTCACGAGGATAGCTATAATCAAATAGAGACTTAATAAGGTGTTGATAAGCATGTAAAGAAATTAGAATTTTATACACTGTTGCTGGTAATGTAAAATAGTACAGCTGCCTTGGAAGATCATCTGGCAGTTCCTTAAAAATATAAACATAATTATCATTGATTCCACTCCTGAGTCTATACCCAAGAGAATAAAAATGCACAAAAAATCCTCATATGCAAATGTTTATAGAAGCATTATTCATAATCGTTAAAAAGTTGAAACAATGCAAAACCAGCACATGATAGATAGATAGATGATAGATGGATAGATAGTTAAATAAATAAATGCCATATAACCATACAATGCAATATTATTTGTTAATAAAAAGAAATGAACCATTTTTTTTAAAGATTTTATTTATTCATGAGAAAGAGAGAGAGAGAGAGATCAAAAGCAGGAGGAGTGGCAACCAGAGGGAAAGTTAGAAGCAAACTCCCCACCAAGCAGGGAGCATGATGTGGGGCTCTATCCCAGGACCCTGGGATCATGACCTGAGCTGAAGGTAGATGCTTAAACCAACTGAGCCACCCAAGAACCCCAGAAATGAAGTATTGACACATACTACAACATGAATGAAACTCAAAAATA
This sequence comes from Ailurus styani, assembly GCA_002007465.1. Taxonomy (NCBI): domain Eukaryota; kingdom Metazoa; phylum Chordata; class Mammalia; order Carnivora; family Ailuridae; genus Ailurus; species Ailurus styani. The sequence continues at coordinate 79,320 of LNAC01000099.1, read as the reverse complement.
TTATGCTAAGTGAAAGAAGCCAAGGAACACATATTGAATGATTCCATTTATATATGAAATGCCTAGGACAGGAAAATCTGTAGCGCAAGAAAACAGATTAGTGGTAGCCTAGAGCTAGGGGGAATAAGAAAATTGAAAGATGATAACTAAGGGTGTATGATTCCTTTTTGGGATAATGAAAATGTTCTAGTATTGATTCTAGCAATGGAAACACAATTCTGTGAATATATTAAAACTCACCTAATTGGACACTTTAAATGAATATTGTATGGTATGTGTAACTCAATAAAACTTATAACAAAAACAATAAAATATTAACTATAAGAAAGAAATACCCACAGACGTAACAGGATAAACTGAAATATACTAATTTTATAATAAAGTTTAAAACCGAGGAATTAGTTGGCAGTAGATCCTGATGGAGACTTTATATGTGGAACCCAGAAATAAGGACCCGAAGGGATCGGGTAGACAGAGGTTTGTCCGCACCAGACACACGATAAGGGGAGTTACAGGAAGGAGGGGATGCCGTATCAGGAGGCTACCATTAGTTACTAACCTCAGTGTTTTAATTTTATGAATTTATCTTATAATACTGATTATCCAATGCAATACATTGTCAAGTACCCTATTTTTTCCACTTTATATGAAGAAAATACCTCATTAATTCTTCTATCATTCTGGCATAGGGCATACACTCAAGAAATTATTTGTCAAAGAGTGGAAGACAGGTGACATGAACAATTTTTCAAAGAACTGATCATGAGTTGAAATTCAGGATAATGCTACCTTAGAAGGACTGATGTGAGAATTCCAAATCCTTTTGATAGTGAACCAGGGAATCAACTGGGCACAATTGTAATAACTGTGGCCCCTCTCATTTATTAATTGCTTACTGGAGAACACACATTTTGCTAAACACTTAACATACATTTCTCATTTTATATTTAACTAGCCAGTGGCTCAGAAATTCTTTTCAGTTTACTGATAGAGTGAAACTTAGACACTTACCAAGGTTTCATAGTTAGCAATGACAGAGTTCTTTTTCAAGCCCAAGCCTTTCTCATAGAAAATTCCTTGTCAAGTATTAAGCTTTCACAGGGAAAAAAGACAGGGCTTGACAGAGGACAGAAAAATAGATAACTACTTGTATTAGATATAGTGAAAACTGTATATATTGGGTCAGAAAGTACCAAGAGCTAACTTTCCACTGATCAGCTTCACTAAAGAACCAGTATTTTTCAGTCTATCTAACGATAAGCCCATGGTCTAGAGTGGTAATGACTAAAGTCCCTCTCATGGGATATTTCTATTTCCCACATAATCCAGAGAAAACAATTTACCTAGAATTCACTTTGCTGAATCTTACTGAAGAGAAATTCATCCTCTTTTATTTGTAAGAAAAAAATCATTTAGCTACAATTAAGTTAATTTTCATTATTTTATAATCATTACACCCAGTTTTATCTGATTTGGTCATTATAGATAAGGATAAGATAAATAGGGCGCCTGGGTGGCTCAGTGGGTTAAAGCCTCTGCTTTCGGCTCAGGTCATGATCTCAGGGTCCTGGGATCGAGGCCCGCATCGGGCTCCCTGCTCAGCGGGGAGCCTGCTTCCCCCCCCCCCCCTCTCTCTGCCTGCCTCTCTGCCTCCTTGTGATCTCTCTCCCTTTGTGAAATAAATAAATAAAATCTTTAAAAAAAAAAAAGGATAAGATAAATAACACAGGTTTTACAATAATTGATACATACGTCAAACGATAACCTTTTTTTTTAAGATTTTATTTATTTATTTGACAGAGAGAGCAAGATCACAAGTAGGCAGAGAGGCAGGCAGAGAGAGAGAGGGGGAAGCAGGCTCCCCGCTGAGCAGGGAGTCCAATGCGGGGCTCAATCCCAGGACCCTGAGAACATGACCTGAGCCGAAGGCAGAGGATTTAACCCACTGAGCCACCCAGGCGCCCAAATGATAACCTTTTTGAGCAGTGTCTTCCCTTTATCTTTGAGAAATAGGCATACCAAGATTATTCCTTCACCTTTTACAACATTTTTGTGTGCTAGCAGAAGTATCACTGAAAAAAAAAAACATATTGAGGCCACATCAACATTGCTAGGTCTTCATGAGCTTTAGATAAGTTAGCTTTGCCCATATACAAATTTGAAGAATGAGATAATTACACTAAATTGAAGGCTTACAATGTAAATTAATCTAGGTAGTAATTAGTCAGATTCCTTTGGTTAGAAAGAACAGTAATGGACATTGGGGAGGGTATGTGCTATGGTGAGTGCTGTGAATTCTTTAAGACTGATAAACCACAGACCTCTAGCCCTAAAACAAGTAATACATTATATGTTAATTAAAAAAAGAAAAGAAAGAACAATGAAATAAGTATACATTTTACAGAGTGATAACATTTTCAAAACATTATTTTGGCAGTGTTAACATAGAGCAAAGATAAATTTTCAAAATTTAACTCTTTCAACTAAATCTGCATTTTATCAGTTAAGTAACTTTTGTTAGAATAATAGTTGCTACCCATATTCTCTGAGCAAAAAGTAGTCTTCTCTACACTGAGATGAATGTAAAAGAGTAAGACGGAGGTGTCTGGAAACAAGTGTGTGTTTTTCAGATTGTCAGACCATCTGGATTTTTGCAACAATAAATCCTTCTTTTGCTTATTCTCTTGTTATTGCCCCTAGTTTTCTTTGAAATGTGAATCAAATATCATTGACCACACAGCACGTCTTTATTCTCCATATACTTTGATTTTCTTCTCATCTTAAAATGAAAAGAGTTTCTATCAATGAATCTGGGTTCTTTTTCTTAAACATTAACTAAGTTATTCATTATGAATCAAAAATGTCACTTGATTTCTTCTAATGTACATTTCTAAATATACAAATGTATTCAATGTTTGAACTCAGAGTTGGTTAATTATGCTAAAATTAGTAGAGACTTTTTTTTTCAACATTGTATTCCCTCTAACAACTTAAAATACATATATAAGTCTCACTAACATTGTGACATAAACTCTGTCTGGTTTGTTACATTGACCCAATCAGGACATCAGAACAGATATTCTTCAAACAGATTTTACTGTTTCCTAAATGAGATCTCAAAACTTTTTACTTCATGCTGTCTTAAAGGTAGTAGATATAGGCCATATCATATCATTACACTTCTGTCTGTTTTCCTTCACTCAATTAATATAAATTTAGTTTCCCCCAAGTCGAATATATAATATTAGGTTTTGTGTATTATATGCCTTTCTTCTCAAAAAATACACAAGCTATTTTTAAAATGATGACCATTACAATTTGTATACTATTCCTCCTTAACAAAAAACAATACATCTTTATAACACGTGAAGATCTTAATCAATTTCACATATTGGACAAAGTCCATTGCATTAGTTATCTACTGCTGGCATAATAATTTACCACAAACTTAGTGGTTTAAAACAAGATGGACTTATCATTTTTTTAATCTTATTTTACTTTTCTGATGTTGAATTTTCACAGTCCTCCCAGAAAAGTACTGTTTTGTAGAGATATTAGTGATCTGTATATGGATACATTTTATATCAGTTATTTGAGTCATTCATTGTGTGAAATTTTTAACAAAATATAAGAGAGTAAGAGATTAGCTTTAGTAATATTTGAGAAAAACTGTGAAAAAGAGGAGAGCATCTCTTCATAGTCAGAAGCTAACAAATAACTATGACTATTTTTGCTGCAAGTTGACCTGGCATTCCCAACTAAACCAGGATGTTCTCCTGGTGAACATAAACAATTTCATAAAACACCATTAGACAAGATTATTCTCTATGATGGAGAAAGACAAAAATAAGACCACTTTATAATCAAATATGAGCACAAACATAAGTAATATATTGTACAAACCACAGGGATGTTCAAACAACTCCTTTCTCAGCTAAAGCAAATAACTGTTGCTTTACAAAGTGTCACTTCCCACTTGCTCAATTCTTACCACTTTCTAGACAATGAAAATACTCAATAATAGAATTATCTTTATTTATTAATGCCATACAATGAAAGCAAAACTCTGCTTCCTTGAATCCTGCTCAAAAACTGATAGCACAATCCCAATCTTTATAATATTCTTTTGCTGAGATACGTCATGTGGCATCTTCCCTTGTAAGGAATCAAGAACTCAATACTGTTCTAGTACAGATGTTTTCCTGAAGGTTGTGGTTGCCAAATACTGATTTCTGTGTTCACTATTATCTACCTATGCATAATCTGATGTTTTATAGGACTATAAGACAGTAAGAATGAATAATAAATTTATGATATGGAGTTCCTTTTGATAAAATATAGATGTATTTCTTCCATTATTTTCAGTTTATTTTGAGATAGATATGTAGATTATAGGTAGATGGATGGATGATAAATGATATATGACAGAGAAAAATAGGTAGATGGATAGATGATAGATGATAGATGATAGACAGATAGAAATATTACCTGTTAGAAAATATGCTATCACCAAAATTACTTTGTTAGCAATTTCGACTATTTTAGTTGACAATATTTAGCATTAAGCCTTGAATATCCCTATAACTAGTTTGTAATATCTACCACAATAATTTTTATCATTATTTTTTATACTAGCTCTGTCTTACATGCATTTTCATTTTTATGTATCAGGTGACCAAATAAGCTCACTTAACCATACATATATGTTAGCTTTGATAATGTAATGAATTTACTTGCCTTGGAAATTTATTCTAGTTTCACACTGAACTAATAAAAATGACACCGATTAGCTTAGATTAATGGCTGGCATTCGAAATGTTCTTTTACATCAGTGAAAGACATTCTGAGTTTTATAAAGGTACAGTGGAGGAATACAACTTTATTTTACCTGTGGATTTCCCAAGGACTAAGCCTCCCATCACACACCTGTTTTTCTCGTAACCTCTGAGGTTTATGTCAGGGACTAGAAATGTTTTTAATCCTTTTTTTAAAGGATTAAAAAAGGATTTCATTTTTGCCTGATCCAGAATAGCAAATGTAATAGTTTTTCCTATGTTAACAAATAAAAAGATAAGTAAATAATAAGAAAAAGTAAACAATGTTAGGGTACCTTATTTACTGTGAAGGGAAAACTCTAGCAATGAGATATGAGCAAGGCACAATATAGAAAGGTTTAAGGTAATTAGACAGTAGAAAGGACTTATTTGGGGCATATTTAAGCTATTTCCATTTACTTCCATCAAGAATTAGGAGCTTTTAGATGTCAGAGACAAATTTTTTTAAACTGCAAATATTATGATGAATTTATTTCAGATAGAGGATGCATGAAACAGATTGAAATACAAAATATAATGAAAAGTGGAAAAAAATTTCTATTCATGCTAAAATCGAATTGTCATTAAATAACTATGCTCTTTGTAGGCTCTTCTGTAAAATTAAGCATTCATTGAATTCATAGTAATCTTAGTCAAAACATCTGCATATTTATGTCTACTTTTCCATTTCTGCCCTTCTATCTGTAGATGCCAAGTTCTATAATTGATGAGTTAAGGACTGATACAGTGAGAGGGAGAAGATATATATATTTCAAACAAGGGGTGTTGTGACTGAATTTGGAAATGGCAAACTGGGGATGATCCTCCCAGGACTACATTGGATCTGTTACTAATTATATGACTTTTTACAATTCACTGAAGATCTGTGGATCTAGAATCCTCACTTATAAAATGGTCATAAAAATATGTTCAGTGTTCAATGTTGATCACAATGAGGATATATAAAAAAATTTTATAACATTATATGATATAGAAACACACTTATGCAACATATTTTAAAATATTTTTCAATCTTGTACTTTTTCTACTAAAATTTTTACATATTTTGAACTCAAAAACTGTAACTACATAAACTCATAAACTGTAGCTACAAATTTTTGTTGATGTATTTTTCAATATATCCATGAGTGGGTTTTTTAGATAAAAAATAAATCCACATTGGGGAGGCTTTCAAGAAACTGTGTATAACAAATTCTCTTCATTAACAAATATATCTTACTCCAAGATGAGATGTGAGTTGTTCTTACATTAGCAAAAAATTAAAGATATTTATATATTTATTACTACTAATTTAATAATTCAAATTTGTCATTCTTTCTTCTTGGGGAAAAGAGAAGGGCCCAGTAGACTAGAATTTATGTAGGACGTAAAATAATTTTATCAATGTAAAATCCAAGATTAATCACTCTTAGAGACCTGAGAATTGAACAAAGTTAAAATGTGAAAGAATATGTATCATTTCATAATGTTCTTTGGAGAGAGAATAATCTGGTCCTATTCAACTTTCATTTGATCAGGCATTTAGGAAGGAATTATGAAACACTACATTGAAAAAATATTCATACTTTGGACTTGGCTTGTTCATAACAGCTTAAGAAAAGAATAGATCCTTTATTCCTGAGTAAATGCACAGGGTAATTGAAGTTAAAAATAGATGAAGGTTATCTAGAACTAAGTCCTTGGGAAGATGTATTCTCACATTAACCAGGACTTTGACAAAATTAAAAAAATAAATTAATAAAATATTTAAGTGAATTCTTCTCATATCCAAGAGTGAAGCAAAAGATCCTATTTAGTGAGATAAATACTGTGCAGACAATTCTAAAATTCTTGGTCAACATATATTTGCTGATACATTGAAAAAATAGGTACATGATTATGGAAAATGCAGGGCTTTTTTTCTAATAAGTCCAGCTGCATGAATATCACTATACATATATTTAAAAATAAAAATTGGAGTTTTTAATTAAAAATTTGTCTATATTTTTTAGTATAGTTTACACACAATATTACATTAGTTTCTGGTATACAACTTAGTGATTTGACAAGTTTATACATTATGCAATGTTCACAAGTATAACTACCATCTGTCCCATTATATCACTATAATATCATTGACCATATTCTTGTGACTCACTCACTCCATACCTGAAGGCTGTTTCTCCCCCTCCTTTTCACTCTACGCCCCACTTCTGGAAACCATCAGTTTGTAATCTGTATTTGCAGTTCTGATTCTGCTTTTTGCTTTTTATTCATTATTTTTAGATTCCATGCATGAGTGGAACCAAATGATAGCTTTCTTTCTCAGTATGACTTATTTCACTTAGCATAATATCCTCTAGGTCTATCCATGTTGTAAAAAATAGCACAATCTCATACTCTTTAATTGGTGTATAATATTTTAGAGTGTATATATACACCACATTTTTTATCCATTTGTCTATTGATGGACGCTTTGGTTGTTTCCATGTCTTGACTATTTTAAATAATGATGCAATAAATATAGGGGTGCATATATCTTTTTGATTTAGTGTTTTCACTTTCCTGGGTAAATACTCAATAGCGCAATTATTGGATCATATGGTATTTCTGTTTTTAACTTTCTGAGGAAACTCCATGCTATTTTACTAAGTGGCTATTCCAATTTACATTCCTACCAACACTGCATGAAGTTTCCTTTTTCTCCATATCTTCATCAAAACTTGTTCTTTCTTGTCTTCTTGATTTAATCATTCTAACAGGTGTGAGGTGATATCTTATTGTGGTTTTGATTTGCATTTTCCTGACTATGAGTGATGTTGAGCATCTTTTCATGTGTCTTTTAGCCATCTGTATTCTTCTTTAGAAAAATGTCTATTCAGGTCCTCTGCCTATTTTTTATTTGAATTGTTTGGCTTTGAGATGTAAGTTCTCTCTCTCTTTTTTTTTTAAGATTTATTCATTTATTTTAAAAAGAGAGAGAGAGAGACCATGAGAAGGACGGGGGTGGGGGGAGAGAAGAAATCTCCAGCAGACACCCCAATGAGAATGGAGCCAGACATGGGGCACAATCCTACAACCCCAAGATCATGACCTGAGCCAAAATCAAGTCAGACACTCTACTGACTGAGCCACCCAGGTGCCCCTAGTTGTATAAGTTCTTTTTAGGTATTAGGCTCTTATTGTATATATTATTTGTAAATATTTTCTCCCACTTAGTAGATTGTCTTTTCATTTTCTTAATGGTTTTCTTTACTGTATAAAAGCTCTTTATTTTGATATAATCCCAATAGTTTATTTTTGTTTTTGTTTCCATTACCTGAGGAAACATAGCTAGAAAACATATTGCTATGGCTGATGTCAGAGAAAATACTGTCTGTGTTCTTTTCTAGGATTTTTATGGTTTCAGGTCTTTAATCAATTTTGAGTTTATTTTTGTGCATGGTGTTCAAAAGTGGTTTAATTCCATTCTTTTTCATGTAGCTGTCCAGTTTTCCCAGCACCATTATTGAAAAGACTTTTCTGCATTGTATATTTTTGCCTCCCTTTATCATAGATGAATTGACCATTAAAATGTGGGTTTATTTCTTGGGTCTCTATTCTGTTCCATTGATTTATGTGTCTTTTTTTGTACCAGGACTATATTGTTTTGATTACTACAGATTTGTCATTAATGATTTCCTCTTTTCTATTTTTCTTGTTTTCTCTCTGTAACACATACTCTTTGGACATTGATAGAGAATTAATTATTATACCTTTTATTTCCTATTTTCCATATTCTTCTTCCTAGGAGATTTCTTCAATTTATTCTCAAAAATTTCTGAGTTTTTAATTTATATCATTTAAATTCTAATTTTGAAAAGCTTACTTTTATGTTCCAGATATTCTTTTTCAATGGCAACCTATTCTTGTTCAGGAATGCAGTAAATTCTTTTATCTCTCAAAGATATTAAAGATTTCATATATCTACATAATTTTTGTTTCTTCCAAGAGTCTTTCTGGTTGATTCCACAGATATATGATGATTCTTTACCATGAGTTCATATTTTAAGGAAAAGATACTGAAAAGTGGGTTGAAGTTTCTATGGCCATGAGTAAGACTTATCAAATATGGAGTTTAGTATAGGATGATCTGGCTAAGCTTTGTCATTAAAGACATACAAATTTAAATATACTCAGTTATCATCTTAGCTATTCAGATTTCCTAGGAAAGATGCTTCTACTCTCCTCCCTGAAGGTCGTAACTCTGGTTGATAATATCCTGTAAGTCCAAAGAAGAAGAAGACAGGAATATCATACTTACAAAGTAAATTCTCATTAAATTCAATGGCACTTGACTTTTCCTAAATTAGAGGTCTTATCTTTTACTTTTTCTTTGGTGATTTTTCCAGTTTCCCATATGGAAATGAAGAGCCACCTGCATTAAGCTATAAAATCTACACTTAAAAATTTAATAAATAATATCTGCTACAAAAAAGTATAATATTTTAGTTCAGAGAAAATTTTAATATATAAACAAACATTGCAGGTATCTATTTTTTTAAACAAATATATTAATAGTGAATGTAGGAGGTTTCCCATTAAAATGAAAAGACAAAAAGTTCAGCTATCATTATTACTGATCAATAGCATGGTGAGATCTTAGTCATTGTGATTAAAAAAAAAAAAAGGTTGTCTGTAGAAACACCTGGGTGTCTCATTCTGTTAAGCATCTGCCTCAGGCTCAGGTCATGAACTTGGGGTTCTGGGATCCAGCCCTGTGTTGGGCTTCCTGCTCAGTGGGGAGTCTGTTTCTGTCTATCTGTCTGTCTGCCTCCCTCTCTCTTCCTCTGCCCCCCCCACTTCTGTTCCCTCTCTTTCTCTCTCAAATAAATACAATTTTAAAAATTCTCAAAAAAAAGTTGCTTGATTATTGAAACAAAGAAAAAGGGAACTAAAAAGGCAAATGAAATTAATTTATACTTATGTATTGCCAGGGGATAACAAATCTTACCCTGTGCTGAAGAATTAGCAAGAAACACATGAGAGAAAAGAATTTGGATTCAATGGAAAAAATCTAGTTGAGAAATAAATTTTATTATATATAAATAGATATTTTAAAAATAGAGTTCAGTGGACTTAGAGTAGTTTTTATAGAATATTTAAGAGTTAAAAGTTGAGATGCATAGCAGTTGGTTATAAAACAGTTATAATGGAGGGCATGCCAACTAAGAAAATGAGCAAAAGCAAAACTTCAGAAATAAAGTGAGCACAATGCTGAGGGAAGAAGGCCGATGGACCTCTGTACTAAATAGTATAGAGTGTTGCTACTAAATAGGAATGAATTTGTATATATTAGGTATAATAAAGTTAAAAGCAGGGTAGATTAAGTTTCATGTTATTTGTCCTCCAGCATGAAAGTGATGTTTAATCAATATTGATTCATTAGCAATGTGAAGAACAGGTAGGGAAGAAATTGATACTAAGAAATTGGTATTAAGAGCAAGGTAAGGAAATTTCTGGTTAAAAATGGGTTCTTTAGTTTTGTGTAGTCTCAGAATCCATCATCTCGACACTTGTTTGTTATATATTTGGAATTCACTGTTTTAAAACTGAACCATTCACTTTGGAACATTTTGTTCATCTACTTTTATCTACCTCCTCACTCTCATTTATGACCCTATTGTTCATTATTTCCATTTTAACTTCATCTAGTAATTCAAATCTGATGCTCTATTTAAAACTACAAACTAGGCTCTTCTTAATATTCTAGTTTCCCTCCCTAGTAATGCCTTTCCTCTACCATTGTGACTATTTTACTGCTACCCTTTCAAAACAAACTCTTCTCATTCAAGCCTACTCTGGAAGTATGGAAATGTTTAAACTGTAGGATTTGGGGGTAAAAGACATCAATTCCTTGATGCCAAGTTCATATAGAAATCATCACAAAAAAGAGCCCATCTATTGAGTACTCAGATATAAATTATGAAACAATCACCACATTTCTTAATGTTTGTGAGAAGCTATAGAACAAAAGACAATTTTAAAAAATAATTATGTCATAAAAAAGAAAACATTTAATTTACTCAAGAAAAAATATATGAAAACGAGAATATATAATTATATTGCAGAAGATAACATCCTAAAATAAATTGACTTTAGTGAAAAAAAAAAGTGAAGGTTTAATGCTTTTTAAAAAGCTCCTAAGGCTCTAAAACATAAATCTGGAATACAGATGCCAGATTCCAGATGGTTTATGTAAATGACTACATAGAATGTGCATGGTGCCTGGAGTCTAGATTTCTGAGCTTTCAGGATGAGTGTAATTTTACAGCATTCTTCATCACCTAAGTGTTTAGTTTTTAAAAGAACAGCTATTATTTCTCTCTTAGAAAAAAATGTTTTAAAAATAAAGGCATATGTTTCCATTAGACAGATATATGTTCCCATGACATATAATATATCAAAGTAATAGGCTCATCTTATTTTATTGTATGGATTTGTAGAATCATATGTTCTTCCCATTAAAATGTAATGATAGGAATAATAGTTTGCATTTTTATGTATTTACCATGTGACAAGCAGTCTTCTAATTTAAAAAAATACATTAACTAATTTAATCCAACAACCTTAAGGAAGTAGGTGCCACTATTACTCTTTTCCAGAGTAAGAAACTGAGAAACAAAGAGAGTAATAAACTTTAAAATCACACAATGAATATATATTAGAATAGCAATAAACACACCTACAATCTGACTTTAAAGTTTGCATTCTCACCCACAATGCTAACATTGTGAGTGCAGAGAAAAATGTATGTTGTGTCACCACCTCACACTTAGCACAAAGCCTAGCCCAAATTAGGCACTCAGTAAATGTGTATTGAATAAATGTAGCAAACCAAAGACTTATCTTGTTTAATATTTTTGAATCTTTGTTATTGATATCATCATTATAGGTATTCATGAACTTAAAGAAATCAAATGTAATGAAATAATGATAAATGAAATCCCAAATATATCCTATAAATCTGTACTCTTTTCCAGAAATAACAACTATAAACAATTTTTTACAAAGTTCATTACTTTTATAAATCTAAATAATACATGTAAGCCTTTCCTTTGCTTTATCACCTTAAAACATTCACATATATATATGTATGTATATGTGTGTGTGTGTGTGTGTGTACTTGTATATGTGTGTATATATTTAAGCAGGATTGTGTAGTATTTCATGACGTAGGGCTGAGAGCATTGATAAAGGCCCTGAATATATGAGTCTATGCATTTCTTTATTTACTTTCACACTTACTTGATAAGATATTAATGCCATGTTCAAAGCATTTGCCATAGGGAACTATGAATGTATTTCTTTCTGACCTCTAACGTTCACTGTTGCTCATGACAGGTTGTTTCAAGCACAATTCTTATTCCTCTTTATGTTAGTTTTTCTGGGAGATTTTGAGATATTCTTTATATCATAATATAAGATGCCAAAAATTCTATTTGTGTCTATTTTGTTTCCTTTTCATTGTTTCTTCTTCTACTCTGAAATTACATTATTATTAAGATGTTGGAACTCCAAAATTTATGCTATATATTGAAACACATATCTTTAGGCTTTACTCATAATTCCTTTGACTTTATCTTCTAGGTTTCCATACTGACAATATTTTTATCATAATATATAGTTATATTTAGCAAACAATATTTAACTGCCAAGGATTGTTTTCTTTAATTCTTCCTTTTGCTTTGCATCACTTTCTTACTTTAGCTTAAAATATCCTCTCAAATAATAATAATAGTAGAGTTTTATTTTAAAATTTTTCTTCTTTACTGAATCATTCATGATTGTTTTGCAGAGATTTCTGTTGGTTCATCTTGTACTCTTTTGTATTAGCAATCCTTATTTCTTTCTTATATATTATTTTTTAATGATGGACTAACTTTACTAGTATAAAGAGTCAACTTATCTTTTTCTCTATTGTACAGAAGGCTTGTTTTCTAAGCACTTTCTCTTAAGTGGAAGATTAATGTCAGTTTTTACTCTGGGGAGAGTCAGCAGGAAACCAGTAGGCAGTCTGGGAACCCTTGTAATGTCCAGAGTAAAGAAATCTTTAATTTGAAAATGAATCTGCTTAGTATATTTCCATATAAACAAAGATGCCTTACACCCCCTTTTCCTGCTCCCTTTCTATTGTGAAGATAAAAGATTACCTCAAAGTGTGTTCAAATCATCTAACCAATCCCACGTTAAAATAAAATACCTGGGTAGATTATCTACTTATTTTAGAGAGAGAAGTTTAGTGTCTTACATGAGAGAGAAGAAGCTATTGTTAACAGAGCTAAATATAATGAGGAAATACGGTATTTTAGCCTGTTTGGGCTGTTATAAAAATATCACAGAGTGGGTAGCTTATAAAGTATAGATTTTTATCTCCCACACTTCTAGAGACTGGAAGTCCAAGATCAGGGTGCCAGCATTGTCAAGTGAGGGCTCTATTCCAGGTCAGAGACTGTTGGCTTTTGTGTCTTCACATGGTACAAAAGGTTAGGGATCTTTCAGAGGTCTCTTTTCTAAAGAAGTAATCCCATTCATTATGGTTCCATCTTCACAATCTTATCATCTCCCAAAGACCCCACCTCTGAGTATCATCACATTGGAAGTTAGCATTTCAATGTATGAATGGGGATGGGGAGTGAAGGACATTCAGACTGTATCATAGAGTAACAACAGTCCATTAGTTTTGAGTGTAGTATTGACGACCCTGATGACTTTCCAATAATTCGTTCCTATACTTTATATTTATTGGCTCTAAACTGGTCTTTTTAGAGCTAAGAACCAATTTGTTCTAAAGCTGGTATTTTTTGCTGTGGAAGTCTCAATCAATTTAATTTTGTTTACTTTCTATTGCAAAGAAAATCTTCCAAATATCTGGCATCTGGTCTTGTTTTTCAGGAATCCTTGTTCTAATTTAAATATAATTTAAATTATTTCTGCAGGAGCTGAGAGGTGGAGTGGGATAGGAGGACAGAGAAGAAGTATTCTCGAACTCTCCTCTTGAACCAGAATTCCATAGCATATTTCATTTAAATCAAGGCAAAAGTATGTATATAGTCTCAATATGCATCAACACTGGAATTGTTCCCCTTTCAACACTTTTATATATTGTTTAGAATAAGACAATTAGATTCAGAGATGTTGACATGAAATCTGAGGCATCATACCTAGAAGCTGTGCAATATATGGTCTAACTTGGATCATAAACTGTCACAAGGGTTTTAATCCATTATATGACATAGGGGATGAATGACAACTTTTATACACACACACACACACACACACACATATATAATAACAATTATTTTCTAAAATTAAAGAGACAAAGTAACGTAAAGATACAGTAACGGCTTCAAGCCATTTATATAATCCACGTATATAAACTTTAGAGGTCATTTCTACTAAGTCTATGATCTATGCATTCAATAAAGAAGAACATTTAATTTAGTTTTATAAATTAAAGGAAATAAAATAATGGATGCTAACAGCAACCAATTTGCATGCATATAAAAATTATAAACCAAGTACGTAGAAAGGACTTAATTCCCAAACAGAATTTTATGCCTGAAGTCTCAAATAAAAATAAGAAGAAAAAATAATAATTAAGATCCTAGGAATATCACCTTTTAGCTGATGATAAATTCTCAGCCTACACACAGAAACAAATCCTATCAACAATATTGGTATTTAAAATATCATTGCTCGAGGTGGTAGAAAGGTTGTCCAATATTACCAAAAGTACTCATGAAAAATAAATAGCTTTCAAAATTATGGTGCATATCCACATTTTGCAAGAAATAGATTTTTTGTTGAAAATAATACTCAAAATTAGAGAATAAATGTTTTCTTTATACATATGAAATTTTAAGAACATCTGGAAGAATATTGATTCCTTTATCCTAAAAAAAATGTGTGTTCATTTTTCCAGACTTCCCTAACAATCTCCATATTTTACAATCTCAACAGTCAAAGTAAGCACAATATTTTATTTATTGCAATAAATCATGCTTATGGGTTGAAGGAAATACTCACAAATATTGTAACATCAGATTCTTTAAATATCTCTCTCTTTATTTATTCCTAGATACCAATAAAGCAACTGAGGAAAAAAATCAATGGAAAAAGAAGAAAAATATGAAATTCACTATTCCTTTCTTTAATTCTAGGGCCCTCAATATGCAATTCTTAAGGAATTTCTAAATATTTTTAATTCAATGCTGAATTTTCTTTTACTATTTAATAGAACCAGAGATCTACAAATATTCATTAAAAAACAAAAACAAAAACAAAAACAAAACTCTGGGGTTCTCAGATGGCTCAATCAGTTAAGCATCGGAATCTTGATTTTGGCTCAGGACATGATCTCCAAGTCTTGGGATTAACTCTTACATCAGGCTCTGCACTCAATGAGGAGTCTTCCTGTCCCTCTCCCTCTGATGCTCCCCTGGTGCCCTATCTCCATCTGTAAAATAAATAAATAAAATCTTTAAAAAATATCCTGAATGTAGGTCTGTTATCCAAAATTGGCATTACATTATATTATGTTTACTACTGTAAATATTATTTTTTAAAATTTCTTTACCCTGTTTATCTATTTCCCTTTCATACTTTCATATCCTATATATTATTATTTCTGAAATTAATTTTATGAATATGTGTTGAACACCTACAATGTATCAAGTTCTGAACTTGAATACAGTGCAGTGTTTGCTCAAGGAGATCAGAGTTTAATGGAATACTCCACTGTTTTCATTCCACTACCATAGAGTGTGGTAGAATGTGGCCATGAATGTTATGTGTGTTTACTCAATTTCAAGGGAGGGAGACAATCAGAATACCTATTGAATCAGCGATACATTGCCTATACCTGAAATGGAAGTTCACACTTCATGGAAACCTAGGACAGATGGTGCTTCTGGAAGCTGAAAAATAACAGGAAAATGGAATCTCAGCTGTTAACACCTGACTTATGTCTTTGAGCCCCTTCTTAGCAATCTAAATTTAGATTTCTCTTCTAGTAACTGGCTTTTAACAAAACTCAGATGCCCACAATGTTCCTCCCTTTGCTTTAATTCCTATGTCTAACCAGCTAACCAGTTCTGTGTTGATCTAATCCCAAATCCTGAGAAAGAGAATCCAGTAAATAAATAGCATCCTTCTTGATGCATACATTTATGTTTGAAGAATTTATTTTCCAGAAATTGCTTAGAATCATATTAAGTTATAAAGAATTAATTCTCTTAGCTTTCCCAGGATGCTTTGGGAGGCAATTTCATACTTGTAGAACAGTAGCTGATCCCATATTTTCCAAGGGCCAAAACCACCTATGCAATACAGCTTTCCTCCACTATCCAAAAGTAGAATGGTACATAAACAATGACTCTTGGAACACTGAAAAAATTAAATAAATAAACAAACAAACAAACAAATAAATAAAATAGCATATGTGGAAACAAAACAAAACAAAAGTAGAGTGCTCCTATGAAAGCTTTCATAAGCTGAAATGGAGTAAAGCAAAGAACCAATCACCATTAATTTATATAAGAAAATGTTTGAGCCTTTCCAGGCCCCCAAAATAATGTCCCTTAGACTTTTCTGATACCTTAAGACACATCTTGCTAATGGATGCACAAAACAACAACAACAACAACAAATGAAACAGATAAAGCACAAAGGCTCACAGAGTTCCATACCATGGCAGCTTAATGGTAAGATGCTGAGTGCCGCTCTGGGAAGGAACTAGGTGGTGCCGCTCTTAGTGTTCTGGATGTGGGCTGCCTCTATAAAGGTTCACTAACAAAACAAATCCTGAGCTCTATTTTTGCTTTTTGTCTTTTTCCATATAAGTGAAAATCCTTTCAGATTTCTTTCAATTATCAAAAACGGGACTAATATAGGTCTTTCATAAAAGCGATGTGGTATAACACTAACTTTCAAAAAGCAAGGCATAACTGTACTGTTAACCTAATCACTACTTATGATTACTACTTAGAATCTTCTATATTCTCCTCTAATATAAGTATAAATTTCTTTACTTGGTTTATATGAACCCCTAAATCTATGACCAGTTCCTGGCAGTGCCCATTGTTCTAGTCAAGTTTTAATCAATAAACTATAAAAGCATTCTAGTCATTTTCACTTCTTAGCTCCCACCAGCATTGAGTCATCTTTGCCTGTGATAAATAAAAAAAATATACCCACAGTCTACACTACTCACACAATATAATCAAGCTGGGATAGTTGCCTCTTATACTGCATTAAAAATACCATATTACAGGTATAACTGTGTTCTCTAAAAAGTATACTGTGAAAAACTATATTAGAACAAAAAACAATTGTTTAATTATTTGTTATTTGGATTTATGTGCAATTTATAAGACTGAAAGACAAACCGGTTACTGGAGTTGTTTTTATTTTTGTCTTTCAAATTGCATTTTTCCCTGTAATATGTATAAAACTGAATTCTTTGGTTAAAATGCTTTTCCTGTGGTAAGATTAGACACTGTGAAATAACAATGAGGATAAGATCCTAAAGTAAACATACAAATAGATTTCTGCATCATACAAAACCATTGACTTAAAGCCATCCAAAGGAGTCCCACGAACACAAAAATGTCCCAGGACAGTTTGCACATTTGTAATGTATAGATTGTTGTGGCTTAAATTATTTAGGTAGAAAATAAGACAGAGTAACAATAATCATGAAAACTATATTTCATATGTTTACAAAATAATTTTGGTGGAATCTTCAATTGTCCCTGAAAAGATTACCATATATCAAATTTCTCAGTTCGATCTCTAACTTGTTGTTATCTCAAAAAATGCTTATGTCTCTGTCAAATTTTGTTATAACAAGTGGCAGTGCTATCTTCATCTAAGGGGATAACTGATATTGTAATGATCTGAAGTAAATTAAGTCTGAATATCTTAAATAAATAAAAATAAAATAATATATAAATAAAATTAAAAATTAAAAAACATATTTTGAAAATTTTCACTTTGATTTCAGGTTTAAAGTGGGGGAATGATGTTTCATTTATCTCCTAAAATTCAAATTTAATAATTTTTAAAAAATGTTTTCAATAATCCTGTAGATATAAATAGATAACATGCAAAATGCTGATCTATTTTAATTTAATGATTTCTGCATTTAGTTTTCCTTTCAAAATTGCAGGTCATAAACTTCTTTGAGACTATGATGAAAATATGTCCCTCATCACAAGGAAATGCAAATCAGCATGACCTGTCAAATTCTGCATATAATTGATGAGTGGGGGGTGAGGGGGCATGCTGTAGACCATTAGAAGGATATGCAGATTCATGATCACTAGGTTAAATATTCGTGTCCTAGAACTTAATAATTTCAGGATACAGCTACTGAGCTGCCATGACAATTCTTTCTGATAATTCAACACTCACTCAGCAAAAGCATATTGCTTGCCTTTATATCAGTTAGGGCTCTCAGGGTAAAAAATCCCACTCAGATTTATTTACATTAAAAAAAAAGTAATATACCAGAAAGTCCAAGCATAAGGTACACTTTAGGCACAATCAGATACAAGACCTCTCTCTCTCTCTCTCTCTATATATATATATATATATATATATATATATGTGTGTGTGTGTNGTAATATACCAGAAAGTCCAAGCATAAGGTACACTTTAGGCACAATCAGATGCAAGACCTCTCTCTCTCTATATATATATATATATATATGTGTGTGTGTGTGTGTGTGTGTGTGTGTGTGTGTGTGTGTGTGTAATTTTTTATAAAGGAATTTTTTTAAATTTTAATTTATTTATTTGACAGAGATAGCACAAGTAGATGGAGCACCAGGCATAGGGAGAGGGAGAAACAGGCTCCTCAACTGAGGAGGGAAGCCCGATATAGGGCTTGATCCCAGGACCTTGGGATCATGGCCTGAGCTAAAGATAGACACTTAACCAACTGAGCTACCCAGGTACTCCGAGACCTCTAACAATACTGTGGCAGGGTTTTTTTTTTTTTCCTTTTCATAGAACAATTCTTTTTTGTTTCCTCTAGGTAGAACTCCATTTTTACACAAACTCTCCAATTGTCATAAAAGGTGGGTTTGATAGGTCCACACTTTATGTACCCTTGGGTTCTATTTTAATTCTACAGGGAATGAGTGAAATTATTTTTTTTCCCAGAAGTCATAACAACATCTTTATGCATCACATTGGCTCTGATTATATAAAAAAAACTACTGCAATTACAGCTTGATTGTCCAAGATTGTGTACTCATCCTTGCTCCTGCATATTCTCAAGATTAGGGACAGAGCCAATTCCACTAGAAATGCTTGAGAGAAGGACATTAACATCCAAAGGTATGCATCCCCCCCCCCCGCCTGCTGCTTTGCCTGCTTGTGATCTCTCCTTCTCTCTGTCAAATAAATAAATAAAATCTTTAAAAAAAAAATCCACAGGTAAATTGGGCTATAGCTTTTGGAGGAAAAAAAAAGGAATGGATGTAGAAAGTAAAAAATAAATAAATATATTTACTCTGTGGCATATATAGGCTTGGGTGATAAGAGCAAATAAAATTCCAGACCTCAAGGAGGTTTCTGGACTATACGCTAAGCTACCCATTGATCAAAATTAATATAAAAATCAACCAACCAACCAAACAAAAACCTAAGTAACAGGCCAGCAGATTTTTATATCAATGCATAATTTCTGAAACTACTCAAATGGTAGACCCCACCTTCCAGTTCAAACTTTCTCTAAATGTTATTTCTAATGAATACCAAATCTTCATTATAAAACTAATTCAGACATGTTGTTTATATATAAAACTCTTCCAGTCAGTATAAACTCAAATAAATCTTACCTTTTTAAATATATAATGGTACTAATGTTTTATAACCACTCTGTATTTCTTAGCGAAGTTTATTCTAGAATTAAGTTTATTTAGGGGCTTTTCTCATATATCCCTTGCCTAACTACCCAATCTCATTGTTTCTTTCTTCACAGGTTCTGCTAAAATAATACCAACTTTTTTATAGTTCTGTAACCTGCCTGAGAGACTTCCATTCCACCTTTCAAACTCACAATATTCATTAAATTTTTTATTTGCATCTCTCTTCAGAATCTCTAAATATTCCTTCTTTTGCGCTCTTCTTTACCCTAAAAAATAATTCTATTGATGCACACCACTTCTATATGTTATCGATGGAGTCTCAAATAGCTGTGGCACATGTAGTTCATGTTCTTAAATTCCTAATTCCATCTATTCTGGAAAAGCTTTGGCTTTCTGAGAGCATCAGGCCCTTTTATTTCCTCATCTATGCCAACATTTCCCCCCCATTCAGTTGCCACTATGTGTTTTGGTGTTAGAGGGACCTGTGCTTAAATCACAATTCCTCTTTAAGGGCTGCTTCACATGCATAACTTTTCTATTCCCTTGTCTCTATAATGCAACAGTTATATTTGCTCATCCACAGAATCATTCTCATATTTACAAGAAGTACTGTATTGGAACATAGCATGTAACTAATAGCTGGTTAGTCAATATCAGTTTTCTTCCCCTCCCACCAACTCTGTTTGTATCAACTTCACTCTCTGCATCAATTTGTTGCCAGTCACCTTATATGATTTCCTCAAGCAACTTCATTTGTAGATAGTCAGTTACCTAGTAGTAATGTACATCTTGAGTTTTTACTTTTCATAGAGTTCAAATTTCATTTATTTTATTTTGTTTNAGTTATTTGTAGATAGTCAGTTACCTAGTAGTAATGTACATCTTGAGTTTTTACTTTTCATAGAGTTCAAATTTCATTTATTTTATTTTGTTTTCTGAAACAACCGTAATGCACTTTACCAGACAGACCCTGCATTTCATAATTTGTTTTAATACTTGATGAGCAAAACTTGAAAAAATATGGAATAAAATTAATGCAGTTCCAAAAACAGGCTGTTGGTGACACAACACATTTTTTTAAAAAACTGCCCAATATGGTATTTTTTCAAACTGTGCTTTTTAAGCAGCATTGTCAATCTATTGCATGATTTTCTTATTGCATATGTAGTACCAAATACAAAAACAATCAACCAACCTGAGGCTAGGAGTTGTTGTCCTAGACTATAAGACATGTATATTCTCAGGAAAACTGGTCTACTGAGAGGTAAGCAGGCCCTGGTCATGTAAAAAAAAAAGGAGAATAGTAGAGCAGGAACCTATCCTGGTAAGAAATCCTTAGGAATCTTTGTGCCTATGGCACGGTTGTAACTTATTTATCTGTTATTTCTCACAACCATTATACACACAAATTCAATAAACAGTACACCTTAATTTTGGTTGAGTGCTGATTGGTTAATCATGAAATAGACAAGGGGATGTCAGGCTCCATTTCTTCTGCCGATGCCCAAGTATGATTAGCCTAGAGGGTCTTAGAGATCATCAACCTTATATAACTCATAGGAACATCCTGACAGAAGTGGATCGAAAACCAGATAGCATGCCAAGCCTCAAATATAGATAGTTGGGGAAGCCTCACATTCATATTAAGTTTCAGCTTATAACATAATAAAGTCCAAAAAAGCTTGTAACTTTCAATTTGGAGTGGCATACTCCTTAAGAACCAAGCCCTTTAGGATTAAGGATTCCACCTGTTGTGATGAGCACTGGGTGTTGTATGGAAGTGTTAAATCGCTAAATTGTATACCTGAATGTTGTACTACACTAACTGGAATTTAAATAAAAACTTAAAAAAAAAAGGAACCAACCCCTTTATTCATTATCCAATACAATCTTATTGAGCACCTAACATATGTCAAACATTGTTCTAAGATAATGATCAGATTCTACCAAGAGTACTTGCTACGCCTACAACTTTAGTTTAACTCTGTTCTTGTTCTCTTCTTATTCTCTCTCCATTTCTTTCTCTCTCTCTCTCTCTCTCTCTCTCTCTCTCTCTCTCTCTCTCTCTCTCTCTCTNGCCTACAACTTTAGTTTAACTCTGTTCTTGTTCTCTTCTTATTCTCTCTCCATTTCTCTCTCTCTCTCTCTCTCTCTCTCTCTCTCTCTCTCTCTCTCTCTCTCTTTCTTTCCTGCACCTTACTAAGAAAGTTGCTACCTAAAGAGGGCAGGAATGTCATCTAATCCACCATATCCTGAGATTAATTATAATAAACATGAAACAGAGATATCGACTCTGGCTGTTCCCTTCTGTTATGACTAATTTCGGTATTGATTTTATTTTCTCAGAGCTCTAAACAACCCACTTTACCCAAAAATCTATTATGCATATCAACTGTTTTATTCTTATAGTCTGATGATGCTGGGATCTTCCTCTAATGATTTGTCTTGTGATTGTAAAATCTGGTCGTTTAATAGGGCTATGAAACAATTCATATTTAGTGGGTATGAAATGACATGTTTGAATATGTGTGTGCGTATGTGCATATGTGCATACCTATCAGTGATTTTCATTCAGGGAAGTTGTAGTAATAAATTTTTCTCCCTCTATATGATAAAGTTAGATATTTCAAAAATATCAGCCAGCTAGCATAATAGTGGTTGCATGAACTTTGCTCAGAAACAATGCTTCTGTCCTTACAAACCTATACAGCTTAAAACGAACCATTTAATTTCTAAAATTTAGTTCCCATTTCTAAAACTTTTTTGCTTAGAATTCTAAGATAGTCAATGTATGCTTCTTATAGCTTTTGGTGGTTTTGGCAATTTTTACTATTTCTTGGCTTGAGGCAGCACAACTCCAATTTCTGCCTCCATGTACACATGGCATTCCCCTGTGTGCCTGTGCCTCTGTGTTCAAATTTCCTTGTTCCTATAAAGACAACAGTCATCTTGAATTTAGGGCCCATTCTAACCCAGTATAACCTCATCTTAATTTTATAAACAGTTGCAAAGAACTCCTTTCATTTTTCAAAAGATTTTATTTATTTATTTGAGGGAAAGAGAGAGCGAGAGCAAGAGAGAGAGCACAAATGAAGTGAGGGGCAGAGGGGAAAGCAGGCTCTCCACCAAGCAGGAGCCCAATGTAGGGCTCGATCCTGGGACCCCGGGATCATGACTGAGCTGGAGACAGATGTTTAACTTACTGAGCCACTCAGGTGCCCCAAAGAACTTATTTCTAAATAAGGTTATATTCACATATTTAGGATAGATATGAATTTCTGGAAGATACAGTTCAATTCATGCAAGATAATATGACAAAGACCTAGCATTGTGACTAAAAAGAGAAGATACTTAATTAATATGTATATTTCTGCATCTCTTCACCCACTCCTGCCATAGAATGAAAGAAAAAATGCTACTTCTGTCCAATATTCTTTTGGTTTAAACCATAGTTTCCTATTAAAATAAGAGAACATATTGTTACTAGCAATTCTTAGCCTTGGTTGCAAATGTTCTTTTCAAAAAATTTCAATTTAATTAACATATACCACAACATTNCACTTCTGTCCAATATTCTTTTGGTTTAAACCATAGTTTCCTATTAAAATAAGAGAATTAACATATTGTTACTAGCAATTCTTAGCCTTGGTTGCAAATGTTCTTTTCAAAAAATTTCAATTTAATTAACATATACCACAACATTGGTTTCATAGGTAGAGTCCAGCAATTCATCAGTTGACTATAATACCCAGTGCTCATTATTCAAGTACCCTCCTTAATGTCCATCACCCAACCACCCCATCCCTTTACCATCCTCCCCTCTAGCAACCTTCAGTCTGTTTCTCATAGCTAAGAGTCCCTTATGATTTGCCTCCTTCTCTGTTTTCATCTTATTTTAATTTTCCTTCCCTTCCCCTATGTCCATCTGTTTTGTCTCTTAAATTCCACATACAAATGAAATTATATGGTATTTGTCTTTCTCTGACTGACTCACTTTGCTTTGCATGATACCGTCCAGCTCTATCCATGCCACTGCAAATCACAAGACTTCATTCTTTTTCATGGATGAATAATATTCCATTGTGTGTATATACCACATCTTCTTTATCCATCCATCTTTGAAGGACATCTGGGTTCTTTTCATATTTTAACTATTATAGACATTAAGCACAAGTGTTCTTATCAATTTTTTTTTTAGGAATTTATTCACAAAATGGGGATCAACAAACATGAGTTCACTGGTCATCTGAGGAATTTAGGGAGGCTACAAAGCTAGCAGTGGATGCAAAACTGGAATAGGAACACCAAATGCTTCCTTGCTTTCTGATTTTGTATACGGTTGTTATTTGGGAAAATATTTAAAGTACTTGTTCTCTATTTCTTTAATTTTTTTTAGATTTTATTTACCTATCTGTCAGAGAGAGAGAGAGAGAGAGAGCACAAGCAGGGTGAGTGGCAAGTGGAGGGAGAAGCAGGCTCCCCGCTGAGCAGGGAGCCTGATGCAGGACTCAATCCCAGGATCCTGGGATCATGACCTGAGCCAAAGGCAGATGCTTAACTGACTGAACCACCCAGGCATAGCTATTTCTCTAGTTTCTTACAGACACTCCCAGAAGGCTTTTAGAATTGCTCTAGTATTTATTTAGATCTTATGATCATTAATTTAAATATTTTAAATCTGCAATACTTATAAGTAAACCATACATAAATACAAAATTTGTTGAATGAAGGATAAATTAGAATTTTCATCACAAAAGAATGACAATAATTATTCACTATGTTTTTCATTGATTTATTTACTCAGTTTAAGGTAAACTGCTATTGAGTTTAACTTAAAACATTTAACACATACCACTTACTACTTCTAGTTTCAGCTCAGATATATGAGCTTGCATGAACAGAGGGCAAAATCAGGCAGAGGTCTGGAATGGTTTAGACCATATATATGCATACACAATAATGGATAATGAGAAAAACAATTATAGGTATATGTGTATACAAAATTATGAGCTAAATTGTGTCACCCTATTTCATATGTTGATACTCAGTATCTCTTATGAACTTCATGAGGTAACCCCTAATACCTCAGAACGTGACTGTATTTGGAGATAGGGCCTCTGGAGGTGTGACTAAATTAAAATAAGGCTGTTGGGATAGATGATCATCCAATCTGATTGGTGTCCTTATAGGAAGAGGAAATTTAAACACATAGAGAGGGACACCAGGAATGTGTGCACAGAGAAAATATCATGTAAGGACACAGCAAGAAGGCAGCCACATGTCATCTGACATAGAGGAACTCAGAGGATATACCACCTGCATCATTTTATAATTGCACACAGGCTATGTACAGTGGCTTAACAAACCTTTTAATTATTTATTTTCACCTCTAATTTTTTGGTATGGAGCGATGCATGAGTAAGGATCACATCACAAGAACCCCATAAATAGAATTTTGAGAGTAGCGTAGCTGCTCAAAGATACTGTCAGGGACTACATTAATAATCCTTCAACCATTCTTGAAGTGTCCAAAGATACCTGTATAAATATTTAGAGTGATTCTACAAGCTTCTTAATGGTAGCTCTGAGAAAACATAAAGACACTGATAATAACTTTTTAAATGTCCTTTTCTCAGGAGTAAAGGAATAACTCTAACATTCTAAGCTTATAGTGTCAATTCTTATGGTAGACACATTCTTAGATGGGACCCAATCATCCCTGCTTCCTGGCCTTTACAACCTTGTATAATCTCCTCCCTTTTCTTGAGTGTGTGTTGGGCTTATTGACTCACAGCAAATAGAATGCCACTGAGGTGATGAAATAATCACTTCGGAAATAAGATTGGAAAAAGGCTGGCTTTTATCTAGAAATTCACTCTCACTCACTCTGAGTTAAGCAGTTGCCATGTTGTGAACTTCCCTATGGAGATGATTACATGACAAGGAAAAACTGTTGAGAAACAGAGGGCTTTACACCAACAATCAAGGAGCTGAATTTTTTCAAGAATCACTATTAATTAAGTCTGGAAGTGGACCCTCCCTCAGATGAGTCTTCAGATGAAAATGCAATCCAGGCTAAATTTCTGACTATTATCACATGAGAAACATTGGGCATAGGCACCCAGCTAAGCCATGACCCAAATTCCTGACCCACAGAAACTACTGCAGTCCTCATGACTTCAAAATGGCTATTCCTTTTTCAGATAAAACAACCAATATCCAGACAGGAAGAAGGAGAAAGGAAAATATGCAAAGTATGAATATCTATTAAAATTTCTTTATTCAGGGATGGAAGAAAGGATATATGGATATTGAAGAGCAACTAGTGATAAACTACCACACCATCCTTATAATATTCCTAGAAGGAAATAGTTTTTCAAATTGATGTATTGGATTCAAGGAAGGAAGGAAAGAAAGGAAGAAAAGGGAGAAAGGGAAAGAAGGGAAGGAGGGAAAGGAAAGAAGAAAGGAAGCAAAAAAGAGAGTAGGCTTTTGGTGAACAAAATTCATTTTAAATACAAATTTGATATTCCTAATCTTTTCTGGAACATTGCAAAATTAGAAAGGACAGAACACAGATCCCAGAGTCACAGCTTTTTTTTTTTTTTTAAGTCATTTATGTATAAGAGTCACCCTGGAGGGGCACTTGGGTAGCTCAGTTGGTTAAATGTCTGACTTCAACTCAGGTCATGATCTCAGGGTCCTGGGACTGAGCACCACATCAGGCTCTGCACTCAGCAGGGAGTCTGCTTGTCCATCTTCCTCTCCCTCTGCCCACCCCCCAACTTGTATTATCTCCCTTTGAAATAAATAAATAAATTCTTAAAAAACACATGATTTAGCCTAGAGAAGATATTCTGGATCTCAGGCTAGGCAAAGAGTTCTCAGACTTGACACCAAAAGTGTTATCCATAAAAATAAAAAATAAAAAAGATGTTTGGTTCTCCTCAAAGTTTTAAAAATTTGCTCTGAGAAATATCCTGCTAAAGGATGTAATGACAAATTACCCACTTAAAGAAAATATTTGCAAATCACATATCTGATGAAGGATTCATAACAAAAATATAGAAAAAGCTCTTAAAATTCAACAGTAAAATGAAAAAGAAAATCCAAATAGAAATGGGCAAAAGACATGAATAAACATTTCACAGAAGAAGATATCCAGATGACAAATCATCACATGGAAATGTATTTAACATCGACAGGTATTAGGAAAATGCAAATTAAAATCAGGATATCATTTCAATCCTGTCAAAATGGCTAACATAAAAAATATAGGAACAACACCAAATTCTACAAGGATATAGAGAAACTGAATCACTCATACATACATTGCTGGTAGAAATGTAAAACGGTAAGACCACTCTGGAAACAATTTGGAAGTTTCTTATAAAACTAAACATGCAACTACCATACAATAAAGCAAAACACACATTTTTTTTCCCAAAGAGATAAAATATGTTTTCACGCAAATGCAGGTATGAAAGCATAGGAGCTCTATTCATAATGGCCAAAAATCAGAAATAACGCAGATGCCCTTCAACAGATGAATGATTAAACAAACTATAGTACATCTATACCACATGATACTCTTCACTAAAAATAAGTTCATTATTAATAGACACAATAAACTGGATAAATTTCCAGGGAACAATGTAGACTGAAAAAAGACAATCCTAAATGTTCACATGCTACATTATTGCAGTTATGCAACATTTTGAAATGACACACTTATAGAAATAGAGAACATATTAGTGGTTGCCAGAAGTCAGAGACAAGAATTGAGGAGGAAATTGGTATGGCTTTTAAAGGACAAGAAGTACCTTTGTGATGATGTGTTTTTCAGTATCTAGACTATATCAACATCAACATCCNTGGTTGCCAGAAGTCAGAGACAAGAATTGAGGAGGAAATTGGTATGACTTTTAAAGGACAACAAGAAGTACCTTTGTGATGATGTGTTTTTCAGTATCTAGACTATATCAACATCAACATCCTGGTTGTAATATTATTGCACTACAGCTTTCCAAGATGTTATCACTGGGGGAAATGAGTTGGGGTATATACGGTCTCTGTTATAGCTGAATCTGTATCCACGATTTTCTCAAAATACTTTCCAATTCTGATTTAAAAAGTGTTGAATAAAAAATCCATCTATTTTAGTATACCCAATAAGGCATTTAACTAGATTANATAGCTGAATCTGTATCCACGATTTTCTCAAAATACTTTCCAATTCTGATTTTAAAAGTGTTGAATAAAAAATCCATCTATTTTAGTATACCCAATAAGGCATTTAACTAGATTAAATAAATTTAAGTAATTCAATTTAAAATTAGGATTTCCTTTCAAAGTTAAACCACCTGCTTTTCAAAGAGAAATTAGCACATTTTTATACTTCATTTAAAATTGACACCATTATCTGAGAAAATAATTTCTATCTCAACACATATTGCAATTTATCAAAAAAAAATTTACCTGTCCATCTCCACTGACAGGCTGTTTTCAGTAAGACTATATTCCGTATCCCAAATACCTAGAACAGTGACTAGCATTTAGCAAAATCACAATGAAATTATATTAAATGATTGAACAAATTATAGGTTGTCAACCCAGTACTGCAATGAGGAGCAAGAAATTAAATTGATGATTCATTAAGGGTAAAACAAAAAAACAACCATCTAACTGAATATCCTATCCCTTTCCCCTCCATTCTGATTCTTATTTGCTTAATATATTCATTAGTTTATTCCTCACTTTCTCTATACAGTTGGTACATTTTAGAAGATTCACTTCATCTCATGCTAATTTGGAGGACAAATCCAAATAGATAACTCAGGATAGAATAGGACTTTAGGCTCTAAAGGGACCACACTATATTTCTAAAACAAAACAAAACAAAACACCTTCTGACTTAAAACTGATCTAGTCAGTATATATAACACCTGAGCTACTTGTAGTTAAAGAAACTTTCTATAACTGTCCATGGATAAGGTGAGATGAATACTTGCCATGGATGTAATCACTTTTCTAAATAGATAAAGTTATAGTCATTACATGTTGTTAAAATTTCAACAGTCATCCTAATTCTGTTAAGAGAACATGTGTGCCTCCCTGTATATATAATACATAATTTTTTAATAAGTAAGCACCTTTCTTAGTCCCAAAACATCAGAAAAAAATAAGGTTCATAGAGCACCTAATTTAGTGTCTAACTTTAACTAGGTTTAGAATGATCCCATACATGAAAGGATAGTGAGTATACCTCTTGATGTAATGCACACATACACACACATAGAACTGATCATTAAGCATTTTGATTTCTTGGAAGTACAAACATTATTTCATTTTTTTATTATTATAAATTTTTGTTTCAACTTCTTTTCAAAAAAGGCGATCTAAGCATTTCCATAACTAATTACTACAGAAAAAGAGCAATATTCTATGAGAAGCTATAAACATACATATATATATACACACATATACATATTACAGTATTATTTCACTTAAATGTAAACAACTGAAATTCTCCGTGCTATTTTTAAAAATTTGTCAGTGATCATTTTAATACCAAGTATGATGTAAAGGAAAATCATGAAATGTTCTGAAATAGAACAAAAAATTACTAAATATCTTCAAAGGAAAATTATGCAATTTTTAGAGCACAACCTTTAAGGTTATCTGATTCTATGTGGTTTTGCCTTTGTATCATTTTTTTCAAGTTATTTGCAACCCTGTAGATAATTTAAAGCAATACAAATAATTCCTGTTTATAGTTACAGATATATATGCCATCTAATAAACACTGTATCCCCTCTACCCCACCCATGGAAAAATCTAATTTTGCATCTATCTGTAAATTTCCGGCCTATGCATGTCCAGGTTTTTAAATTTTCCTTTGAACTAGTTGCAACATCTTACTGGTTCATTAATCAACAAAATATTTGACATATGTTTATCTCATATTTATATATAGGTCATGATGTTTTAACTATTTTGGAAGTTATATTTTAACAAATATAGATTAAATTTTATTACATATATAGCTAAAGTATAATGACTATAAATTATATTATGCTTGGTTTCTGATTTGATATTCAACCATAGGTTTGGGTAGTATAATTAAAACATAATTATCACTACAGACCCACCAGAATAGCTAAAAATAAACAAAACAAACTGACAATAGTGATATAGAAAATGTGGGTAAGTTAGAGTTCTCATAAATTCTTTGCAGGAATGTAAAAACAGCACAGCCATTTTAGAAAGGCAGTTTCTTATAAAAATAAATATCTACTTAGTGACCTGGCAATATTATTTTTAATAATTTAGTCAAGGTAAATGAAGACATATAAAAAGATAAGACTCTTCATAGCTGTTTTATTCATCATAGCAAAGAACTGAAATATCATAGATGTCCATCAATAGGGGATTGCATAAATTTTGGCAACTCATACACCTGAATTCCACTCATCAATAAAAAGGAATAATCTACTTATACAACAAAATACAAATCTAAAATCATTACACTGAATCAAAGAAGCCAGGCACAAAAGAGTACAAGCTGTATGATTCTAGTTACATAAAGTCTAGATTGGAACTGACCATAATGCATCATTCAATCTGGCCAAAAAAATATGTATTTCATTTGCTTAGGTCTGACTCATGTGACTCATCTAAAATAAATTTAGATATGCTTACATTCAATGTTCATAAATAGTCTTTTCTTTTTCCAGAAAATAAACTTGGAATCTCTTGTAACTGACTAGATTCCTATACATATAAATAGAATTTCGAAGGTGATAACTTGCACTGGGACTTTTAAATTGGTGGTGGAAAAAAAAAAAAGCTAGGCAAATCTTTCTTTTGTATCTCGAATTCTCTTGGATTTAAAATGTTAAAATATTGAATGAGAAAATCAGAAAGCACCTTCCCTTACTTTTGAAATGAGTACTGGTTTGTAGAGATACAATATCACCAGTTTTTAATTTTCTCTAGCCTTACAGATAGTGCCATACCAGGCACACATTTAAAACTTGTGCCTCTCTTATAATGCCCTCTGAAATAAAAAAGTCTTATTCCCAAACTAGGAAAAAGCTCAAACTAACACAAAGTTTAAACAATATTGTCCAGATGAAAATACAATTTAGGAAAAAAAATAGAAGAATGAACCAGTAGCATGCACACATCTTGCTACAAATGAGCTTAGTGTAGTATTGTGGGTAAATGTGGAGAGAAGTCTCAAGGAGGTTTGTAAAATATCCCTCAGCTTGGCAGGGACCAGACTGAAAACTCTCTACCACTTTGGGTCCTTTCTTACATCACAACAGGAAAGAAGACTTTGAGAGAAATAATTAGAGAAAATACTTGGCTAAATTTTGTCCCCTTTTCCTCTCCCCTGCCTATGGATCACAACTCTCTAACCTACAAAGGATGAGTTCTGAAAGGAAGTCAATTTTCCAGCAATGAAACAGTAATAATAGTAAGATAAAAACACATAGTGAAATACAAAATTAAAATGTCAGTATGCTTCAGGGAATCACCTTAACCCAATTTATAAAAAATGTAGCCAGTCCCCATGAAGGTAGCAGGAAGAAACACAAGAGGTACCTCTCAGAGGTGATCACAGGGATGAATATTTAACAAACTGAGACTAAAATTACAGAGAAAGGAGAGAAAGATTTAGAGTAAACCTGTCCAGGATAGCATATTCCTTTCTACCGCAACTTTAAAATGTAGCTCTCTAGTTCAAGTGCTAACATGGAATGAAAAAATGTTTCTCCAAGTTTCTAGATAGGTTAATCAAAGAAGGTATAATCACATCATTATGGAAATGATATCATTTAATTTCAAAAATCTCACATGAAATCATTTAATTTCAGACAATCATATTATGTGGAGAGGATTTTTTAATAATCATTTACAACCAACCAATCACAAGAAAGGGCTAACTTCATACTCATCAAATATAGAAATGGAAGACATGGAACAAATATCTACTGAATTAGAAAAAAAGGTGTGGTACCTGAGTTCCATGTCTGACCGTATTCATCCATGTGCCAAAACAAGGTAAAGACATTTTCAAAATCTTTCTGCTGTACTCTTTTTTGGTTCATACCATTACCACAGCCTGAAAAGTATGCTGCTTATGTACCCTTTTACAGAAGATTTTATCTGGACTTGTAATCTAACCAAACAAAATGTGACTCATATGAAGCAAGTAAGATTTCATCAAAGTGAATAAATGATCCACTAAAACAAGAAGTCATGATATCCTACTAGCAATGAGCTCCCCTAGTGATCATGTCTTGTTTTCTAGATACTATGTCCCACTAAAAAGAATGAGGGATTGTTGGGAATATGGCTGATAACAAATCCAGGGCAGGTGAAATACAAGTGTTAGATACAGTAATTCCAGAAAGAAATTATCCCTGCCCCATGCCCCCCCCAACCCCCAGGAAGGAGTTATGTCAAAAGGAAACAAAAGCAAGCTTGAATGGGCTCCTGAAGGCCAAATAGGTCACAATGAGTATTAAAGAGACAGAGAGAGAGTTCGTAGTGTTACCTATTAAACAAAAGGGAGAAATATGAAATAGGAAATTGCTTCTTTCTGGTAAAAAAGCCATCTACTATTAAAAAAAACCCACTAATATTTTGCAATTCCAAATTTAATAACTGATTCAATAAAAGTCACTGATAGATGCTAAAACCATTAGGTGTAGGCTCTATATATCAGCCTGCCAAGGTCTGGACAATCAGTTCAGTGTGAGCCAGAGAGCCATCCAGCAGCAGTGGTTACTCAGGGTCTAAGACCAAGAGTAGCACCCCTACCCCTACTCTAAGCTCTCTCCTGGACTCAGTGCTGTATCTCATTGTTAGTGTAACCATGTCTCTTCCTCTTGGACAATAGTAGCAGCAGGGGCAAGGAGAGATAAGACCCCTCTGGGACCCCAGAGCATAAAATGCACCACCAGATTTCCCAGGGTTGAATTTCCTTTGTTTTTCTGGCATGATCTACTCCAGTCCATGAATCTTCTCTGAAAATAAGTGCAGAGAAGCCAACAGCTATGGGCTATGAGTAAGGGCCATTTAACACCAGGAAGTTTAGCAACTTCTGCTCCAAGAGGCCCTTATGCTGCAAACTGCCCAGGTCAGTTTTGTCCTGGAAGTGACATAAACCAACATATAGAATGCCTAGTAAAGAAAGCACCCACTAAGCTTAAAATAAAATAAATCAAAAGGTTAGGGGGAAATTTTTTTAAAAGGAGTATGTACCAACAAAGAATAGGTATTATGACTTTAGCTCCTCCAGGAGGAAACGCAGCTCCTAAAACCATGTGTGTTCTGTGAAAAGCAGGGAATACTCTTTTTTTTTTTCCCACCTATCCCATTAAGAGTCCTATGGAAAGATTAATGTAGCCAAAGAATACAAATTTGGTAACGGTGCGCTGTCCTCACAAGAAAATGACCTCTGCCTATGTTGCTTAAGAATCGACAGACACCCATTCCAGTATGTCCCTCTTCAAGAGGACCCTTGAAGAACTGGCTTCTACAATGCTGACGGCAGTCCATCACAAGGCAATCTGAAAGGTACAGGTCTTGTCATGAAAACGATGCTATAAATGTCTTGAACCCATGCTCTCTTGCAGTAGGGAGAGGTCATGGTGTGAAAACCAAAACAACTTGAAGAAATGGAAGAGCTGACTTAGAAAAAGAAACTGATTATGTAGTCCAGAAGAAGGAAACTGAAATCTTGAAGCTCAAATATGAACCAGCTATTAGTGATATCAGACTTGAGAGTACTGGGTGATTTTTAAAATTTGGAAGACTTAAGAATAAACAGCTCAGGCAAGTCATTGAAATCATGGAGATAGACTAAGCTGATAAAGGCAAAGGAATTCAGAACTATTTCTGGACAAAAGTACTCAAAACCAGAAGTTAGATCTCTATTGGAGAGCATAAAGATGACATAGAATGATCCTTTGAGATAAGACAGTGCTGGGATTTCAAGATTCTTCAAAAAAAGTAAACTTTAATTTTCAACACCTACGATGGCAAAATGGAAATCAGGTTGTCCCTTGGAAAGTGGTCACAAAGTAAGGTAACACTGCACTAATGCAGATACATAATGTGGCTAATATCTCCAAACTGTTTGAAGAGATTCTGATGGTTATCACCACTGCATTTGGGCCCCTTCTTTCCATAGCCTCTCTCTATATTCCTGGATCAAAAAGCCAAGCAACCCTCTCCATTGGAATGACCCCACAATGTGATGCCAGATCAGGCCATCCAGATCTTTAGGGTGCCTGGTAAAGTTACCTATCCAGAATGTGTTCAAGTTCCAGGAGCACAGGTCCTTCCACAAGTCTGGGGTAAATGGGTAGAAACTCCCCAGTGGACCATAGCAAAATTGAACCTTCAGGTGGACAGCAGGCAAAGTGACCTTGGCCACCCTTTCCTGGATCCTATAGAGCAAAGGAGGCACATTCCTGTGCTAAACTCCAGTAAGATGGTCCTGGGGTTTTTGGTTTAAAAATAACCATTTTAAAAATTATGGATTTTTTGCAGGGCCACAATGATGTTCACTGTCTGCTGGTCTTTGTCCAGACCCTCAGTGAGCTTCCCCAAGCCCTGAGTTTCCAAATCACATTCAGGCTTGGTCCTCACAGGCCACATTCTTTCACTTGGCCTGCAACCAATGCAGAAGCACCAGGCCTGCCCTGTGTTCTGCTCACTATTTCATGCAACTCAAGCAAGTCAAATGACACCTAACGGTTTAAGCTGTCCTTTCCTAAGAGTGCCCTGAGTCAAGGAAATGCCCATGTAAGGGACAGCAATTCAGTTCCTGTCCATGCTGCATACTTTGGCATCAGCATCCATTATCCTGCTTGAGGTCAAGGAGGGGAAAAGTGATAGCTTTGTAAAGCCATTATGTTAATTCTCCTAAGTGATTGTGCCTGCATTTTTTTGCACTTTTTCACAGGAGGGGGTATAATCAAAACAACATTGTATTTTTTTTTAATAGCTGTTTTAAGTTTCACTTCAGAATGATAAAGTTTGGGTATTTTCAATTTCTTTTTAGCTTAATGCAGCTCCAAAGCCTTGAATGAATTATTAGTTCTTAAACCTGTAACAGTAAATTTATGCAGGTTTACAATGTAGTGGGCTGATCATTATTATTGGTGGTGGTGTTTATAAATAGTATTTTAGTGGAAATTGAAACCCTGATGAAAATAAAAGTACTCACATTAAAACACACACACAGGGTACCTGGATGGCTCAGTCAGTTAAGTGTTTGCCTTTGGCTCAGGTCATGATCCCAGGATCCTGTAACAGAGCCCCCTGTCAGGCTCCCTGCTCAGCCTGCTTTTCCCTTTCCCTCTACCCTCTTCCAAACCCCTGCCTTGGCTTGTGCTTGCTGTCTCTCTAGCATTCTCTATCTCTCAAATAAATAAGTAAAGAAAAATCTTTAAAAAATAACAAGAGGGCAGATGGGTTATGGACATTGAGGAGGGTTTGTGCTATGGTGAGTGCTGTGAAGGGTGTAAGCTTGATGATTCACAGACCCATACCCCTGGGGCAAATAATAATAAAAAAATAAAAATTAAAAAAATAAAAATTAAATAAAAATTAAAAAAATAACAAGAAACACCAACCCCCCCCCAAAAAAAACCCACACACATCGTGAAGACTGTTGGAAACAAAACATATACATGATATTAAAGTAGCAACCCACAGGTAACAGGCTAACTACAAAAGAGGAAATAAGAACACTGTAGTGCTGGCAATCATCACCTTAACCAACTGATCAAATCAGCATCATTAATAATGGAACAACATGATTTGTGCCTCTTCATGTGCTGTAATATGAAGTATACAAGACTAGTAATTAAATATTATGGCCAAAATGTTTAACATAAATCCAATCAAGTTTATATACTTATAATTTACAGAAATACCAAAGATAGAGATTTTAGCAAAACAATACTTACCAAAGGAAACAGAAATGAAGAAGGAAGCTGAAAATGTAGGACCTTCCAAAACCTTAAGCATGGGCCTCAGATCTACAGCAACCCTTGGAATTTGGCAAAATCCAATACTCATTCATGATAAAACTCTCAGCAACCTAGGAATGGAGGAGAACTTTCTCAACTTGATAAAGCCTATCTGTAAGAGATCTACAACTAACATCCATACTTACATGTGAAAAACTAAAAGCATTCCCACTAAGATCAAGTATAAGACAAGGATATCACCTCTCACCATTTCTTTTCAACATCAACTAGAAGTCCTTGCTAATGCAACAAGGCAAGGAAAGAAAATGAAAGGTATATAGATTGGGAAGGAAGATATAAACCTGTATTTGTTCACAGGAAACATGATTGTTTGTGTAGAAAATTCAAAATAGTTGACCAAAAAACTCCTGAATGACTGAATAAGCAATTATAGCAAGATTTCAGGATAAAGGTTTAACACACAAAAGTCAACTGCTTTTCTATGTATTAGGAACAAACAAGCGGAATTTGAAATGAAAAACATAATTTAGATTAGTATCTATAAAAAGAAATACTTAGGTATAAATCTAACAAAATATAAGATNAGAATTTGAAATGAAAAACATAATATAATTTAGATTAGTATCTATAAAAAGAAATACTTAGGTATAAATCTAACAAAATATAAGATGTATATGAGGAAAACTACAATACTGATGAATAAAATCAAATAACTAAGTAAATGTGGAGATATTCCATGTTTGTAGATAGGAAGACTCAATATTTTCAAGGTGTCCGTTCTTCTCAATTCATATTCAAATTCAATGCAATCACAATGAAAATCCCAGCAAGTTATTTTGTGGAATTGATAAAATTAATCTAAAGTTTACATGGAGAGGCAAAATATCCAGCATAGCCAACACAATATTGAAGGAACAAATGTTGGAGGATGGACACTACCCCATGAAGACAATGTACCACTGGTGAAATAATAGACAAGGAGAGAAATGCAACAAAATAGAGAGCCTGGAAATAGAATCCTAAATATAGTCAACTAATCTTTAGCAAAGGAATGAAGGCAATACATAGAGTAATGATAGTACCTTAGAAAAATGGTAGAACAACTGAACATTTATTTATTTTTTTTAAAGATTTTTATTTATTTATCTGACAGAGAGAGAGATTATAAGTAGGCAGAGAGGCAGGCAGAGAGAGAGGAGGAAGCAGGCTCCCCGCTGAGCAGGGAGCCCGATGCGGGCCTCAATCCCAGGACCCTGAGATCATGACCTGAGCCAAAGGCAGAGGCTTTAACCCACTGAGCCACCCAGGCGCCCACAACTGAACATTTACATACAAAAAAAAAAAAAAAAGAATCTAGACACTGACTTTTTTACCCTTCACAAAAGTCAACTGAACATAGATCATAAACCTAAATGTAAAATGCATCCTTATAAAACTTTTAGAAGATAACATAGGAGAAAACCTAGATGACCTTGTGTATTGTGATGCTTTTGCATATAAAACATCAAAGATATGATCCATGAAAGAAATAACTGATGAACTCGACTTCATTAAAATTAAAAACTTCTGCTTTATGAAAGACAGTATCAATAAAATGAAAAAATCCACAGACTGGGAGAAAATATTTGCAAAAGACATATCTGATAAAGAATTGTATGCTAAATATACAAAGAATGTTTAAAATTCAACAATAAGAACCCAATTTAAAAATCAGCCAAACACCTTAACAGACAGCATACCAAAGAAGATGTATACACGGCAAGTAAACACATAAAAAGCATCAGGGAAATACAAATTAAAACAAAAGTGAGATACCACCACATATCTGTTAGAATGGTCAAGATTCTGGGACATTGAGAATCCCAAATTCTGACATGGATGTGCAGCAATGGATAGGAGTTTTCATCAATTGCTGGTAGAAAGGCAAAATGATATAGCCACAGTATCCTCAGGACAACAGTCATGTGGTTTCTCACAAAATTAAACATACTCTTATCATATGGCAGAATTGTGTGGTAGATATCCAAAGTAGTTGAAAAATTATGTCCACACAAAAACTTTCACATGGTCGTTTCTACAGCAGCTTTACTCATAATTGGCAAAACTTGGAAGCAATCGAGATGTCCTTTAGTAGGTTAATGGATAAACTGGTACATCCAGACAATGAAATATTATTGAGCACTAAAAGAAAATGAGTTACCAGGCTGAGAAAAGACATGGAGAACTCTTAAATGCATATTACTAAGTCAAAAAAGCCAATCTGAAGGCTAAAAACTGTATGATTCCACCTATATGAAATTCTGGGAAAGACAAAACTATGGAGTCAATGAAAAGATCAGTGATTGATCCAGGTTGGGGATTGCAAAGAGATGAATAGGCAGAGAAAACAGAGGATTTTTAGGGCAGAAGAACTACTCTCTATACTATGATGTATTTATGTTATTACACATTTGTCCAGACTGGTAAAATGTACATGAAGAGTGAACCATAAGGTGATCTATGGACCATGAGTGATGTGATATATCCATATAGATCATCCTTATTAAAAAAATACCATTCAATCCTGGTTCAAAAACATTGTAAACTAAAAAATATATTATTGGAACGAGTGAACTAATTTGCCTATAGACTAGAATTTACGTGATATTGTAGAATATTTAATCTTCTTAGGTGTACCACTGGTGTGGTTATGTAGGGGCAGTGTCTATCATAATAGAATGTTGAGGTCTTTAAGGGCAAATTGTCGTAATATCAGTAACTCTCTTTTAAATGGTTCAGCAATACCAAAGTTTGCAGATTGAGGTAAAGCAAAGATAGTGAAACAGTAACAGTCACAGAATCTACAAAGATGTTATTTGATATACTACTTTGTTTTCAATTTCTTGGGTTTCTGAAATGTTTGCTAATAAGTTGAAGAAAAATAAACAGAGGGGACCCTGGGGTGGCTCAGTCAGTCGAGCATCTAACATTTGGTTTCTGTTTGGGTCATGATGTCGAGGTCCTGGGATGGAACCCATTATTGGGCTCTATGCTTGGCAGGGAGTCTGCTTGGGATTCTTTTTCCCTCTCCCTCTGCGCCTTCTCCTGCATGTGTTCTCTCTTCCTTTTTCTTTCTAGAGAACTAAAATCTTTTATTTAATATTTCATATAAGTGTCTGAAAAATATGAAGAAAATTATTTTAATGAACTTCATTTAACTAATTCTTAAAATGAAAAAGAAATATTAAAAATGTTTAGATTGAAACATAATGATATAATTAGTATATACTTACTTTATAAAGTTATTACTTTTTGTTGTCAAGAATGTGTATATTACTATTTTATTTAAAAAAGAACAAGGCAAATACAACTTAAGGTTATTTTGTGACTGTGTACCAAAAATAATCTTAAAATCACCCTATTAAAAATGTGTTAATGTAGAAGCATTGTATTATAATCTTACTTTACTGAAGACTAAGGATAATTGTTTTTCTTTTTCATAGACTGGTATTGAATTGCTGTGATGTTTATTCAGTTAAGTTCACTAGGACACAACAGGATGCTTTTCACTTTTACTGATGGAACAGCACAGGAACCGTATGCTCAAACTGTGACAGCCTGTCACTGGCTATTGCACTGGCATTCTTCACTCTACTATGGTGAAGCCCTGTTAGTCTTCCCATTATGAATTATGAATCAGAGACCTACAAATGAGTCAAATTACTAATTTGATATTATTTTATAAACTGTAAACCTAAAAATATAGACTCGTAATTACTACTTGTATTAATTACTACAAAAATATGTGTTACACACACACACACACACACACACACACGCACGCATGTTAAAAATAAATGTAAATCTCAATTTTATTTGATAAGGCCTAAGGATCACATAAAATCAGGTAAAATTGCCACAGATCTCATTTTTCATTGTCTTCAAGGCCTGTCATTATTAAATTATAAAATGGATATAAAGTTATAAATGCAGATATAGATCACTGAAGTCACCTAGCCCTCTAAAATGGAGTTATATTAGGTTGATCCCTTTACTCAATTTGTGTGGGAAAGCAAAATTTTCCTTGATATATATATACATACATATGTCTGTGTGTCTCTGTGTGTGTGTGTACACACACACACACACACACACATATATACACACACACTTTTTCTTATTTCCAGGGATGCTAGTTTCTCACTGTCACATTTTAAACATTTTCTTTCTTGCTCCTAACTTAAATTTCATCTTTCCATTCTACTCATTCATTCAGGTTCTTTGTGTCTTTGTTTGGTTTTTGTTTACTGTCCCTCTATATTTATCTCTACAAAGTACTTATTTGTGCACTATGATACATGGCCAAGTGTGGGGTTTTACCATTCATCCTCTACCCTGATCTTAACATTATTCAGACTCCTGGCCACCAGGAGCTACTCACTGAATTCCCCAATTAATCTCAGCTCCAACCTCTTCTTACCTTTCCCTCCCCACTGTACCCACCTTAGTCTTCCTGTTAATACCTATCCACTGAATTCCTGGGCAATTATTATGTACAACATTTTCTTTCCCATTATCTTCTGCTAACTCTTCCTTATACAAAGTAGCAAAAGTTACTTTCCTAAACAAAGACAAATTTTATCCCATAAAAGGAATTATAGTGCTAATTGTTATATTATTTATTACTGTTACTATTACTATTAGCATTACTCTCATATTGTTTCCAAACTCAGCAAGCTAGTACATTTTTTTCTTACTTGTCTTTTACTTTATAGGCAAAGGTGAAGACAAGGAATAAAAAGATTAAAAAGCATTTCAGATCAATATTGCTCAGCTTTAACATTTGGAAGCCTGGCTACAAATAAATGGACAATAAATTCTTGACCACTAATTCTCCCTTCATTTTTAATAACTCAGGATTATATAAGAGGGATGCACTTTTAACCTAACAGTGTATGTGCTTTATTAATATTATTTTTCTAAATTCAGAGAGAAAAAAATGAGATATGTCTTATAAAAGTTAAATAGTATGAAATTATTGTATTATCAGAAATTACATAATTCAGATGTTCTCAGTAGATGCTCTAGACCTTAATATTATGTCCTAGACCTGGTGTACTGGAAATTTCTGGGGGTAATAAGGTGTATTACAGTAGACATTTTATGGACCAGGGCCAAGAATACTGCATTTCCTAAAATCCACTGGTCACTGACATCCACAGAAAAGTTATCCTATATTTCCTATATTTTAAAATATTCAACCAGGGATTCATGAAGTAAAAAAAAAATGTATATAATTATCCAGGCATAGAAGCTACCTAAACATTTGATGAAAACACGAAGGGCTTTTTTTGCACAGTTTATGCTAAATTTTCCATCAATGTAATTATTATGTAAATCACTAGAAAAATTCTACTTTATTTTGTTTACAATTTTGCCAAGAATTATTCATTATTTTGGAAAATCATGTAACCAATAGAACACACCTGTATATTAATACAAACCTGCAATAAAATATACCTGACTTATTCATGGTGATTCTATGTATAGGCAAAGAACCAGATTTACTTATTTAAATATTTTAGTATAGTTGGGCCCATGCATTTTAAATTTAAAGTACATAATTTTTATTGTAAATTTATTTCCTTTACTTTAAGACACATCAATTTTATTTAAATCATATATATAGTTTATACTATGCATAAATAATATTTCAATATAGTAAAAGGGATGTTACAAAATATTCGCTATACAGAGTAGCAATAAGCCCATGGGATGAAAACAGTAATCTAGGCCACGGTCAGCCTTTTGGAAATTATATAATCATAGACTTTTAATAAATTATTTTGGATGTTATTTTTTTTCTAACTCTGATGCTCCTTTACCATGAGCAAGTCTTTTAGGCACTCTGTTACTCAGTTTTCCTTTCTATAAAATAAGGATGATAATAGAACTTACTTTATTGTCTTATTATAAGTAAAAATGAATTAATATGTATAAAGTGCCTAGAACTGACAAGCACCAAATAATAACTAGATATCCCTTTATTTTATTTTATTTTATTATTTTATATATTTATTTGAGAGAGAGAGATCATGAGTAGGGTGGGGAGCATGTAGGGAGAGAGAATCTCAAGCAGACTCTGACTGAGTGTGGAGCCCAACATGGGGCTCAATCTCATGACCCTGAAATCATGACCTGAGCTGAAACCAAGAGTCAGATGCTTAAGTGACTGTGCCATGCAGGTGTCCCAGGACTAGATATTCCAGTCATCGTTATCATCATCATCACAACTATATTGATAAAATATAAACAAATAAAAGTATAGATTGCAGTGACTTTTTTTTTTCAGGAAGGACTAAAGGGGATTTATCTTGGCAAGTTTATAGTGAACTCATTAAGAAATGATGGGAATGTTAATTTGGTGACAATGATAGTGGAAATATACTTGAAAGAAGCAATATTTAGTTTACAGAGTATCAAAATAGATAGTAAATCAGTATAGAGATCCCATATAACTGAACAGAAACTTGAGCCCACAGGAATTGTTCCAGTTGAGGTGCAGAGAACCTAAGGTCATGCCTAGAGGTTTGAACAAAGAAGAGGTGCACAGTATGTATTCCCTCAACCCATATAACTCTTTCTTTATACAGAAAAAAGAACACTATGAACTTCAAAGGAATTCTTGAACAAGAAATTATTTTAGAAAACATAAAAAGCTAAAGGGCAATGTTAAAATGGTATAGGAAAACCACCCCTATTACCAGTGTATGTATGTTGTCAAACATAGGAAATCACATACTTGATGACTAATCACCTCTTTTCTTTCCAACCAACAATTTAGTTGAATCATTAATCCAAAGTCACTAAAATCACTATTCTCATGTAAATACCCTAATTTACCATATAATAACCACAGCAATAATATTAATAGTAATGATAATGATAAAAATACATCTAATATTTAATAGAACTTACTACTTATTCCTTTTTTATGCCAAAGAAAAATTATATTAAAGTATAGATTACTGTTATTTAAAAATAAATGGGAATAGCATTAGGTTTCTGGGGAAAATGGCAGAGCAGGAAGATCCTAGGCTCACCCAGTCTCACAGATACACCTAGCTAACACCCACATTGGTGTACATAATCCAGAAAACAACAAAGACTGACAGAACAGACTCTGCACAGCGAAATGAAGAGAAGAGGACACACTGACGAAGGTAGGAAGGTAGGACATATGGTTTGGAACCAAACTGACACATGAAACTGTACAAGGGAAGGAGGGACACCACAGTGCAGAGAGGGGTGAGGAGAAGATCCCACAACAGGCACCCCGAGAAAAAGGGACCAACACC
Source organism: Ailurus styani (assembly GCA_002007465.1). Taxonomy (NCBI): domain Eukaryota; kingdom Metazoa; phylum Chordata; class Mammalia; order Carnivora; family Ailuridae; genus Ailurus; species Ailurus styani. The sequence goes on along the minus strand of LNAC01000099.1, from coordinate 36,235 downwards.
AGAGGGATGCCAATAACACTAGACTATGAAAATCAGAGGGGCTTAATTTCTCCAGTTCTTACAGACAGTGGGGTTTAACAACTGGAACTTTAAAAATCAGCTGTCTCAGCTCTGTGAAAGCCAGAGAATGCCAAAAAAAAAAAAAAAAGAATCTCCATCCTTAAAGAGACAGCATAACAAATAGTCCTGCTGAGACATAGCACTGAAGCAGCAGTTTGAAAAATGCCTGGGGTATTTGGGAGGGAAATTTTTTTTACTAATCTCAGAACATGTATAGAGGGGCTGGAACCTTTAGGAGAATTCTCCAAGAACAAAAGAGCTGGCAAGTGTCATTTCCCTCCCCAACATCCCAGCCAAGATACAAGGACGCATGCTAGAACTAGGATAGCTCTAATACTCTCTAGCTTGCTAACAGCCTGCCCTACCCCCACAGTCTTCTGTAGATTCACCCCATCCAACATGCTCTCTGCAGTACTTGTTTCCAAAGCAGCTATATGCCTACTCCATAGCAGACCTGCGGAAACCTTGCTAATACTGAATGCTCCATCCTCATGTTATGCTGTGAAACTAACCCCTCAGAAATCCATCAAAGATATACCACAAATGTGGCAGTGTGCAAGCATCCCCAAACAGGGATCAGAACCATCCCAAAGTGACTTCTGACCCAAGAAGAGGGGAAGGAAACCACATAAACCAGTTCAACTATAGCCTCAGCAGAGGATTGATGCAGATATTTGGCCTGACTGCAGGCTCAGTCAACCAACAAAAGCTTCTCAAGGAAAACACAGGGAGAGCACTCTGCTGTTTAGTGCTACTGCAGCTCTGGCAAATCCTAGTCTCACCCAACTCAATCTCAAGGAAGTCCCAGACTAGCCCACTAAGGACACAGGGACCAAACACTGGCCACAACAGACAAAAGAGAACCATTGCAGATGACTGAACTGAAAGAAAATATTGCTCAGCCACAAAAGTAGGTGCACACAGCAACTGTAGGAGATACCCCCAAAGCATGAAGTTTTGGTGAACAGGCAACACAGCACTACAGGGCACTATAGGACCTCTTCTTCATAAGGCCACTACTTTTAAGAGTAGTAGATGTAGCTTACTTGCCTAACACAAACAGACACAGAGAGTTAGACAAAATGAAGGCACAAGGATATGTCCCAAATGAAAGAACAGGGGGAAAAAAATCACAGCAAGAGAACAAAACACAATGGAGGTAAGTAATATGCCTGATAGAGAATCAAAAGTAATGGTCATAAAAATACCCACTAGACTTGAGAACGGAGGGAAGACCTGACCAAGACCCTGAACAAAGAGATAGAAAACATACGAGAGAAACAATTAGAGATGAAGAACTCAATAACTGAAATCAAAAATACACTAGAAGGAATAAATAGACTAGAGGAAACAGAAGAATGAATCACTGACCAATGAAGACAGAACAATGGAAAGTGATCAAGGTGAACATGAGAAAATAAAAAGACTAACAAAAACTGAGAATAAAAAACAGAATAGATTAAGGGAACTTAGTGACACAATCAAGTGTAATAATATTTGCATTATAGAAATACCAGACAAGAGAGAAAAGGGGGCAGAAAACTTCTTTCAAGAAATAATCACTGAAAATTTCCCTAATCTAGAGAAGGAAACAGAAATCCAGATCCAGGAGACAGAGAACCCCCAACAAAAGCAAGGCAAGGATGTTGACACAAAGACACATAATAATTAAAGTGGCAAAAAGTAGTGATAAAGAGAAAATTTTAAAAGAACCAAGAGAAAATAAAACAGTTACATATAAGGGGCAACCCTATAATGTTATCAGTTGATTTTTTAGCAGAAACTTTGTAAACCAGAAGAGAGTGACATAATATATTCAAAATGCTGAAAGGAAAAAACCTGCAACCAAGAATATTCTATCCATCTAGGCTATCATTCAGAATAGAAGAAGAGATTAAGAGTTACCCCGACAAACAAAATTTGAAAGAATTCATCACTACTAGACCAGTCCTACAAAGAATGTTAAAGGGGACTCATTGAGTGGAAAGGAAAATCATAAGCAGGAGTAAGAAAAGTAGGAAGCACAAAATCAGTAAAATTATGTATATCTATAAAAATCAGAAAAGAGATCCACAAAATAAAAGGATGTAAAGTATGATACTATATACCTAAAACGTGTGTGTGTGTGTGTGTGTGTGTGTGTGTGTGTGTGTGTGTGTGTGTGTGTGAAGGGGGTTATACATTTAGGGCTTTCAGAATGAGTTCAAACTTAAATGACAATAAACTTATAAACTGCTATATGCATGAGATGTGATATATAACCTAAAAGGGTAACTACAAATAAAAAAAAATGGTTTGATATGCAAACGATAAAGAGAAAGGAATCCAAAGATAGTAGTAAAGAAAGCCAGCAAACCATGATAGAAGAGAGTAAGAGAAGAAAGGAACAGAGAAGAATTTCAAAAACAACTACAAAACAACAAAAATTAAATAAATATATACTGTTAATGATTATTTTGAATGTAAATGGACTAAATGCTCCAATCAAAAGACAGGGTGACTGAATGAATTAAAAAAGCAAGACCCATCTATATGCTGCCTACAAGAGACTCATTTCAGACATAAAGACACATGAAGGTTGAGATTGAAGTAATGGAAAAGCACTTATCATGCAAATGGAGGTGAAAAGAAAGCAAGAGTAGAAATACCTACATAGGTAAAATAAACTCTAAAATGGACTGTAACAAGAGACAAAGAAGGATGCTACATAATCATAAAAGGAATAATCCAACAAGAAGATACAATTGTAAATATTTATGCATTCAGTATAGGAACTCCCACATAAATAAAGCAGCTAATAACAAACACAAACAAGCAACTGACAGTAATAAAATAATAGTAGGGGACTTTTTTTTAACACCCCACTTACTCAATGGAGAGAGTATCCAAACACAAAATCAATAAAGAAACAATGGTTTTGAATGACACATTGGACCAGATGGATTTAACAGATATATTTAGACTATTCCATCCTAAAACATCAGAATATGCACTTTGCAAGTGCACATGGAACATTCTCCAGAACAGATCACATGTTAGGTCACAAAATTAATCGCAACAAACTCAAAAATATTCAAGTCTTATCATGCATCTTTTCTGACCACAATGTTATAAAACTAGAAATCAACCCCAAGGGAAAAAAAAATCTGAATAGAACACAAATACATGGAGGTTAAATAACATGGAACTGAACAATGAATGGGTCACCCAAGAAATTAAAGAATAAGTTTTTAAAAAATACATGAAAACAAATGAAAATGAAAACACAACCCTCCAAAACCTCTGGGATACAGCAAAAGTGGGTCTAAGAGGAAAGTTCATAGCAATACAGGCCTACTTCAAGAAGTAAGAAAAATCTCTAATACATAACCTAACCTTATACCTAAAGGAACTAGAAAAAGAAAAACAAACAAACAAATACCCAAACAGTAGAAGGAAAGAAATAATAATGAGTGGAGCAGAAATAACCAAAATAGAAACTAGAAAAACAACAGAGCAAACAAATGAAACCAGGATCTTGTTCTTGAAAAGATAACAAAATCAATAAACTTTTAGCCAGACTTATCAATCAATCAATCAATCAATCAATAAAAAGAAAGCAACAGAGAGAGAGAGGACTCAAATAAACAAAATTAGAAATACAAAGGATTATAGGAGAATATTATGGAAAATTATATGCCAAAAAATTGGAAAACCTAAAAAAAATTGATAAATTCCTAGAAACATATAACCACCCAAACCTGAATCAGGAAGAAATAGAAAATTTAAACAGACAACTTGCCAGCAATGATATTGACACAGTAATCAAAAATTTCCCAATGAAAAAAAGTCTAGGACCAGAAGGCTTCAAAGGGGAACTGTATCACATATTTAAAGAAGAGTTAATACTTATTCTCATACTATTCTAAAAAAATGCAAGAGGAAGGAAAACTTTAAAATTCATCCTATGAGGCCAGCATTATCCTCATTCCAACCAGATATAGACACTACAATAAAAAGAGAAATCCAGGCCAATATCTCTGATGAATATAGATACAAAAATCCTTAACAGAGTATTAGTAAACCAAATCTACCAATACATTAAAAAAATCACCCACCAAGATCAAGTGGGATTTAGGTGGGAGGAGCAAGATGGTGGGGGAGGAGGAGACTTAAATTTCGTCTGGTCCCTGGAATTCAGCTAGATAGTTATCAAACCATTCTGAACACCTATAAACTCAACAGGAGATCGATGGAAAGAATAGCAGCAATTCTATGAATAGAAAAGCGACCACTTTCTGGAAGATAGGACCTGTGGAGAGGTGAATCCAAAGTGATATTTGGAAGACAGACTGCGGAGGGAGGAAGCCTCTGTCAACCAGCTACCAGCAAGTGATAGAGCAGTGGAGCACAAAATAGGAACTTTTAAAAGTCTGCTCCGCTAAGGGATATCACTCCAGTGGATAAGCAGGGGGTGGAACCCTCGCTAGGACAGTGTGGTCTCAGGACCATCAGGGTCACAGACAGACCAGGGGTGCCTGAGTTTGGCAGAGCTCCCAGGTATCAGAGCTGGCTGCAAAGACAAGAGCCAAGGAGTGGGCTCTCAGCTCATGCTTGTCATAAACTGTGATCTGAGGCACAGGTGGGCCACTATATTTTAAGCAGGGACCCAACAAGTGACAGATCCGGGGAGACTCCCCTTTCTCCCCCCAGGGAGAAGTGGCACAGGAGTGTACCACAAGAATCTGCTAGGTTTGGAAACACCAAGTGGGGTCGTGTGGCAGAGATAGAAATGCTCAGTCACAGGCCGGGTGAGCACAGGAGTATGTCCAGAGACCAGGGAGACAGGAGTGATTTACTGCTTTTCTCTGAGGCTGCACTGAAGAGTGGGGCCCAAGTTCTCTGCTCCTCTGGGGCCAGAGACTGGGAGGGTGCCATTTTTATTCTTGTCATCCAAAGTTGTATGGAAAGCATTCAGGGAACAAAAGCTACTGAAAGCAAACCCCAAATCCAAGCAGATTACTTAGCCTGGCCCCTGAAAAGGGCAGTGCAATTCCACCTTAGGCAAAAACACTTGAGAATCACTGCAACAGTTCCCTCCCTCAAAAGATCAGCAAGAATATCCAGCCAAGACCAAGTTTACCGATCAATGAGAATGGCAAAACTCCAGTACTAGTGAAACACAGCACATAGAATTCATGGCTTTTTTCCCATGATTCTTTAGTCTTTCAAAGTTAATTTTTTAAATTTTCTTTATTTTTTTCTTTTTCTATTTTTTAAATTTTTCTTCTCTCCTTTTTCAAATATCTTATCAATTCCTTTTTTAAAATCATTTTTAATTTTCATTTTTATACCCATATTCTATCCTTTTTTGTATTTAACCTTATCTTTTGTACATATATAAGTGTTTCTTTCTTTAAAACTTTGGGATACAGTTTCTTCTAACAGACAAATATACCTTAAACCTAGTGCATGACTTTGTTCTAGTCTCCTGCCTGATCACATTTTCTACTTTTTTTTTACACTTTCTACTTTTTTATTCTTTTGTTTTTGCTTTTGTTTTTTAAATTGTTTCTTTCTTTTTTCAATCAACTCCTTATCTTATCAATTCATTTTTTAAAATATTTTTTTAAATTTTCATCTTTGTAGTCATATTTCATCCCTTCACCATATTTTCCCTTATTTTTGTTTTTATATATGTTATCTTTAAAGTTTCTTTTAAAATTTTGGGATACACTTTCTTCTAACAGACCAAAATACACCCCAAATCTCGTGGTGCCTCTGTTCTGTTCATTAGCCTGTTCATATACTTTTTTTCTTTTTTCCTTCCTTTTCCCTACTGGTTTTGGGTCTCTTCTGATTTGTGTTTGTGTATATTTTTGGGGGGTCGTTGTTACCCTTTGAGTATTTTGTTCTCTCATTCACTTATTCTTCTCGGGACAAAATGACAAAATGAAAAAACTCACCTCAAAAAAAAAGAACAAGAGGCAGTTCTGATTGCCAGGGACCTAATCAATACGGACATTAGTAAGATGTTGTACTAGAGTTTGGACTGACAATTATAAAGATAATAGTTGAGCTTGAAAAAAAGCATAGAAGATACTAGAGAATCCCTTTCTGGAGAAATAAAAGAACTAAAATCTAACTAAGTCAAAATCAAAAAGGTTATTAATGAGGTGCAATCAAAGATGGAGGCTCTAATGGCAGGATAAATGAGGTAGAAGAGAGAATTAGTTGTATAGAAGACCAAATGATGGAGAATAAAGAAGCTGAGAAAAAGAGAGATAAACAACTACTGGACCGTGAGGGGAGAATTCAAGAGATAAGTGATACCATAAGATGAAACAATATTAGAATAGTTGGGATCTCAGAAGAATAAGAAAGAGAGAGAGGCATATAAGGTATAGTAGCAAATTACAGCAGAAAACTTCCCTAATTTGGGGAAGGAAATAGGCATCAAAATCCAGGAGGTACTGAGAACCACCCCCCCTCAAAATCAATAAAAATAGGTCAACAGCCTGTGATCTAATAGTAAAGCTTACAAGTCTCAGAAACAAAGAGAAAATCCTGAAAGCAGCTCAGGACAAGAGGTCTGTAACCTACAGTGGTAGAAATATTACATTGGCAGCAGACCTGTTCACAGAGACTTGGGAGGCAAGAAAGAAAGGCATGATATATTCAGAGCACTAAACAAGAAAAATCTTCAGCCAAGAATATTATATCCAGGTAGGCCATCATTGAAAATAGAAGCTTCCAGAACAAACAAAAATTAAAAGAATTTGTGAACACCAAACTAGCCCTACAGGAAATTTTAAAATGGATCCACTAAGCAGGGAGCCTAAAAGTAACATAGACCAGAAAGGAACAGAGACAATATACAGTAACAGTTACCTTATAGGCAATATAGTCACACTAAATTCATATCTTTCAATAATTACCCTGAATGTAAATGGGCTAAAGATAATATACAAGTCAGAGAAGAACATAAATTACTACATGTTCCTTTACTGATTAATGAGAGCGCATGGTACCCTCCGTAAGGCCTGCATTCCATGAATGTTGCCATTTATTCAAAGAATAGCCAGAGCAGGACCCCTATGGTGCCTGAGCACTCAGTTACAAAGAAGTAGCTTATGCAAACTACTTAGGCCCTACCTCCATAGTTATCACTATTTCCCTCACTTCTGCACTCCTAGCTTCTGTGATTAATGTGCTAGATAGTGTGACGCGTGATTCACTTATGTAAGACTATGCTTGAACTATATAACTAGTGCCTTATTCATATAAGTTTAACAAAGATAGATGATTCTAATACATAATAATGGTTACTATCTTTAACTTGTAACTCTATTACTATGGAATTTCTGCTTAACTTGTATCTAAGAACAAAAGCGTGACCCACTTGCCCTGTATGAGACCAACTTGCCCTGTATGGCTGAAGAAGCCATTTCAATGTCTCTGCCCCAATCTATAGGGTACAGACATAAAGTGTAAAGGTCAAGCTGAGAAAAACATGTAAAGAATGTTTTCATTGATCAAAACACCATACCACCATACCACAGGAATCAATCAACTTCAAAAAACTGTGTTCTGGTCATGTATTGTTCATCTTACTGTCTATAAATAAAGCTACTGAGACCAACAGAGTTAGAGATGCCTGCTTGGTGATCAGAAAGCACTGCTTAGCTCTCTCATGCCTTTCGCAGGCACCATTCCTCCTTTAGGGACCCCTGGATCTTCTGGAGCTGGACTCTGGCAAAACTTGAACTCAATCATAAGGGAAAAGTTGGAATGAACTCAAATACTAGAAGTTAAAGAGGATCTTAGTAAAGAATGAATGGATCAACAAGGAAACTAAAGGAGAATTTTTAAAAATTTATGGAAACAAATGAAAATGAAAACACAACTGTTCAAAATCTTTGGGATGCAGCAACGACAGTCCTGAGAGGAAAGTATATAGCAATAGAAGCCTTTCCCAAGAAAAAGAATGTCTCAAGTATACAGCCTAACACTATACCTAAAGGAGCTGGAGAAAGAAAAGCAAATAAAGCCTAAACCAAACAGAAGAAGAGAAGTAATAAAGATCAGAGCAGAAATCAATGAAATAGAAAACAAAAGAACAGTAGAAGAGATCAACAAAATGGGGACCTGGTTCTTTGAAAGAATCAATAAGATTGATAAACCCCTGCCCAGACTTATCAAAAATAAAAGAGAAAGAACCCATATTAATAAAATCGTAAATGAAAGAGGAGATATCACAACCAAGATCAAAGAATACAAACAATTGTAAGAACATATTATGAGCAACTACATGCCAGGCAATTAGACAATCTGGAAGAAATGGATGCATTCCTAGAGATATACAAACTACCAAAACTGAACCAGGAAGAAATAGAAAACCTGAACAGACCCATAACCAGTAAGAAAATTGAAGCAGTAATCAAAAATCTCCCAACAAACAAGAGCCCAGGGCCAGAGGGCTTTCCAGGGGAATTCTACCAAACATTTAAAGAAGAATTAGTATTTATTCTCCTGAAACTGTTCCAAAAAATAGAAATGGAATGAAAACTTCCAAACTCATTTTATGAGCCAGCATTACCTTGATCCCCAAACCAGACAAAGACCCCATCAAAAAGGAGAATTACAGACCAATATCCCTAACATGGATGCAAAAATTCTCACCAAAATACCAGCCAATAGGACCCAACAGTCCTTTAAAGGATTATTCACCACGACCAAGTGAGATTTATTCCTGGCCTGCAAGTTTGTTTCAACATGTGTAAATCAATCAATGTGATACAATATATTAATAAAAGAAAGTACAAGAACCATATTATAATTTCAATACATGCAGAAAAAACATTTGACAAAGTCTTAATAGATGGAGAAAAAGTATTTGACAAAGTATAGCACCTTCCTTCATTGACACTCTTCACAGTGTAGGGTTAGAGGGTACATACCCCAATATCATAAAAGCTATCTATGAAAAACCCACAGCGAATATCATTCTCAATGGGGAAAAACTGAGAGCTTTTCCCTAAGGTCAGTAATACAGCTGGGATGTCCACTTTCACCACTGCTATTCAACAAGCTACTAGAAGTCCTAGTTTCAGCAATTAGACAACAAAAAGAAATAAAAGGCATCTGAATCAGCAAAGCAGAAGTCAAACCCTCACTCTTTCCAAATGATATGATACTTTATGTGGAAAAATGCCAGAGTCCAGCTCCAGCAGGTCCAGGGGTCCCTGAAGGATGGAAGGTGTTGGCAGAGAGAAATGAGAGAGCCATGGGATTCTTTCTGATCACCTAGCAGGCAGCTCTACTCTGTAGACTCATTATCTTTATTTATAGGCTGTGAGTCGGGCAGTAGGTGACATGACAATAAGGGCGTGATCTTTAAGATTAATTACTTTTAGAGATACAAAGCACTTTGATTAGTAAAAAGAAATTTTTTACATGCATCAATTCCCCGACCATGACAGAGACAGATTATCTATTTTAAGAAGTATAGCCCATAGTGGGTTTGCCCCTCCTGCTTTTGTATTTAACTATTACATCTGCATCTTCATTGTAAACACTGGTATAACGAGGAAAGTTGGAGTGGGTGTTGCAAGGATATTCCTAGAATGCAGGAGTCGAGGAAGGAACCATAACTTGCCACTAATCACTAAGGGAACATGTAGTAACCAATGCTCTGTTTTTGTTTGTGCCTTATCTTTAGATAAAGTTCTTCTTCTTCGGGCAAAGCTAACTCCTAGCACCAGGCCTTCAACATGTCTTAAAATTCTTCCTCCTGATCTGCAAGAGCTCAAAGAGATAACAGTAGAAGGAACTGTTACAGAGATAGGATCTAAGGTCCTTGCCATGGGGCTCAGGGTCTGATTCTGTGCATATGGTTTTGGTTGATGATCTCAGTCTGGTTACGAGTGTCTAGAGGCCTAATTATAAGTAACAGGATTAATCTGAGATAGGGATCAGAAGTAGTGGGAGAAGATACCAGATTCGCTTTAGTTGGCAGGAGCTGTGCAAACGCTGCCATTTCCACGCTGTGACTGTGTCAGCCAGTGAGGTCCACCTGGCTCCCAGCAGGAAAATCCGAAAGACTCCACCCCAAAGCTGCTAGGACTCATATAGGAATTCAGTAAAGTGTCAGAGTATAAAATCAACACACAGAAATCAGTTGCATTTCCATACACCAACAAGACAGAAGAAAAAGAAATTAAGGATTCAATCCCATTTATACTTGCACCAAAAACATATGACACCTAGGAATAAATCTAACCAAAGAGGCAAAGAATCTGTACTCAGAAAACTATAGAATATTCATGAAAGAAATTGAGGAAGACACAAAGAAATGAAAAAACTTTCCATGTTCATGGATTACAAGAATAAATATTGTGAAAATGTCTAGGCTACCTAGAGCAATCTACACATTTAATGCAATCCCTATCAAAATACCATCAACTTTTTTTAAAGAAATGGAACAAATAATCCTAAAATTTGTGTGGAACCAGAAAAGACCCCAAATAGCCAGGGAAATGTTGAAAAAGAAAACCAAAGTTGATGGCATCACAGTTGCAGACTTCAAGCTCTATTACAAAGCTGTAATCATCAAGACAGTATCGTACTGACACAAAAACAGATGCATAGATCAATGGAACAGAATAGAGAGCCCAGAAACAGACCCTCAACTCAAAGGTTAACTAACCATCGACAAAGCAGGAAAGAGTGTCCAATGGAAAAAAGACAGTCTCTTCAACAAATAGTGTTGGGAAGATCGCACAGCCACATGCAGAAGAATGAATCTGGCCCATTCCCTTACACCATACACAAAAATAGACTCAAATGGATGAAGGACCTAAATGTGAGACAGGAATCCATCAAGATCCTTGAGAATAACACAGGCAGCAACCTCTTCAACCTCAGTCACAGCAACTTCTTCCTAGAAACATCACCAAAGACAAGGGAAACAAGGGCAAAAATGAACTATTGGGACTTCATCAAGATAAAAAGCTTTTGCACAGCAAAGAAAACTGTCAACAAAACCAAAGGACAACTGACAGAATGGGAGAAGATATTTGCAGTTGACATATCAGATGAAGGGCTAGTGTCCAAAATCTATAAAGAACTTCTCAAACCTAACACCCAAAGTACAAATAATCCAATCAAGAAATGGGCAGAAGACATGAACAGACATTTCTGCAAAGAAGATATCCAAACGGCCACCAGACATATGAAGATATACTCAACATCACGCAGCATCAGGGAAATACAAATGAAAACCTCAATGAGATATCACCTCACACCAGTCAGAATGGCTAAAATTAACAAGTTAGGAAATAACGGATGTTGGCAAGGATGTGGAGAAAGGGGAACCCTCCTACACTGTTGGTGGGAACACAAGCTGCTGCAGTCACTCTGGAAAACAGTATGGAGGTTCCTCAAAAAGTTGAAAACAGAGTTACCCTATGACCCAGAAATTGTACTACTGGATATTTACCCCAAAGATACAAATGTAGTGATCCAAAGGCTCATGTGCACCCCAATGCTCAAAACAGCAATGACCATAATGTGCTATAGTGAATGCTGTGAATTGTGTAAGACTGATGAATCACAGACCTGTACCTCTGAAACAAATAATATATTACATTTTAATAAAAAAATTAAAAATAAAAAAAAAGATCAAGTGGTATTTAATCCTGTGGTACAATGGTGGTTTTTTACCCTCAAATCAAAGTGACCCTTCACATCAATAGAGAAAATATAAAAAACATATGATCATTTCAATAGATGAATAAAAAGCATTTGACAAGGACATATCCATTCATCATAAAAACCCAACAATGAAGTAGGTGTAGGGGACATACTTCAAAATATAAAGGCCCTATATTAATATCCCACAGCTAACATATTCAAGGGTCAAAAACTGAGAGGTTTCTCTCTAAGATCAAGAATAAGACAAGGATGTCCACTCACCACTTTTATTTAACATATTGGAAATCCTATCCATAGGAACCAGATAAGAAAAAGAAATAAAATGCATCCAAATTATTAAGAAGGAAAATGTTTACTATTTGCAGATGACATGACACTAAATATAGAAAACCCTATAGGCTCCACTGTAGAAAAAAAAATACTAGAACTGATAAATGAATTCAGTAATGTCGCAGGATACAAACTCTGTATACAGAAATACATTGCATTTCTATACACTAAAATGAAGTGGCAGAAAGAGAAATTAAGAAAACAATCCCAATTGCAATTTCACCAAAAACAAACAAATGAAAACAAACAAATAAACAAACAAACAAAAGCCTAGAAAGGAGATGAAAGTCCTGTGTTCTGAAAACTATAAAACATTGATAAAAGAAATTGAAGGTGACATAACAAATGGAAAGATTTTCCATGCTCATGGATTGGAAGAACAAATATTGTTAAAATCTCCATACTACTCAATTCAATCCACAGATGTAGTGCAACCTCTTTCAAAATACTAACAGAATTTTTCACAGCACTAGAACAGTTGGTATGGAACCACAAAAGATGCCAAATAGCCAAAACATTCTTGAAAATGAACAAAACTGGAGATATCACAATCCTAGATATTAAGATATACTACAAAGCTGTAGTAATCAAAACAGTATGGTGCTGGCACCCAAAGGGACATGTAGATCAATGGAAAAGAACAGAAAACTCACAAATAAACCCATGATTATATGGTCGATTAATTTCCAACAAAGGGAGAAAGAATATTCAAAGGGAAAAAATTCTCTTCAATAAATGGTGTTGGGAAAACTGGCGAGCTACATGTAAAATAATGAAACTGGACCACTTCCTTATACCACACACAAAAATAAATTCAAAATGGATTATAGATCTAAAAGTGTGATGTGAAACCATAAAAGTCCTAGAAAAGAGCACATGTAGTAATTTCTCTGACTTGAGCCATAGCAACATTTTTTTCTAGATAAATCTCCTCAAACATGGGAAACAAAACCAAAAATAAACTATTGGGATTACATCAAAAAAATCCTTCTGCACAGCCAAGGAAACAATCAAAACTAAAATACAACCTATGGAACAAGAGAACATACCTGCAAATGGCATATCTGCTAAAGGGTTAGTATCCAAACTATATAAAGAAGTGATACAACTCAACACAAAAAGAAAAAAAAATCTAATTTAAAAATGGGCAAAAACCATGAACAGACATTTCTTCAAAAAAGAAATATAGATGGTCAACAGACACATGAAAAGATGTCCATCATTCATCATCGGGGAATTGCAAATCAAAACCATGATGTCACTTGATACCTGTCAGAATGGCCAAAATAAAAAATATAAGAAAAAATAGATGTTGACAAAGATGTGGAAGGAACTCTCATACACCTTTGGTGGGAATGCAAGCCAGTTCAGCCACTTGGAAAACATTATGGAGTTTCCTCAAAAATTTAGAATTTCCTCAAGACAAACAAACAAACAGAACAAAAATAATTATCATATGATCCTGTAATTCTACTACTGTGTATCTACCCAATGAATACAAAAACACTAATTCAAAAAGATATCTGCATCCCTATGTTTATTGCANAACAAACAAACAGAACAAAAATAATTATCATATGATCCTGTAATTCTACTACTGTGTTTCTACCCAATGAATACAAAAACACTAATTCAAAAAGATATCTGCATCCCTATGTTTATTGCAGCATTATTTACAATAGCCAAATTATGGAAACAACCCAAGTATCCATCAATAGATGAATGGACAAAGAAAGTGTGGTATATATATATACAATGGGATATTACTCAGCCATTAAAAAAAAGAATGAAATCTTGCCATTTGCAATAAAATGCATGGATGTAGAAGGTATAATTCTAAATGAAATAAGTCGAAGATAGACAAATACCATATGATTTCACTCATATTTGGAATTTAAGAAACAAAACAGAGGAGCGAAGGAAAAATAGATAAACAACAACAATAACAATAACAACAAAAAACCAGTCTCCTAAAATAGAGAACAAACTGATGGTTCCCAGAAGGGAGGTGGGTGTGGGGATGGGTAAAACAGGTGAGGGGGATTAAGAGTACACTTATGATGAGCAATGAATAATGTACAAAATTGTTGAATCACCATATTTTACACCTGGAACTAATATAACACTGTATATTAATTATACTAGAATTAAAATTAAAAATAAATGGAAGTATATGGGAAAATTCAAACATAAAAAGGCTTATACACAAGTGGTTTCTAAAATTAATACTTTGGAAGTACAAAACAAAAACCATTACCCCCAAAAGTTAGTTTATTTAAACAAATTGATTTTTAAGTTGTCTATCTCTTTTATTAACTCAGTATTTTTTTTACAAATGTTATTGGATATTTCAGTTTATGCCATATCAGAACTTTGTTTTTTTGACATTTACTTCTCAAAGTATTGCCTAGTTATTTATTGAAATAAATGCCCTAACTATAGGACAGATGATATATGATATAGTCACAATAATTCAATATTGTTGCTGCTTTGAAAATAGTTACAACTTCAGGTTATCTACACTAAGACATGCACTGAAAGTCAAAATATTAATGAACAAAATATGGAGGTTGAAAGAAGGGAGACCACTGAAGACTTAATAAGAAGCATTAATAAATGAAAGAATAATAAAAAAGAAGTATTTTTAGAATTTCTTATGAATTATCTAATTCTTATAATTACTCTCTGAGAAAGTGTTTATGTCATTGTTTTGATGAAAAAAGTTTTAAGACAGAGTAGTTGTATTTTGAGGATAACTCCGAAGATAAAATCTTAGTGGAATGAGTTAATGTATCCCCAAAAGTATTCACATATCTTTCAGGGACTCACATATTCTATATATCTCATTTTTTCTCTATTCTTAGTTCATTTTTGCAGACTCTGCCATTAATAAATCATGGTAGAGAAAAGTGGGAGGTTGGAAGAACTGGAAAAGAACAGGAGCTAAATATATTAGAAAGTATAGTAATCAAGTTGGACAGGTTTGCTAATTCAATTAATTTTCAAACTAATTTTTATTCTGATAATAAGATTTCTAAGCTATATATTAAATAATGAGGGCACCTGGGTGGCTCTGTGGGTTAAAGCCTCTGCCTTCAGCTCAGGTCATGATCTCAGAGTCCTGGGATTGAGTCCTGCATCGGGCTCTGCTCGGCAGGGAGCCTGCTTCCTCCTCTCTCTCTGCCTGCCTCTCTGCCTACTTTTGATCTCTCTCTCTCTGTCAAATAAATAAACAAAATCTTTAAAAAAAAACAATGAAATAATCTTTCACATTATTTTTAATAGTATTTTTTATCTTAATTTTATTTATAATCACTTTTTTGAAGTGTTTTTATCATGTTATTTGTAGTACCTAATTTATGACTTATTTATATATTCACTTAATTTATAGAATGCTCAACTAAGTTAATAATTAAACAATGACAGCATCCCAAATATAAAAATGTAATTAGTGTATATTAAATCAACCTTTTTTGATTATCCATTTAATTTAAGACAATGTATTAGTACTATTAATAGTTAATATGAATAACTTTTAAATAAAATCATGTACTAAAAAGATCAACACACATTACAACAGACGCTCAACCAGTTCAAAAGATGAGTAATTTACATATGCTTAAACCTTAAGCCATAGAATGGATCAGTTGTATGTACCAGGAAAAGAATCTGAATACTTATTTCTGACACTTGTTTAAACCATGTGAAGGCATCTGACTAATGCTCCCCTAAAAATAATCTGCAAGAAATTTTCTAACCCATTTATATAAAAAGAATGATTAAATTTTAACTTTTTGCTTTATTGTTAATATTGAATTATCCATAGTAGTGTGAATGTATACTAACAGTTGTTTCTGGTTTCATAAAGAGAAAGTGGTCAAAAGTGTATCCTAAATTCTCCTAAATACTTACTGCAATGCAGAACACAATTATAAGTAAAATGAGTTTCAACTTCCAAACTGTTATGGGTATTAAAAAAAAGAACAGAATTACTTCTTTCTTAGTTTTAATAATTTTTGCAAATTTATTCATTAAAGATTTAAAATGTAAACATATCAAGATTAATATGAATTTATCTTCTGCTTCTAGTACAGATTTTCTAAAACAAAAATGTATATTAGAAAGCCAGAATTTTGTTTACTTTTATTCTAGAGTTTAAATGGAATGTGACAGAAAAACAAACAATTAAATGAGTAAATGTAATCTTCCTCTAAAAAAGGACAGGTATTCTCATGCGATATCATCTTTCAAATGGTACTTTTACTCTGGAGGAAACATGAGAGAGGAGATTTCAGAATAACAGTTTTAGATAAAGTCCTTTTACTCTTTCCAATACCATTTTTATTTGATTTAATCCAATTGTATTACACAATGATATTTACATTAAATCAAGTTGCTATGGAAATAACGGTGAGATCAGACATTTACATGACATGACTTATTTCCCCTTAATTTAATAGGACACATTTGAATTTAAATGTAAGATGCACTAAGGAAATCTATCACTAGTTTTTGTGGTGGGATTTCTATATATGGCCCTTTTAGTTGATGACAATAATAAATCAACATCCTAGGAAGACTAGTTTAAGAATCATTCTTGATATCCATTGTCCATGATTAAAGAAGCATCTATCAATGTACTTACATTTGACTGCTTTGCACATTGTGCTAAAAATCACAAAGCATAACAGAATGATATATTCCTTATATTTATAAAGTTTACAATCTAGTAGGGAAAAATAAATGTATAGAAAAAATATAACAACTAGAAATGAAAGAGTTCAAACTAATAAAATAGATGATAAAATTTGGGGGGAGGAAATTTCCATTTGAGAGTTGATAGGTTGGAAAGATTAAAATATTCACAGTTTTTGATAGTCCATTATAGATATGAAACTGAGAATGTCAAACTATAAATGATATTCAATACAATGTTTGGGTTTCTGAAAATATTTGCAATAAATAGTGGTTGAAACGATGGAATTCCATATAACATCTAATAACTATGAGTATTTTTTAAATATACAATCAATACAGTTAGGATATAGAAACATTCTACAAACTAATTCAATCAATTCCATATTTCAGATGGGAAAACTGAAGTCCAGAAAGTTACTTACCCAAGATGACCAAGTTAGTTAGCACCAACCATGAGACTACAAATCAATCCCTAATTTTAAGACCAGCCCTCTTTCTACAAATTTACTATAACTTCCTAAAACTGATTATGAGGGTCTACTATAAAACCTCAAATTTGGAAGGTACATAGACTATAACATAGATTTGAAAAAAATAAAAATGCAAACACTATTTCTATCTTCCTAATTCCTATAGAGTAAAAAATTGTGATTAATGTGNAATTTAGACTATAACATAGATTTGAAAAAAATAAAATGCAAACACTATTTCTATCTTCCTAATTCCTATAGAGTAAAAAATTGTGATTAATGTGTTTTCAAAACTAGATGGAGATCTTATATTTAAAAAAAAGAAAGAAAGAAAAGATAAAGATCTTAGGCACACAGCCATGTATTAACTAAGACCTAATTCTAAGTGTTTCATCTACATTACATAAACATCTGCAAATTAGGGAAAATGTGATCTGAAGTAATAAATTCCCTAAGAAAGAATCTTCATACACACACACGCACACACAGACACTGATTGAAACAGAAGCTTTTAAAATTTGGGAATCTAAGAAGGTATTGTTTACTTCTAACAAATTATATATATACACATGTTGTTGTTGTTCTATTTCCAAATTCATCTTCTAGGTCATTATATCTCCACTACTTAAAACAAAAACAAAACAAAACAAAACAAAAAATCTAACAATAACCAAAAAAATAAAAAAAAAAGGAAAAGGTAAATACAAACATATGTCAGAGATATCACGGTTCAATTTCAGACCACTGCAATATCACAATAAAGCAAGTCAAATGGATTTTTTGGTTTCCTAGTGCATGGAAAAGTTATGTATACTAAAAACAATGCATATATCTTAATTTAAAAATACTTTTTTTAACTTAAAAATCTTAACCATTATGTAAGCTTTCCACAAACTATAATCTTTTTACTGGTGGAAGGCCTTGCCCCAATGCTGATGGTTGCTGGCAGATTGGGGTGGTGACTGCTAAAATTTGGAGTGTGTATGGCAATTTCTTAAAATAAGACAACAGTGAGTTCACTGAATCAGTTGACTCTTCCTTTCACAAAAGATTCTCTGTATGATGTGATTCTGTTTGATAGCATTTTATCCACAGTAGAGTATCATTCAAAATTAAAGTCAGTCCTGTCAAATCCTGTTTCGACTTTTATCAACCAGTTTTATGTAAAATTCTAAATTCTTTGTTGTCATTTTAACAATCTTCATAGCATCTTTACCAAGAGTAGTTTCCATTTCAATAAAACATTTTCTCTGCTCATCCATAAGAAGCAACTCCTCATCCATTCAAGTTTTATACAGAAATTCAATCACATCTTCAGGCTCCACTTTTAATTCTAGTTCTTTTGCTATTTCTACCACATCTGCAGTTACTTCCTTCACTGAAGTCCTGAACCCCTCAAAGTCATCCACGAGGGTTGGAATCAACTTCTTCCAAATTCCTTTAAATGTTGATATTTTGACCTCTTCCTATGAGTCATAAATAAGTCAATGACATCTAGAATGGTGAAATCCTTTAGAAAACCCTTTAGAAAGTTTTCAATTTATCTTGCCCAGATCCATCAGAGGAAGTCACTATCTATGGCAGTTATGCTCTTGCAAAATATATTTCTTAAGTAATAAGACTTGGAATTCAAAATTACTCCTTGATCCATGAGCTGCAAAATGCATATTGTGTTAGCAGGCTTGAAAACATTAATCTCATTGTATACTTTCATCAAAAGCATTTGGGTGACTAAGTACATTGTCAATAAAAACTAATATTTTGAAAGGATTTTTTTGTTCTGAGCAGTGTCTCAACAGTGGGCTTAAACTATTCAGTAAACCATGAGTAAACAGATGTGCTGTCACCTAGGCTTGTGTTGTTCCATTTGTAGACCACAGGCAGAACGGGTTTAGTATAATTCTTTTTTTTTTAATTTTTATTTATTTATATGACACAGAGAGACATTACAGGTAGGCAGAGAGGCAGGCAGAGAGAGAGGAGGAAGCAAGCTCCCTGTCGAGCAGAGAGCCCAATGCGGGGCTAGATCCCGGGACCCTGAGATCATGACCTGAGCCGAAGGCAGAGGCTTTAACCCACTGAGCCACCCAGGTGCCCAGGTTTAGCATAATTCTTAAGGGCACAGGATTGCCAATAAGCACTGGCTTTAAATTAAGCCCATCAGCCGTATTAGCCTCTAATAAGAGAATCAGCCTCTCCTCTGAAACTTTGAAGCCAGACATTGATTTCTTTCTCTATAGCTAGATGGCATCTTGTTCCAATAGAAGGCTGTTTTATCTACACTGGAAATCTGTTGTTTAGTGTAGCCACTTTCATGAATGATCTTAGCTGGATCTTCTGGATAATTTGCTTCAGCTTCTATATATATGAAACAGCACTTGCTGTTTCATCTTGTACTTAATGCCATGGAGACAGCTTCTTTCCTTAAACCCCATGAACCAGCCTTCGCTAGCTTCATATTTTCTTCTGCAGCTTCCTTACCTCTCTCAGGCTTCATAGAATTGAAGAGAGTTGGGACTTTGCTCTGGATTAGGCTTTGACTTAAGGGATTGTTGTGTCATGTTTGATCTTCTATCCAGACCACTAAAATTTTTTCCATATTAAGCAAAGAGACTGTTTCATTTTCTTATTCATGTGGTCACTGGAGTAGCACTTTGAATTTTCTTCAAGAATTTTTTTCTTTGCACTCACAAGTTGTCTAACTTGTGCAAGAGGCCTACCTTTTGGTTCATCTCTGCTTTCAACATGCCTTCCTCACTAAGTTTAATCATTTCTAGCTATGTAAAAGATGTACAACTCTTCTTTCACTTGAACACGTAAAGGCCATTGTATGGTTATTAATTGGCCTCATTTCAATACCGTTCTGTCTTAGAAAATAGGTAAGCCTGAAGAAGGGAAAGAGATGGGGGAAGGACACACACAAAAGAACAAAGAGAACACCCAAAATATCTATCAATTAAGTTTGCCCTCTTATATGGTGTAGTTCATGGCACCCAAAACAATTATAATAGTACATCTTGGATCACCATCAGAATAGTAATAAAGCTTAATATATTGTAAGGATTACCAAAATGTGAAACAGAGACACGAAGTGAGCAAATGCTGTTGGAAAAATGGCACTGATAAACTCGATGCAGGGTTGCTACAAATTTCCAGTATGTGCAAAGCTTGGTATCTGTAAAGCCCAACAAAGGAAAGTGCAGCGAAAAGAGGAGGTCAGTATTCCAAATATCAGTAAGGAAGACAGCAAGTGAAAAAGTTGAACTTCAAAGCAGAAGGATTTTAAATACATATTCCATGATTGAATTAATTACAGTTCCAAGGTTAATAATTCCTTCAACATCATATCTAAGATTCTATAGTGTTTCATTATTTAAGTCCTTAAGTGTAATCTAATGCACTTTACTTATCACTTAAATATACAGTGCGACATATATAGACTTTTCATCCTGTGTTTCAGCCCCTTCTATAGCAAATTTCTACATGCTTACATTCTTAATGTTTTTCTGACCTCGAAATCATATGTACTTACCTTTTAATGAACACCTTAATGTAGTACCTAACAATCTTGTTGGGGATGAGCATGCTAAGGCTTTTCCCACCTCAGGGCTGTATTTAGGCTTACTTCCTTTGTTGGACAATGGATTCCAGAATCTCAATTCTTGCTTCACTCAGGAATTTGCTTTAATTGTTGCCAAGCTATGTTTCTTTCCTTCAACTCTATCTAAAATATTACCTGCCTCTGGTTTGTGTCCTTCTCTCTCTTAAACTTATTCAACCTTTCTTCGTAAAGTGTAGTACCTTCTGAAATAATATTTATTTGTTAGTTTATTACCTTACTGTTTGTTTATATTTACCAGAACAGAAGCTCTACAAGAGCTAGGAATTTATTTTGTTCACTTCTTTAACCTTAATGCCTAGAAAACCACAGGAAAGAGAATAGAAACTCAATTGATATTTGTGAAATCAATAAAAATACACGATTTTTGCTAAATTCCTCAAAGTTATTAGTGACCAAGTATGAATAAATGAATATGAACAATATTTGCTAAACACTAAACTTTTGAATTACATGTCTGAAGTAGGCCAGGCGATGTGCTATGCACTATTTAATTCCCATATTCTATGAATTTTTTATACATGAGGAAAGTAAGATATGGAGACATTAGGCAACCTGCTGAGATAACATAACCAATAAATGGAAGAATCCAGATTGAATTCTGATTATCTAATTTGGAGTAGCATGTTTTTCTTGCTAGATATTTCATTTAATAATTAAAGGCATCAGTATGCTTTTCTTTTTCCATTTCTGGACATAAGCAAAGTGTTCAATTCTGGTTGTCCATAGTGGTCATAGAATTAAGATGAAGGATATAAGAGGGAACTATCACACTTTTAAGACTTATCTCTCTCGGAGAAACAACAAATTATATAAGGGATGAAAAAATTATCTATCAGCAGTCACAGAAATATAAAATGCCAAGCTTAATTATTGCTCTAGATACTCCAAAATCTAAGGTGGAGACATTTTTATGGAGATAATCTGCTATAAAATATTTCAGCCCCAAAACTCTTTCCTGAGGCTTTTTGAACTACGAATTTTCTAAAACTGAAGTATGAGAAAGGGTTATTATAAATTAGACAGTCTATAAAATGCCCTTACCAAAGTGTTATATTTTGGAAGCCTCTCCATATTCAAACTATTGCACCCTAGCCCTTTAATTAAAAGAAGATCCAGAAGAAAAAATGAGCAAAATGACAAATTGGTGTTAAAATGCATTCCTAAATTCACTGATGATAAGATTTGTGCCCATTCCCTAAAACATTTGCTAAGCGTTTTAATATCATTGATTTTACTAAGTAGATAGCACTATTTACTGTCAGAGCATAGCAGGGATGGCAAGTGAAATAACAGTTTCATTAAACAGCACTTACAGCAATGAAACCAATGTGTTTGGACACCTTGGGTGTGTATCTTACAAGACAAACAAAGGTGATCGATGTCAGTTTGTTCATTGTCCACTCTAAGTGAGAATGTAATGGTGCATGCAGATAACTGACACTTCCATTTGTTTTCCTAATGCATCTGAAATTTCTCTATTTTCTTTCATTTACCTTTGTCAAATAAAAAATTCAGCAAAATGATTGAGTCAATTATTTTAAAAGATAGAAATTTTACTGTTTTACTTAATCTCTCCTTATTTTAAATCAATTCTATATAAGGAGAAAATATGTCTAAGTAATTAACGAAAGGAATTGGCACCTTTTTCTTGGTAAAGTCTCCTTCATTTTATTTTTTTTAATTTTTTAAATAGATTTTATTTATTCATTTGACAGAGAGAGAGAGAGATCACAAGTAGGCTGAAAGGCAGGCAGAGAGAGAGGAGGAAACAGCCTCCTGGCTGAGCAGGGAGCCCGATGTGGGGCTCGATCCCAGGACCCTGAGATCATGACCTGAGCCAAAGGCAGAGGCTTTAACCCAATGAGCCACCCAGGTGCCCCAGTCTCCTTCATTTTAAATTAGAAGCATTATAAAATCCTTCAGTATATTCCTTTTCTTTTGATTCCATTTAACATCAAATTTACGACTTTATTATTTGAATTGTTATTCAAAATTCTCCTACCTGGTTTTCCCACTTCCAATTTTTTTTTCTTTTTGTCCTCCAGTCTAAGCAATGCATGTGGCCAGATTAGTAATCTGAAAACATGGTTCTAATCCTGCCATGTTTCTATTAATAATCCTTCAATGACTGTCATATCCTAATAAAATTCCAATTCCATAGCTTGGCATTCATTCATAAGCCTCTGATTGGTCTCAAACCACCTTATCAATGATAACTGGTAGTTCTCTCCTGCTTATATTTACTCCTTTGTCAGACTGAACCCCTAAATCTTTTAAGACTATGTTCATATTTTTTTATCCCACAATGCCTTATTTCATTATTGAATTAAACTATTACAGATGCTTTGCACATAGTTAGAAGTGGCCTCTTTTTTTTTCCCCTCAAAACTCAAAGTTTGTTTTGATGGTAATGAAAAGAAATAAAATATTTGAAAAAATATCTAGGAAGTAAAATTGTCAGGAACTAGCACTTTATTGGAAAATATAAAAGTTTGGGATAACTTCTAGGTTTCTAACTAATTTGACTTAGTAATGCTATAAACTGACGATATAAAATACAAAGAAAGCCACAGGGTTGAGAAGGGTAGAGTAGGAGCAGAGAGAGAGATGGTGAGCTCGGTATAAGGTAGGCAGACTTGAAGAATCCATAAGATATATGAGTAATGGGCAGTTGGATGCATCATCTTTAACTCCAGAATAAGCCAGGTTATAAAAGTTTAGATTTGGGTCAATTAGCAAAAGGATAGTGTAACTTCTGTTAAGGGATAATATTAGCCAAAGAGAGTATATATAAAGAAGGAAAGTGTTAAGATTTATGGAAGACACTAAAGGCTATTCAAGCAAAATAAGAAACTCAAGAAAGAGTTTAAGAATGAATATTAGTAGGGGGAAATGTCAAGAAAGATAAGAAAGCAAAGAAAAACAAAACAAAAGTTCAGCAGAATAAGCCATTCATTAGGCAATAAAGTTTAGATTTATACCAAGGTAAAGAAAAACACAAAGTGTTTATTAGATTTATCCATGAAGAGACCATCAGTGTCTTTTTTAGAGGAATTTCTGTAGAGTGATATTATCAAGACATATTGCAATGAGAGAAAAGTGACTGGTACTGAGGGAATTGGAGACCAGGGATTTGCACTCTTTCAAGAATCTCAACTGAAGAGAGGAAGATATAGATTGGTATCTAAAAGGAAATGGGAAGATTGCTATTTATTAATTTACTCCCTGCAGTGCAAGGAACTTAAATATATTTATACTCTTATAAGAAAGAAAAGAGATGAAAATATTGGGGAGAAAAAGAATACACACACACACACACACACACACACATATATATATATAACTAATATAACCCAATACTTGTTTTTAAAAATCTATGTGAATAAATGTATAAATATATATAAATATACAATTATATGTGTATATTTTTATGTGTACCCATATATGCATGTGTATATTGAGATACACAGATCTATGTTTTACTCTGTAAGTATATAGAACCAGTCTAGAAAGATGCATGACAAATTGTTAAGATTTGTGATTTTTGGAGCTGGAGACTGGAAGAAATTCTCATGGGAACCTTACTTTATAAATTCTCCATTTTTCCTTGTTTCTTACCATTGTAGTAAAAATAAATTAAATTTTGGCAAGAATAAAATAAGCATTTTTGGATTAAAAGAGAAGACAAACATTTTTGGATTTTTAAAAATATACAGAAATCTGGGCTTCAGTCTAGGGAGTTCTTCATTTAGTGAAGTGGGTTCCTAACACATGTTTTAAGGGTGGGTGGGAAAAGATCCATAGGTGATGAAAAACCAGGGAAAGAGAGAGAGAGACTACTCATCTAGACAAATGGACACAGATCCCAAAAGAAAGAATAATTTGAATCTAATAGCTATGTAGCTATTTGGAGTAGATTTGGATTAATAGAGTAAAATCACTTATTTTTTCAATTATAGGTGCTTTAATAACCTACGGTAAAGTGAATCATAAAGATATACATCACTCATTGAATGAATGAATGAATGAATGAATGAATGAATAATGGTACAAGTAATAATTTCTTAGGGTTTAGTGCCATGCTTTTAGACACCACATTTCTATTGGTGTTAGTGGCTATGGATAAGTAGTGGGGAAGAAAGATCTATTAGAATAATCCTAAAGCAGAACATGTCTGACATTTTAGAGAATACAGTAGTAACATTAATGTTGGCCTAAAATGAGTCTTTTAACATTGGAATAAAGAATTGTTCTTGGGTATTGAGCAACATGCACAAATTGTATCTCAAAATCCTAGTCTATTAGTTCTGAAAAGTGTGTCTAAGTGTGTGTGTGAAGTAGGGGAAGGTATATGGTGTAGGGTGAACCAGGATTAAATGAAATAAAGTTTTCCAGATAAATTCTAATATTTAATATTATAGCTGAGATGGCAGATAATATCTAGTAATTGTTAATACTGCCTTTAGGGATTTCATATGGTTCATTTGTGAGAAAGTAAATGTCTTTGAATATCTTAAAATAGACATGTTCAGATTTACTTTCCTGTTCTTAAAGAAATTTTCTAGCCATGTAACTATAAGTCAGGGCCCATAAGAATTTATTCATTTGTATTACTTTTTAAATCTCCTTTTAAATGGTCTAACTAGCATTACATGTTAAAAAGAATATGTAAAACAGTCAGACTGCCTAAGATTTTAATTCCCTTATTTAACAGTTTATATTACTGGTATATATCCTTCCTCATCTTTATTGTCCATTGCTGTATCTTGATAGACCTATTTATTTCATCTTATCTTTCCCACATAAACCAGGCTGCCTTTATATTTGAGACACAGCATCAATGTAATGCTCATATTCTTAGAAAGTTTTTGTGATTTTAAGTATTATTATCTTACAAGAAGTTATTTGAAAATAATTCAATATTTAAGAATAAAGAAAAACTTTCAAAATGTTTATACTCCTCACAGTTCAGTTCACAATTTCAGTTTAGAGTTCAGTTCTCCATGTTAAATATGTTAAACTTCCTTAAGCTGTAAGAAAGAATAACATGTAAAAGATCCAAATAAAAATAGTAAAAACATAAACTAGTGAAAATTGTAAGCAAAATCACACTCTGAGTTAATAAAGACCAAGAGAATTTCTTTATTCAATGTTAACAAAAAAGAGCAAAGAAAATGTCAGCCCCATTGATCTCTGGATGAATGCCACGCATTCAACATATTGCTAACCCTCTTATATATTCTAATAATTTTGCTATCCTAACATACTAATTAGAAGTAATTATCTGATTGTAGTTCATAAAAGTCTTGAAAATGATGATATGAAGTGCCTGAATGTCATTAGTCCCTTTCAATATATTTATTGCACATTTTATAGCTAGGCAAAAGAGGTAAGGAAATGTTTTTAAATATTTTTAAATTTTCAAAGATTTCAACAATACTAATATAATTAAGATTCTTCATATCACATTTCATACAAGTATTGGAATTTTTCCCAAGACTCATTAAAATGGTAGG
This sequence comes from Ailurus styani, assembly GCA_002007465.1. Taxonomy (NCBI): domain Eukaryota; kingdom Metazoa; phylum Chordata; class Mammalia; order Carnivora; family Ailuridae; genus Ailurus; species Ailurus styani. Next base: position 9,845 of record LNAC01000099.1, on the reverse strand, counting down.
TGATCTTCAATATGGACTATATCACATTATCAATTTTATCCATATTTATTATAAATGATATATACATATATAATTAAGTAACCAGCTTTACTTTCACCAATTCAGATTACTTGTTCCTTTTGTTAAAAACAAGGCAGAAACTTTATTTCTACACTGATTTAACAAGCAAATAATTTACTTAGTTTTTATTTACCAAAATTACTATCTGGAATTATTATTCCTGCATAGATCTGTCTTCTCTGAATCTACCTTTCTACAAGACATCTGACCTCACCTCTGCACTTTTAAGTCTTGGCTAAAGAAAGAAAAAATCCCCCTGAACCTAAAAGCCATTTTATAGGCAGCAGGAGTTTGGACATTATTGAAGGTCATACTGTCAATGAAATGAGCTCCTACTTCCTTTTAAAAATGACAATCAATGACTTGAATGCAGGTTTGTGGGGTTTTTTGTTTTTTTTTTTTAACTAGAGAGTAAGAAGGCACCTACATTTCTAAGTTCTGACTCCTGCTATTCTAATTTGATTGACAGAGAAAGGGAGAATTAAGATTTTTTTTCTTATCCAATTCGGCCTCCAATCTCTTTTCCTTTTAATAAACTGAGACTAGAAAATATGTGTTTGTATGTGTGTGTGTGTTTGTATGTGCATTCATTTATGTTGAAGGGAAAGAAAAATTAGTCTCTACCCTCAAGGTCTTCTGGATGGAGAAAGAATAAAATTTACATGAGACTGATTAAGAGGAGAAAAAAAAGTTTTATTATGTGTACATGGAAACCCAATAATAAAATTGAGACCTAAAGAAATGATTGAGGCAGGCAGTTTTTATACCTTTAAAAAAAGATAATAAATCTGTGAGGAACTTATAGGATAAAACAAACAACAACAACTCACCATAAACTAAATTTAGGAACTTCAATTAGTAAGGAATTCTAAACAGAATTTGAGCTGGGATAATAAATTAGTAAAAAGTATCCAGGGTTGTTTACACAGCCTCCTGGACTTTCCATTTCCCATCTCTAGTGATAAGGATGAGGTACCGTTCACATCGGAGATTTATTTCCTACTTTCAGTGAGACAGAGGAGGGTCCAAGTGCCCTTCCTGCACAGGTTCTCTCTTAAATAACTTTCATTTAAAATAATCAATATACCAAAGTGGCACATTTTGGGACACCCTGTCCTTGGTCCCTGTGATGTTATTCTTACAGAATGGTTCAAACTCATTAGAAGTGCTTACTGTCATGTTTTTGATGACTGTATTCAGATAATGGATGGCAGGGTTTAATGAGAACATTCTCAACATAATAGCAACCCCAGCTGTCATTGCTTTAAGGCAAGAGTCCTGCAGGAGTAGAAATCTAGTGATTGGTTGATACTGCAAGGGCGATTAGATTTAGGAGAGATCAATAGAACTATTCTGTTCCACAAATTTTATTATTACTCTTTCACCAGCTGAGCTGAAATGTAAGATCTGATTGATTCATTACATTACTGTGGACTCAAACATAGGTCACTAGATAGAGTTTGTAATGCATACAGAGGGCGTTAACCTTAATCATCTTAACCATCTAAGTAAATTCCATATCTCTTATTCATGCTTTCTTTAGCTTCAAGGTTTATTCTACGTAAAACTGCCATTTGTGTTATTATTCCTTTATGGTTTAATTCACATAAGATAGAGGTAGTAAATAGTAGCCATTTCTCAGCATTTTAATTTTACCAGTAAAGCTGTACTTCTGAAAAATAATTGCACAATCTTAAATATTGAAAGCAAGAGTTTATATAAGGAAGTGTTTTTCAAGTTGAGAGATTCTCCTCTATTCTTAGTTTACTGAATTTTAAATATTCTCTGTGTATTTTGAAATACAGCCTTTTATCAGATGTGTCTTTTGCAAATATTTTCTCCCAATCTGTGCTTGTGCTCTCATTTTCTTTACATTGTTTTTTATAGAGCAGAAGTTTTTAATTTTAATGAAGTCCAGCTCATTAATTATTTCTTTCATGGATCATGCCTTTGGTGTATCTAAAAAGTCATCGTCACACCCAATGTCATCTAGTTTTCTCACATGTAATCTCCTAGGAGTTTTATACTACTGAGTTTTACTCTATCTGTGACCCATTTTGAATTACTTGCAGATTTCAGTTCCTGATTCATTGTTACCACCTCAGACTACTTCTGTCATCAGTTTTAGTCATTTCAGTATTCTCATAAATGACCCTAACATGAAATGATAGAGGGTAATCTTTCCCCTCTTGCAATGATCTTTCCTTCACACTTCTCTTGTGTCCATTCTCTATTATAATATGAAACATTTTGAAGTTACTAATAACTGTGACACCATTTAAATCTCAATTTCAAGCACCTCAAACCACATTTTCTTTTCAGTCAATACCATCTGTACCTCCAATATCAAGAATATCTTGGCCCCACCAGAACTCATAGTCCATTAACCACTTTTTCAATGTCGTTAAGGACTGTTCACTTGTTTTACATATAACCTAAAATACTACACCTTTCTTTGTTTATTTTAAGTAGTTGGATAAAAGAAAATTATTATTAATTCTAACTTTACCTCCCCAATTTATTTACATTTGCAGCTGAATGTGGACATAGAAGACCAAAGCTATGCTGATTGGCCTATTATTTCCCCATTAAAAATGAAAAAATCTTTCCCATCCCAGTGTAAACTAGGACTCTATTCTACTTCTCTTATATGAAACATTCCTACAAGAGTCATCAATAGTCACTATCTTAGTTTCTTACATTCCTTTTTGAATCTCCAAACAGGTTTTTACAACAATCCTACTCTTCCCTCCCCAACACCGGTAGACACCACCCCCTACCACCACTGTGCTAAGATATCTCTAACACTTCCATGACTTAGGGGGTACTAAATCCAATTATAAAGTCTCAGCATCCCTCTTTCAGAATAAAATCCTTAAGAAAGCCTAAAATTGGTTTCCTTGTTCTGCTCACTGTATATCTTCTAATTTCATTTTCTATTCCCCCTACTATTGTCTTCATACATCTGTTTCATCAAGCGTTACTGTTCTTCACATCCATCAATCATGCTCTTGTATCAGAACATCTGCAATTGATGTCCCTCTGCCCCCAGCATTTCTTTTTCTTCCCCTAGAGTAGTTGCGTCAATATACTTTTTAATAAACCATTTCATTTGAATGAACAAAATTTCTTATGTACTCATATTTACTGTCCTTTCACCTATATTAAGATATTTGCAACCTATAATATGAAGTCTTCATAAAGATTACCTTATAGTTTATTTTCTAAAATCTCTATTACTATTTCATAATTTTTCAAGACATTTTGATTTAATTTTGGCATAAGGCATCAGTTAATGTCAAGTCATTGATTTGAATTTCCAATTGTTCCAATACCATTTACTGAAGAAATATTTCTTTAAATGTTCTTCATTTCTACCTTTGTTAGCTAGTAATCCTAATATGTATGGTTCTCCTTCTGAATACTTCACATTTCTCAATAGTGGTACTATTGCCATTTTGGACTGGAAAATTCTTCATATGCAGGGAAAATTGTGTGTAAATTTTAAGATGTTTACCAACATCTCTGACCTTTACCTAATATATCCTTACTTCTTACACTCCCTTTTCCTCAGACATTGAAGGTGTTTCCACATATTGCAAAATGTCTTCTAGGGGATCAAAACTGTTCCCATTAGGGAACCTCTCTTCCTCCTGTTTATTTTTTAACCTTGGCCAAATCCATTATATCATAATGACTGTCACTTCATAATAAATTTTGATAACTAGTACAGCCAGGGCTCTTAAGAATATAAAAATAACTTTTTATACTGACATTGTGCCCCTCAGTGTGCTAACCTGACTTATCGATAAAAACATTGGCTTGGAATAGCTTTTTCTATTTTCTATATACATAATCATATTGTCCTCAATTGAGTTTATTCTTATTCTTCATTTTTTTCTTTGCCAGACTATACTGGCTAGACACTATGGTACAGTATAAAATAAAAATGGTCATAGTTTCTCATTCT
>LNAC01000098.1:4624906-4654444 GCA_002007465.1 Ailurus styani | reverse complement strand
CATTCAGCTCAATCTCCGTGTCCTGTTTGGCACAGCTGAGCATGTCAGAGCCACGTTCCCACCCCTGGACCTTTCAGTCAGCCAGGCCAGCTCTTCTCAGAGTCTCAGCCTTGCCTGAAGCAGGCTGTGTGCCCCCGGCCCTGAAGCACCGTGACCCACGAGCTGGCTGGCCCAGGGTCCCCCGTCTCCCACAGCTCTCCAGAGCCCACAGCCCCTGCTGTCCCCTCGGGTGCTGCCTGCCTCCCTGGGGCCTTTCTTATTGCACCAGGCCTGCCAGCGAAGCCTTGTTAGACTCCAAATCCCTGGCCCCAGATCCTCCGGCACTCTCACACACATCCATCCACCTTTGTGGTCTTTTTCAGTGAATCTCTGGAACATTCTACACCAGCATACCTGTCCACTGTCCACATTCCCACACCGGATTTGCATAGGGTACGTGTGAAGAGACTTTGCTCTGTCAGTGGGCTAATGAGTAACAGATGTATTTCCCATTTAGTCTGAGTGTCTGTGTGTCTGTATGTCGGGGACAAGACTGAGGGGTCCAGAGGTGGAGCTGTGTGTGCGGGAGCTTTAGCCTGACACCCTTTTCGGCCTGTCTCCAGGGAGGCCCTAGCACCTCTAGGGCAGCTACCGGGGAGCCCAGAGTCCCTTCCAAGGCTCAGAGGCAGCCAGAGAGTGGCCCTGCACTCCGGTGGAGTCTGCCTTTCCTTCTCCCAGAAATGGGTTCAGAGTCCCTCACCTCCTCCTTTGTGCTTCTGTTGCCAGAGGAAGGAGGGGGAGAAGGAGGGGGCAGGGAGAGGGTCTCTTGTCCTGTAGCTGAGACCATTAGGGCCACCGCTTTCTAGCACCCACTTCTCCCTGCACGCCTGACAAGGCCCCACTCAGCCTGGGCTGCACTGAGGGTGGACATGATCTGGAAAAAAGGAGCTGACTTCCCTGGACAAGCCTGTCCTAATGGAGTCTCTGCTTCTCTGCTCCTTCTGGGGAGAGCAGATGGAGCCATGCAGAGATGTGGGGGCTCGCTCTTTCTTTTTAGCTTTTTTAGTCTTTCCCAGACTCTTGGTGCCCCCTATACCTGTTCACACACGAACACACATGCACACACAAACACACACCTATGGAGTCTCAGGAACGTTTACAGATTCCTCTCCCTCCATTTGGGAAGATGGAAGAACAGTTCTGACTCCTCTGTGGGTGGTATCAGCGCCCCAGAACCCAGGAGGGTGTAGAGCCTACCTGGGTCGATGATCACGGAAAATTTGTACCCCAGGTCTTCGCCAACCCTCTCAATTCCACACCAATATATGTCTGCATCATCCCGCCGGAGGTCCTCCAAGGTCATGGTGAATGTCCGTTGGTCGCGATGATCCTGGATGGACGCTCGGCCCTTCTTCACCAGTTGCTCTGACCCGGTGGTTTTTACAAGGATTCTACAGGAGTTCCAGTTCTTCCCACGACACCACCACTTCTTGTAGGATTCCCACCCTTGGCCATACTCACAGTACGTGGTCAGTGTCCCCCGTTCTGTGCCTCTCACCATCCCCTTCTGGCAGATGGAGAAGTGGCCTGGAAGACAGAAATCCAACATTCATTTTGTCCTCCCTTGAGCTCTGGGCCACTCCAGATGCTTCTGGGGCATCCAGCGCTGCCCTGAAGATGGGCCAGGAATCTCTGGCCTCTGTTTAATCACCACATCCCATCTGTCCCTTCATCCCCTGCAGTATGATTTTTGCTGTCCCCTCTCTTGGATGTCCCCTCTGGGGCTCCTACCTTCCCAATACTGGGCCTTCCGCTCACTCACCACCTACTGACCATGACCCCTCCCTTGCCCTCAGCCACCTTCTCTCCCCAGCAGCGCAGAGCCCATACTGCGGTCCCAGGGATATTTCTGAATCCCACACCTGGTGACACTGTGGGGCACCCTCCTGCCCGACACTCCAACCCCAAGACACCTGAAACCCCCCACCCTCTGAATCCACACATGGCACATGGAACTAATCACACACACACACACACACACACACACACACACACACACACGCACACACACTCACACAGGTGATTGCTTGCTATTTTACTATACACGTTGCTCTTCTGAGTCTCCATACCTTTGCACAAGCTGTTCCCTCTGCCTGGAATGCTCTCTCTTCTCTGCCTGAAGGAATCAAGCCCTTATATTCATCCTTCAAGTTTCAGCTCCAACAGTGTCTCTTCTATGGTGTCTATGATTCTGCAGCCAACCGGGTGTCTTCCGGTGCCATCAGAGCACTTTGACCCTGTCTCCCTTGTTGAGTTTATGACACTAGACAATGGCCTGGTATTTGGCACATCCAGAGCAGAGACTCGGGCAGCCTGATGTGTGAGACTGAGCACCTCTCCAAAGTTTTGCTGGTTTGCTGCTGGTCTTCCTCCCTGTATCTGAGCTCTTCCGAAGAGAGGATCCTGCTTCTACTACATGGGAAGACCAGTTGTGCAGTCTTTTAAATGATGCTGATGCCTGAACCCTACCTTGCCTGAGTGGGTCTCACTTGGAGCTTGAGATTTTGTGCTCCCTCCAAGTTCCTGAGGAATTTATGCATTTACGTATGTGTGTACGTCTGTGCCTGTGTATGGATCTATCTATCATCCCTCCATCCATCCACCCATGCTCCATCCATGCATCCATCCATCACCTGTCTATCCAATTATCTGCCACGGTTGAGAAGTAGTGTACTAGAAGACAAACAGCATTTGTGTTGTTCATTTCATGTTTCTTTCCCCAAAACCCAACTTAGTACTTGTCAGGTAACAAAACTAAAAAAAAAATTTTTTTTAATTAAAGAATAAGTGTCCAGTGAGTGAAAAAAGGCCCTGCCATTTCTCCTGGGACAGACCCTGTCTGTGTCCCACCCAGCCCTGCAGGTGCTCCGCCCTGATGCCCCCGCCCCACTCACCTTGGACGATGAGAAGGAATAGAACCAGGAGCAGCCACATGTCCTTCCTGCCTGGGTTGTCTCCCTGGGGCTCAGCTAATGCCTGCTTCTCTCCGAGTCTGGGACCAAGCTCAGGGGCAACTTGCCTTTGTTTTCTTAAATTAATCTTTTTTTAGTTTCTCTCATCTACTTCCCTTAATTTTTTTTTCTTTAGTTACTTCCTAATTTCCTTAATTAGGAGAAAGGCAGTGTCAGTTTTTGGATCGAATGGTTGATGTGATGAGGTATGCCCTGTCCTTGCTCTGGCCCCTCCCTCACTCAGCATCCCCTAGGGCCTGTCCCTGATAACCTTCTCTCCAGGGAGGGTCCCTGCCGAGTCTCTAGCACCGCCTCCAGTCTGTACACACCTACTTCCTGCCACCCCCAGCCCCAGCCCAGGTCTGAACTTCCATTGGCTGCTGGTGTCTTTGTAGAGTTGTCCATACTGTAAGCAGCTCAGATGTGCTCAAAATACAATTTCTTGTTATCTTCCTTCCTAACATCAATCTGTCCCAACACCTGGTCCATGGGCCCAGCATGTTCCTCTCCACCTGCCCCCACAAGACTAGCCTTCTTAAGACAAAGCCCATGGGGCCCTCTTTCTGCCACTTGCTACCCTCAGTAGGGCTTGCCATGGTGGGGGGCTTGGAGGTGGAGCAGCCAAGGGCTTTGCCAGCCAGAGGAGGAGAGGGTGAGGTGGGCTAGCTCTGGAGAGGGAAGGGGAGCAAGAGATCCCGTCCCCTTCAAGGTCCTTCTGGTTGGACTAGGAATCAAACTGACACTAACAGGAGAAAATCACATTTAATGATATACATGCAGGGAATCTGCACAGTCATGGCAGTCAGGCAAAAAGAGGTATAAATGTCGTCCTGAATTAAGGAGATGGGCTGGGGTCTGAGACTTCAAAGGGGAGTAAATTCACAGGAAGATTAGACACAGTAAAATTTGGTAGACAAATGTTTGTCCGGCCATGTAGTTGGGTTAGCTAGAGAAATCTTAAATTTAAACTTCTCTGAAGTTTCACACGTTAAAAGTTGTGCTGGTGGGACATTTCATCGCATTGAACTGGTCTATTAGTCCTGACAGTAGGTCAGTTTCGGCAAATTCATTTCAGAAGACAGAGAGGTGTGTGCATTCTCAGCATTAGGACTATGGAGTAAGTCATCAGGTGTTGAATAAGAGGCGTTCTATGGAAACAAAAAGAAAATAATGGCTAATGACTGGATCAAATGTTAAGCCAGTTTCCGAGTTCTGCGGGCAGCCAGGGAGCAGACTTCCAGATGTCAGCTTGAAGGACCTCCAGGTAGAGTGAGGGCAGTTTGTGGCAATCAGATAGAGCCTCCGGGTCTGTAGTTCAGATGTCTCTGGTGATCTGAGTGGCCCAGCGAACCATCGACACGAAGGTTGTCTATGTGTGAGCTACTGTGCTGATTTCTCTGAAGTGTACATCTACTTGTTCGGGAAAAAGGGCAGTTTTCGTTCTCAATGATTCTAAGTCAGAAAGGTGTGAGAAAACTCAAAACGTTAGTGTGGAGAGTCATAGCTGGGTGGTGGAAGACACTAGAAGAAACCAGGACCTAGTCGCATTTATAATGATTAGTATTAAAGTCTAGTATGTACAAAGATGGATTATTGAAACATCTTTTGTCTCTATAATCACCCTCATTATTACAGAAGATAAACAAGTTAACATTAATTTGTTTGCAAAATAAATCTAGTTTCCAAAATAAGTGGCCTGATTATTTATATAAGTATAGCAAGAATTGCAGCTGTATCTTAAAACTGCTTTGCTAGAAGTTTTCTAGGAGAATTTCTACATAAGAAGTGTCTGGGTGACTCAGTCAGTTGAGTGACCGGCTCTTGATTTCGGCTCAGGTCGAGATATCAGAATTGTGGGATTGAGACCTGCATTGGGCTCTGTGCTCAGGAGGTCTGCTTCTCCCTCTCTCTCTGCTTGTCCCTCCACTCACTCTCTCAAATAAATAAGCAAATAAATAAATAAAATCTTAAAAAAAGAGAGAGAGAGAGAGAGAATCTCTACATGAAATTTAATGGCCTCTCAAGGCCAGAATACAAACCAAATACTTGCCATCGGACTTTGCCTATAATGCCTATAGATTTGGGTGAATTCCTCTCTTCTCCAAGTCCCCCAGGCACCCTGCGCCTGCTGGGAAGTGACGTTTTTACTCACCTGGTAAGACTTCTGGGAACTCTGTAAGCAAGGTGTCAGTCTGGTATTTCCAAGTCGCTCTATGGACTCCATAATATCAAGCCGAGCTGCAGCTGTGGGGTCACACCTGAGCCTATGCATGTCCCCCCAAATAGGACATGCCAGTCCAAGCCCTGGTAATATAACCAGTGTTCCCAGTTGAGTCCTGTCGTAGAGAGAACAGATTCTTATTGAACTGAAGCAAAGACATAGACTTCCATAAAAGTAGAAGAATACTCAATGACAGCTTCTGAAGTCTAGGGGGTTCAGGTAAGGAGCAAAGAGAAATATTTCCATTTGTTCACGAAGTCATATTTCATCAAATTGCTGTAAATCAGTTAGCTTAAGAGACAAAGTTTCCTTAAATCTGCAAAGGCAAAGCATTAAAAAAGTAACAAATTTCATAAGTCGATCAGAGAAAGACAATTATCATATGATCTCTCTGATAGGAGGAATTTGAGGGGCAGGGCGGGGGTTGTGGGGGGTAGGGAGGGAAAAATAATGAAACAAGATGGGATTGGGAAGGAGACAAACCATAAGAGACTCTTAATCTCACGAAACAAACTGAGGGTTACTGGGGGGTGGGAGGGTAGGGATAGGGTGGCTGGGTTATGGATATTGGGGAGGGTTTGTGCTATGGTGAATGCTGTGAACGGTGTAAGCCTGATGATTCACAGACCTGTACCCTTGGGGCAAGTAAAAAAAGTAACAAATTTCAAACAAAAATTCATAAAGAGTAAATTAATTATTCTCAAGTAGTTCAGAATCATGTTATTAATTCTGATTCTGCTCAAATCCAGTTTTTGTACTACTATATATTTTCACTTCATTTAGATTTGCTGCCTTAAAGTTATCAGAAACTTGTACTCAGAGTTTTTCCCACGAATCTCATTGAAAAGGAAGCACGTCTGCACGTTTATCCAGGCATCTGAGTATAAAGTAACTGTCCGTAAGTGAGGAAAGACTTAGAAATGGCCAAGGTTGGAGATCTGCTTACAGTTCCTTCCAGTGCAGCCAACACGGAAACCTGGTTCTTTCTGTGACACACAACATTTTGAGATAATATCACACCAAGACATCAGATTTCTAGGAGTTTCATATAACTTTTAGGACATGTATTTCCATGCTTCATCGACATAAATTTGTATCAGTTATATGGCAATGCTTCCCATAGAAGATGCCAAATAAGACTCATTAGTTGAACTGGTCACAAAATCTCTTAAATGTTCCACAGGCTCTTTGGAACCCCCCAGACTGTGGTCAAAAGACTTCATTTTAGAATTTGATTTTGGGAAGTGTGTCGCAAAACATCAAAATTGTCTGAATGTTTGAATAGGATCACAAATCATTATGAAACAATGTTTAATTATCCTTTTAACCAAAGTGACAATAAAAGATCCTCAAGGCAAACACAGTTTCATCGTTGTGAGCAAGACAGAACTCCCTTCAGATTAAGCTTCAGTTTTCTGAAGTAATTGAAAATGTGATAAACAGAGGAAATTATTTTGTCAACCAGAATTATGGTTTTTTAAGGCAGATAACTTAAGTGATAAAGAGTGTTGCTTACAATTTCTTAGGGAGAGCAGACCAATAGTTCAAGAAAACTCTGTGCTTTTAACAAAGAGAAAACAAAAACTTTGCACCATTGCACTTTTTAAAAAGATTTTATTTATTTATTTGACACAGAGAGAGAGATTACAAGTAGGCAGAGAGGCTGGCAGAGAGGCAGGCAGAGAGAGGAGGAAGCAGGCTCCCTACTGAGCTCAATTCCAGGACCCTGAGATCATGACCTGAGCCAAAGGCAGAGGCTTTAACCCACTGAGCCACCCAGGTGCCCCACCATTGCACTTTTGATGTCAAAATTCATTTGGTTATTTAAATGTATCATAATCTTAACCAGTATTGGCCACACATAAAATTTCTTTCCAAAGAGCCTTTCTTCATAAACCTTCTAGAACTTTCTTTTTTACACTAAATTTTGTCTTGAATGTTTCCTCTTGAAATAACTAGTCTCACTTTAGAACAAATTTACTTTCTTTTCCCTCAACAAATATGTCTTTTTCTTCTTCATACTTTTTCTTACCAACAGCACATATCTCACTTTCTTCAAGTACAGAGTTGTTTGTTTCCCTTGTTATTTCTAGTGGTCTGAGTTACATTTATAAGAATTCTTTATGTGTTGAAGCCTTAATATCCAGAGAAATCAGGGTAGTAAGCAACTATGAGCTTGGTTACAGTAGAATTCTTTAGATTGACAAATTGATGAATACATTTGGAATTTTTGGAAATGTGCTTTTTTCATAACAATCTTTCAATAAAGCATGAACTCTGTTTATTAAAAATATCATTAGTTTCTCTATAATAAGAGAATAGTAGCTAAACCTCTGTTCATTATTTTATCTTATTTACATCTGTTAATTAACTGATTTTTAACAAGTACACTCAGACTGCCCATAAGACTTCATGGGGCATTAGGTGAAATCGAAGATTATTCTAAGGTTTCTTTTTCTCCTGATCAAATTTGCAATAGAGATATGAACTTATTTGACTTTTATTAGGCAAAAGCAGAATAAATGTTTTATGTCTAAGCTGGTAACTCTAAAGGCTATTTTCATTCTAACTCTATTTTAAGTAAACCAACAACCTTAAATTAGTTTTAGTACTGAATGTTTTCCAATCCTGTGACCCTGAAAAATGTTAGGGTTAGTTTTTACCTTTCTGAGTTTAGAATGTCCAATGCTTAGAAGTGCTTGCTATCAAATAACCAAATAGAAATCTTTGCATGTTAATTTTCACAATACCACCCATTGGTAGAGAAAATACCTCACATTTACAACGTACATTGATACACACACACACACACACAAAATACACAGACATGATGTATACAATATTTTAATTTTGTTTTTACTGATATTTATGAAGAGGACATTATAGGCCCATTTTAAAATATGCCCTTCTCATGTTTGTTATTTATTTTTTATTTACTTATTTATATGAAAAACTTTTTCCTTAGTTCCCATTTCTCTCTTTTCCCCTCCTTTGTATTTTTTTCTTCATCAGTCTCAGGAGATTGTGGGCTGTGTTTACGNCTCTCTGTATTTTTAAAATTTTTTTTTTTTTTTTAAAGATTTTATTTATTTATTTGACACAGAGAGAGAGATCACAAGTCGGCAGAGAGGCAGGCAGAGAGAGAGGAGAGAGGAGGAAGCAGGCTCCCTGCCGAGCAGAGAGCCTGATGCGGGCCTCGATCCCAGGACCCTGGGATCATGACCTGAGCCGAAGGCAGCGGCTTTAACCCACTGAGCCACCCAGGCGCCCTGTGTTTACGTTTTAAAGACATGAGAAGATTTATAACTTCAAGGGTCAGAGAAAGCACGTGAAAAACTGTTTTTCTGGAATTACAGGGTATTTGCTATTTAAAATTCGCCATTTTTAAAAAAAGTACAGACCAATTTTACTCCAATAGCCTGATCCTTTATAATGTTCAGAAATATTCTGAGAGGACAAGGCAAGCTTTGGAGATTGACAGAGTTAGGTGGGCTTTAACTTGTTTCTAGAGCTGAGTTCCTTTGTAGAGATTTCTGCAAGGAGGACGGTGGTTTCTCATTCCTCAAAGACCTGGAGGACAGCCTGCACACCAAACCAATGCTTCGTCTTGATAACTAAATTTGCTTCTTTATATCAGGGAGAATTTTAACTGAAATGGAAACCAAAAGATTTATGCCTTCGTGAAGTCTGTCGAAAGCATTTTAACTAAGCCTTTTTTTGTGAATACACGATGTAACTTGGGCTTCTGTTACCCTTGAATATTGGCCTTCAACCAATCATTTGTGGGACATGGGAGAAATTTTGGATACTTATTTCCTCTGTGAAGAGAAGGTTGTAAATATAGCCAAATAATCTTTGTAATTCCTCTCCAAATTTGGTTGGAGCTTCTGAAAGTGGAAGTAAAAAGGCTTTATAATTTAAAAGCTCGGCTGCTGTCCAGGGGACATGAGTTTTTGGGGTGGAGGGTCTAGGGTACACCAGCAAACACAGTGTATAAGAGTTCCTGAGGCTGGCAGGGCCTGAGTGCAGAACCCCGGAGGTAGGCGCAAAGTAAACCTTGTTGCCAGTCCCCGGTGCTCTTGTGAAATTCCCTTTCTGGCTTTCAGCAGCCATAGGAGCAACCTGGATACTTTGACCCTAGAGATCAGGCCAGAGTGAGCTCTGTAAAATCCTGTAGGGAAAGGGAAGTTAAGACAGGCGCGTGAGGCCAGAGTTTAAGAAGGGGAAACAGTACAAATGAACAAAGGAAAAAAAAGAGACAAACCAGAAACCAGATTCTTACCTCCAGTGAAGAAGTGGATGCTTCCCAGAGGGGAGGTTGTGGGGGCTGTGTGGGGTAGGGCAGGACAGGAAGAGTCCACTTACTGGGTTGAGACTGAGTGATGCATAGAAGCAAAGACAAAACAAAACAAAAAACCCAAACAAACCAACTACTGTAATGCCAGTGAAAAACTAAAGGAAACCAAACGAAACAAGGAAGAGACGAAGGGGAATTTACACTCCTCGGGAACATTCATTTTTTTCTTCAAGTAGAACTTCTTCTGTCTTGTCAAGGGAGTCCTTAAGGGTAGCAGTGATACCAGTGGGACAATGGAGAGTCCTTTAGAAAATATATAGTTTTTCAAAATGTAGCCAATTTGAAGGATCCATCATCTGGCTTTTGATGAGGAGGATCTTTATTAGCATCAAACCAATTAGCCTTTCAGGGACTGAACCCAGGACATAAGAGGTGTCCAGAGAGGGCACACATGATGGCGCCTCTCCGATCCAGAAGCTTACTCCCCGGATTACCCTAAGAAAGCAAAGCCCTTCAGTGCACAGGCAGTGACGGTGTATAGTGGAAACGGTGTCTTCAGTCTCCCATGAAACTGTGAGACGCCTCCACTCACAGACCTCTCACCTGTGACATCACCTAGGTGCTTCTGGAATGAGCCTTTCCAGCACCAACAAGCAATGAGGGTCAAGACCACAAAGGTTCTCATGGGCTGGACCCTCTCATGACAAACACCCCCAAGAACTGGCACAACCGACAGAAGGAAAGAGACTTGGATGTCCAGAGGGTTCCACTGGCTTCCAAAGTGTTCGCAGTAACTGCATCATCTGAATGGTGGAGACCAAAGAGAATATCCTCGCTGGTCATAAAGCCAATCTCTTAGTACATAGAAGAAAACAAAAGGAAAAATCTACCAGGTTTATCAAAGCCTTGGGTGTCTTGGAGCCAAAATAACACCAAGGAGGAATGTGCCATGGGGTTGGGGACTGTGCGTTGTATACAGCGTACCTTGTTGCATGGAGGTTCTTGAGGTTGGTGGGTGACTAGTGTCCGTCTACCCCATTCCATGACCAGCTCATTCTATCATGGGAGTCCTCTCGAGGTGGCAAGAGATCTAATGGGTTTGATGTGATCTACTTGTGTCCCCCAATTTTGCAACATTGGCTTCCACGATGTCCCTTAGCAACAGATGACAAACGACATAAATGACATAGACCAAGGAAAACAGAGATCAGGTCTGGGAAGAAATGCTTCACTAACCAAAGAGCATTCAACCAAATTGAACCAAAGAGTCACCAAGCCCAAGGAACTAGTTCCTCAACTTGCCGATCTGAATTGAGAGGGAGACAATGGACCCTGATCAGTGTCGTTCCATCAGCCTGTGCAGACAGGGATTCCAGAAGGCTGACATGGTGAGAAATCTCACCTTCCGCTGTCTCTTTCCAGATGACCCCAGGATGTCTCAGCTGCAGCAATGTCGGGAGTGAGCAGTATCCTGCTGACTCTGCCAAGTGTCAGGGAGCAAGAATGTCCCATCCTATTCTTGGGGGAAGAGAATACCTGTCCCCTGAAGGTACTAGCTGGACCAAGAATCAAATTGTCATGAGACAGATGAACAGGAGAAAATCAAATTTAATAGCATAAGTGTGGGGAATCCACACAGACATGGCAGTCAGGCACAATGGGGTACATATGTCATCCTGAGTTAAAGGAAGGATAGGGGTTTGGGCCTTCAAAGGGAAGTAAAGTAATTCACAGGAAGAGGAAAACCAGTAAATGTTTGGTAAACAAATGTTTGCCCTACCATGTACTTGGTCTATTCAGATAAAATTTATCCCTGGTAGTAACCCTTATTCTGCAAAGACCCTGCCATTGAGAATCTTCTGTGTAGTTAAGGGAGGGGCAAAAATTTCCCTGGAGCCCACAGTATCTCGAGGGTCTTTAGCTCAGAATAATCTCCATACCAAAGTGGCCCATTTTCTGTGGGGTGGGTGAGGGGGCCGTGGGGTGGGGAAGGCTGCCTTAAGGCCCTTGATCTCTGTGTTCATATGTATGAGAGCTGAGCCTTTTCCTGTGATGGGGGTGTCTCAATGAATCCTGGGCTTTACATTTATGAAGAACTTATGAAGCCAGGAATTTATGAAGGGGTGGGAGGCAGGAACATTGGTCTCTCCTCAAACTTTTCCCTCCCACTCTTTGTCAAGTGGGTTTTACTGAGGCGTAATTCGATAAAATAAACTGCACCCACTTCAAGTACATAGTGTGACATGTTTTTCTTCTTGTTTTTACTACTCAAATTTTACATATGGTACAATTTTGGGGTGGTGTTCAGTTCTATGTGTTTAACACACACATCATTTCAGGAAACCACCACCACACACATACAAAGCAATGCCATCCCCTCGCCGGAACGGTCTTTAACGTGACTTCCGTTTCTCTCACGGCAGGCAGTCCAGCTGGTGAGGTTAGGCTTCAAGTGCTGATGTGGCTTCTGTGGACTGTGGTTCCCACGTGCTTCTGGCTCAGCTTTCTGGAGCCTTGCAGGTGCTCCTCGGATGTGCGCCCACGTGCGCCCTCCAGTGGCCAATCTGTGACTGCGGCCAGTCATCCCCCAAGCTCTCAAAGTGGGTATTCCCTCCAGGGACTGATGAGGTGTGCACAGCTGGGGCGCGAGCCTGGGAGGTCTAGGTCCCTATCTACGGGTGCTTCCTCTTCTCCATCCCCCCCCCACCCCCTGCTACCTTTCAGAGCCTCCACCTCCACTCTTCCTGGCAAGCTGAAGCTTTTCTGTCCCCAATCTACTGCGTACTTCCTGCGATTGGGATTTCTTCCAGGGCCAAGGAGAGGAAGGCCAAAGAGAGAGAAGGGAAGATGCAGTGTATTGTCCCGGCCCCGGGGTTCTGGGACCCTAACTGTTCTGCGCAGCAAGGACTCTCCTCCTTCCGCGTTCCAGCTGTCGGCCCCCGGCGACCGCAGGTGGAATTGCAGCTTCTGTCCTGAGGCTTGCTGGCGACCTGGTGGGAGGGAAAGGAAACATAAACACCAAGAAAACTCCTGGAATCTGACCCCTCTTCCCTAGGGCTTATTTTCTCTGCTCATCCCGAGCTCTTAGGGTCCCTGCTGAGTGTGCACTTTCAGGCTGTGAGCCGCAGGGTTCATGCTCAGGCAGGAGGATAGAGAAGGGAACATCACCAAAAAACTCACGCCTGGATTGGTCCTATACTTGGTCTGGTTTCCTTCCCCAGTCTCTGGCTAGGGTTCATTTACCAGAACGCTCAGGTAGGTGTTCCACATTATATGTCTGGGTTCTTACCTGGAGTCGGGGGAGAAGTGTGTAGCATGTGATGACATCACCTCACCCGAACTCGAATCTCACAGCATAGATTTGCAAGAGCAAAGATGGAAACAGGGACAAGAGCCAACAAAACAGGAAGAGTTAACTATTCTACAGCCACATAATGGAATACTAAGGCTGCTACTTAAAGGATTAAGTAAGCACAGCCATTACGGTTTAGAGAGATTCCATGGCAAAATTTAAAAGCTTTTCATTGGTGTATCAAATACACACAGAAGTGCACACACCACAAGTGGACAGCTCAATACATTTGCACAAAAACCATACCTATGCAACCAGCTCCTAGATCAAGAAACAAACACTGCCCTCCCCCAGGTGGCTTTTAACTTCATAAAATATGTGGGGAAACCAAGGCAGCTAGAGAGGGTGATGGAAGCCACCTTCAGTCCTCTTCATTCTAGACCCCTCTGTCCACTCCTGTGAAAGCATAGACTGTAGTTCAAGAAGGGATGGAAGCTCAGAGAATTTGGCACGGTACGACAGCCCTGTTGCACATGCTTGTTGTCCCCACATACTCAGAGCCCTGATCAGCTATGTTCTGCCTCATTCTCCATTACAGCCAGATAACCAACAACGGTCAGTCCTTGAGGCATGTTTCGGATATAAAAGAGAAGGACCCAACCAGACCAGACCAAACCAACACATGACCACAGAGTGAGGAGAGTTTTGAAAACTACAGCAAGCAGAGAACAAAGAAAGAAGCTTTTGAAATGAAAATATAGTTCCTAGGGTGCCTGGGTGGCTCAGTCGTTCAGGTGTCTGCCTTCAGCTCAGGTCATGATCCCAGAGTCCTGGGATCCAGTCCCACACCAGGCTGTCTGCTAAGTGGGGAGTCTGCTTCTCCCTCTTACTCTCCCTTTCTCTCTTAAATAAATAATAAAATCTTATTAAAAAAACCCATAATTCCTAAACTAAACATTTCATCCAAAGATTGGAAGAGATAGTGAAAACATAAAACAAAACAAAATCCTCCCAAAAGTTATAACCAAACTCAAAAATGTTGAAAACATAAAAGAAAAAAGAAGACAAAAGAATCGCCTCAGAGAGGAGAGTGAAAGGGGACAGAGAACAGAGAATAGGAGAGGACATGTGCAGGAAGAGGGGAGCCTGTGGGAAAGTCCCTTAGGAGAACATTAGCATAAGCAGTTTGGGGCTCTAGTCCACAGCCAGGGGAAAAAACGCCAAAAGGTAGCAGAGGAAGCATCTAGGCCACAATGAGGCTGATGGGAAAAGATTACTTCTCCTTCCTTAAAATCTCTCCAAGACACTTCTGTCTCAGAGGCACTCAGGACTATAGCAGGAAGCCTGAGAGGGAGGGGCCTGAGGGGTCAGGCTCCGGGCTGGACCAGAGCTCAGGGAAAGGAGGTGGTCTGGGATGCACTGAGGTGGGTTAAGCAGAAGGAGGATCAGGATGGGGCTGTGTGTCCAGCATGGCTAGGTGTGAGCCCTGAGCACTGCACTGGGTTTCCCCATGTGCAAACCCAATGTGTCTCCATCACTTCCTTGGACCCACACTCTGAGGGTCAGGTGTCTGGGTCCTGTTGCACTGTGTGCCCTGGTTGCTGGCTGCCAGCTTCCCAGTTCCTCATACATACTGGTAAGTGGCATCCTAGTGAGTGGGACACTTTGCTTCCCTAAATCATTGAGACAAACCATGTCAGCCATAAGCTTCCAAAGGATGGCACTGCCTTTCTCCTCATTAAACAAATCAGGAAGTAACTGAAGAAAAAATTAAGGGAAGTAGATGTGAGAAAATATAAAAGAACGATTTAGAGAAATAGAAGTCAGTTTGCCTCTGATATCATTTCCAGTCCCTGGAGGGCAGTGGGCATCAGCTGAGCATCAGGCAGGCAGGACATGTGGCTGCTCCTGGTTCTGTTCCTTCCCATCATCCAAGGTGAGTGGGGTGGGGGCTTCAGGTCAGAACACCTGCAGGGTTGGGGTAGGACACAGACAGCGTCAGTCCCAGGGGAAAGGACAGGGCCTTCCACTCATCCAGAGACTTATTTTTTTTTCCAGAGACTTATTATTTAAAAAAAATCTTTTAAGTTTTTGCTACTTGACAGGTACTATGTAAGGTGTTGGAGAAAAGAAATAAAAATAAATAACACAAACAGTGTCTGTTTTCTAGGACACTGTTTGCCAGCTCTGGCAGATAGTTGGATAGGTGGATGATGGATGGATGGGCAGATGGATGGATGGATGGATGGATGGATGGATAGATGATAGAAGCATATGCACACATATATAAATGCATTGATTCCAGAGGAACTTTGAAGGAGCTCAGAAGCTCAGGCTCCAGCTGAGACTCACTCAGTCAAGGTGGGGATCAGACATCTGGATCATTTAAAAACCTGCCCAGTGGTCTTGACTTGTAGCTAGAGTCAAGACCCTCTCTTCTGAAGAGCTCAGAGTAGAGGGAGGAAGACCAGCAGAAAAGGCTCTCTGAAGAGCTGCTCAATCCCACACATCAGGCTGCCTGAGTCTCTGCTCTGGATCACAAGAACCAGACAGTTGTCCACTGTCGTCAACAAAACCACTGAGACTTATCGAGTGGTGTCACTGGAGAGGGAAGACCAGAGATTAGGTGTCTATTTCTCGGCTATATGACAAATCTTTGGAGGCAGCTTGTGCTTGGTGCTTGAAGAAGACAAGAGCTAGTAAGACAGGACAATTTGGCTGCCCCAGCTCCGTTGCTTCTCATCTTCCAGAACCATGGGGGCTTGGGCAGGTGTTAGACAGCGTCTCCTCTGGGAAGGAGGACATCATGGGAAATAGAAAGACCCCATTTACTCATCTACTGACTTCATCATAGGCGCAGAGGTAAAACAGTCTGAAAGACAGATTCTCATGCAAAATTTATTGGGAAAGTGTTCATGTTACTATATTCTTTTCTTTTTTAGCATTTTAAAAAAATTTTGGAGTCAGAGAAAGAGAGAAAGCGAGAGAGAGGGTGAGTGGGAGGAGGGGCTGAAGGAGAGATCTCAAACAGATTTCACCCTGAGTATGAAACCCGACATGGGGCTAGATCCCAGGACACCAAGAACATGACCTGAGTCCAAATCAAGAGTTGGATGCAGAACCGACTGAGCCACTCAGGCGCCCTGCATGCTATCATTTTCTTAATTTGGAAGTTCATGTGGATAAAAGGGTTATATATGCATATGAGTCATAAGAGCAAAATACCACAGACTGAGAGGCTTGAACGAGAGAAATTTATTTTCTCACAGTTCTGAAGGCTGGGGTGTCCAAGATCAAGGTGCAGGCTGATTTCAGTTCGTGATGAAAGCTCTCTTTCTGGTTTTCAGGCAGCCACCTTCTCACGGTGACCTCCACTTTGAGCATAGGCAAGGAGAGACAGAGAGAGTGAGAGACAGAGACACAGATACAGAGAGAAAGAATGAGAGAGAGGCTCTCCGGTGTCTTTTCTTATGAAAGCACTGATCCCATCCTGAGATCCCCATCATGATCTCCTCTAGCCCTAATGCCCTCCCAAAGGCCCCAGCTCCACATACCATCCCACTGGAGCTTAGGACTTCAACACAAGAATTGTGTGGCAACATAAGCATTCAGTCCTTGACAACATAGGGGCAGAATTGATGAAAGGGCAGAGGGCGCAAGCCCATCTGTTGACGTTGATATCACTGCCACCCTCCTAAGTCCTCTTCTGCATCACTGAGCAAATTCTGGAAATCGCCTTTCCTCCAGTCACCTTCCTTGTATGAGCTGGAGTTTGTCCATGGAAGCTCCTGCCAGAGATTTAGAAGGTGGGAGAGCAGCCTTCCTCTCTGGGGGCAGCTGAAGTGTGCGTGGTCAGATGGGAGATTCAGGGTGGCTTCCTGGCTCGCTCTTGGGAACCCTTACTCTGCTGGCGGAGGCTGAAGATAACTGGCGGGAGTGTCTCAGAGAATTGTCAGAATCATAGCATATGATAGCCCATAGAATCTTATGGGCTCTTGAGAAAACCCATCCTGGATCTTCTGCTGTGAAC
Organism: Ailurus styani; assembly: GCA_002007465.1. Taxonomy (NCBI): domain Eukaryota; kingdom Metazoa; phylum Chordata; class Mammalia; order Carnivora; family Ailuridae; genus Ailurus; species Ailurus styani. The sequence continues at coordinate 4,637,614 of LNAC01000098.1, read as the reverse complement.
ACAGTGTCAGCTTCCGTCACCATGAATCAATACAGACACCAGCACATAACTGCTCATCGCAACATTATTCCCTGGGGCAAAATATCGAAACAACCCATACATCATCGGCTGATGAATGGATCAGCTAAATGTGCCCTTCCCTACCACGGACTGAACCTTAACACACATCATACTAAGTGACTGAAGCTAGACAAGAAGGCTATGATTGTAATATTCTGTTTATATGTAGTGTCCGGAATAGAGAAATCAACAGANAGAGAAATGTATAGTCAGAATGTAGATTAGTGGTCGTCAAAGGCTTCAGGGGAGAAGGAAGTGGGGAACAAGAAGGGGTACGGGGGTTCGGGCACAACTTTGTGAGTGCCCTAAAAACCGCTGAAGGAGACGCTTAAAATTCATGACGAGTGCGTTATATCTCAATTTGTAAAGTCAACAAAAGTAAATTCTTTGCTTTCATACACTTTAATTCACTTTAGGAAGGAAGAAAATTATCCCTGTCTTTAACTTAGCAAATTGGAAAAAGAGCACAAGGGGTAATCTGGAGGAAAGGAGAGGAATAACATGATCCATATGAGAAATTAATAACTTAGGCAATAAAAACAGTAACACAAATTAATCTCAAAACCGGTTTAATGTGTAAAAATGTGCAGGAAGAGTAGAAACAAGGAGGAGGACATCCTGCGGCAGGTGTAATCCACACAAGTCACACGGGGCCTGTGGTGAGAACGTGTAACTAAAACAGATAGGAACATTTAAATTATAAAGGATACTTTCTAATTGCAGGACTTTATGCAAACACATACTCCATGAAATAGGACTTCCTGGAAAGAAAAAACAAAATCAAGCAATAGAACAGATTCAGGAACCATCAAAGAACCAGAATAGTCAATATTCAGGGGAAAACAATTTCCAGAAAGCAAAGAATTTGTCACAATAATTAATTTTCCAGACCATTTTGTAGATAATTTCTTAGGAGTCTAAAGACACAGGAATTACCTTGCTCTATTTATGTGCTGATCTCAGCACGTGAAAAAGATGAAAATCTTCTAGATTAATTGTGTGAAAGGAGCATCACTGATATGCCACCTCAGCAGACAGCACACATAATTCCAGAAAAGAGCCTTCCTTAGGACAATAGAGCTGCAGTGGAGTACTGACAGTCAGGGTCAGCTACAGGTTTCTGTAGTCACCCTGTCCTGAGAAATTAATAACTGAGGGGAAAAAGCAGCTTTCTAATGAAATAAGTGTTTCAAGTTGGGAGGTTCCACACAAAATCCAGATTGCTGGCTACTCTAGAAAAATGAAAAGGTCTGAAACCACAAGCTCACATCTTGCACGAGGACAATGGGCTGAAGTGAACTGGGGCCATGCCTTTGCTTGGGTCATTTGCTCTCCAGATGACATTGACCACAGGGAGGAGGAGGGGTGGATTATCAGAAGCTGTCATTACTCAGTAGGGACATTTTTGTTTCTCCGAGATGTAGAGTTGTGCTCTTAGGTGATTTCGGTGGTGGCTTTGACCCAGTGGAGTTTTGAAGGACAAAGGTCTGTCTTGTGGAAGGTGTATTCCTTCTTGGCTGTTACTCGACTCATGAGGCTCGTGGGCTTATTTGGGTTACTTGTGATGCAGGGGTTTGTGGCTCTGCCCTCAGGGGGTGGGGTGCAGAGTCACAAGCACATGGGTTTATATTTTCAGGTTCATCTCCCCTCAGAGCAGTGCCCAATGAAGTGAGTGGTCCAGTGCGGGGCTCACTGACCGTGCAGTGTCACTATGAACCTGGGTGGGAGACCCACAAGAAATGGTGGTGTCGAGACGCTGGGGGGAAAATGTGCGATAGCATCACTAAAACCAATGGATTAGAGCGGGAAGTGAAGGGTGACCGAGTGTCCATCAAGGACAATTGGAAATTGCACATGTTCACCGTAACCATGGAGGACCTCAGATGGAATGATGCAGACACTTACGGGTGTGGGATTGAGCGAAATGAGGCTCTCCTTGGGGTTGCTGTTAAAGTGACCATTGATCCAGGTAAGAGTATGTATGTGGATGTGGATGTGTCTCTTCAGGGTCTTTTTTGTCCTGGTCCTTGAGGTTCCTCTCCAGTGACTTATTGTCACTCAGAGTGAACTGTCATACAAGGGGGTTGAGTCCTGAGTGCTCCCAGAACCCTGACTGACCCCATGGGTTGGAAGAGACAGGGCTTCTCTTAGATGCTCTCATGGCTCCCAGCACCGGGACAGAATCCAGCCTTTCTGGGCAGGTGTTTCTCTGCACAGTGCAGTGCTTGACTCTACTGTCCAAAGAGATCAAGGTGATGGTCCCAGTTTCAGTCCATGGACCAAAGGGATCTTCTTCCCCGGGACCCAGAAACCCCAATTCTTGCCAGTGCTTTCCTGGATCTCTGCTGCCCACGTGTCCCCGCTCCTTCTGGAGTTTGGGGCCAGACTTCACTGTAGCTATTCTCACGTTCTGTTCCATATTCCAGTCTCAACGGGAAGAGGCCCAGCAGAGTCGGGGTGCTGTGGTTGTGGCCTGAGGTCTGGAACAGGCCTCCCCAGTCAAAGAGTTGTTTTAAATCTATCAGATACCTTTGTCTACATCTATGAGATGATCACATGATTATTCTCCTTTTGACTCTGTTATTGTGGCATATTATACTTATTAATTTTCTCATGTTTAAGCAATTTTGCATTCTTTGGATAAACCCAACTTGGTGATGATGTACTATCTTGTTTTTTATCCCAGGATTCAACTTGCTGATTTTTCATTGCAGACTTTGGCATTAATGTTTACAGGTGATTTTTGCCTATAATATTTCTTCTTTGCACTTTCCTTGTCGGTTTGTCATCAAGACTGTGCTAGTCTCATTAAATGGATTTAGAACGGCATCCTCTTTTCCTATGTCCTAGAGTTTTTTGTGTAAGACAGATATTCATTCTTCCTTAAATGATTAGTGGATATCTCCATTGAAGCTCTATGGGTCTGGAGTTTCTTTTGGAGAAGTTTTATTTTATTCATTCATTCACTCACTCATTCATTCTTTCATTCATTTTAAGTAAGCTCCATACCAAGGTGGGGCTTGAACTCCCGACCTCGAGATTAAGAGTCATACTCTCCACTGAGTCAGCCAGGGGCTCCTTGGAGAGGTTTTTAATAATGGATTTGATTCTTTTAAATAGCTGCAAGATAATTCAGGTTTTCTATTTCTTTTTGTGCCTCTTTTAGGATATCACATTATTTTTGCTAGAAATTTGTTTACTCCCCCTAAAGTTTCAAATTTATTGGCATAAAGTTGTTTGGATATCCTTTTATTATCCTATCCCCTTATTACCGTTCCTTCTTTTTAATATGCTTGGGATATTGTGTGATATGCCTGTTTTCATTCCTGGTATTGATTATCCAGACCTCCCCTTTCTTCACAAATATCCTGCTAGGGTTTTGTTTTGTTTAAAAACCAATTGTTGGGTTTTTTTGATCTTCTCTATTTTATATTTGCTCTCTATTTCATTAACTTTTTTCTCTTCTTCATCATTTCCTTTCTTCTACTTCCATCTGCAAGTGACCGTGCAGTGTCACTATGGCCCAGGTTGGGAGACCTTCGTGAAGTCGTGGTGTCCAGACACTGATTTGAATAGCTGCAGCATCCTTGTTCAAACCACTGGATCTGAGCTGAGGAAGAGCAGGCTGTCCATCAATCAGAAGAAGCACACATTCTCCATGAACATTTGGGGCGCGTAAAACAACCTTGGGAATAATCAGCTCTTGTTTTGATGAGATGCTGCCCAGGCATTTTATAGTATGGCAACCCTGCTCACACCTGAAATCGAGAATTTCGGTAGGGCTCCAATCTTAGAAGTCCTCCATAAGTGCCTGCTTTGCTTTTCCTGGGGCACATTTCAAAGTAACCCCTTAGAGTTGAGCCCATGAAAAATCAGTGACTTCTGTCCCGACCACCTGTAAGTACCAGGACCTGCCACCCTGGTCTCCGTCTCCTGCTCACTTGTGGTCTGGGATGGACGATTGCCCTTCCCAGGCTCACTGGGCACCCCTCCCCTATAGCTGTAAGCAATAAACTTTGCACTCTCCTCCCTTTGTGTGAGGGTATTGAAACTGTGCCTTCCATTAAAACGACCCTGGGTGTTTCATGTACCCAAAGTGGGAGCTTGGCTGTTGAGGGAGCTCCCTGCCCACCCATGTGGGTGGCGTGTGCCTCCTCATTCAGCAGGTTGTGATGTGCTTACCCTTAATTCAGTCCACCAGCTCCAGCTTCTACATACACCAAGGAGGAACTCAGGCACTGGATGCGGACACATCCGGGTGTGGGATTAGGAGACCAGAGCTGACTGTGGGTCCCGGTTAACCTGACCATTGACCCAGGGAAGCATTCTTCTTTCTGCACCACTTGCTGTCTCCTTGGCAAGACGGAGCTAGGAAATACTGAGCAGATTCGCCAACTTTTATATCTATTTGTGGGTTTTTAGACAAGGAAATTTAAAAAGTACATGAAATGTAAAGTGAAATGATTGGTATGGTCTGTCTTCTACCCTAAGCCCCTACCCAAAAGTAAGGTCTGTAGCCTGTGTGTGTGTGTGTGTGTGTGTGTGTGTTTGTGTGTGTGTGATGTGGAGAAATTCAGTGCATCTAAATCATATATAGTGTATTTATTTTTCCTTCCCTCAAAGAAAAATATCACATATTGTTCTGCAGTTTGTGTACTTTCACTGAATGTATTTTGAAAATCATTCCATTTCAGTATCTATAGATTTTTGGTTTTAATGGCTTTACTGTATTCCATTATATCTACATATCATAATTTGTTTAATTTTTTTCACCCCTGATGGGCATTTCCACTGTTTTGGTTGTTTTGCAACTACATGCAATTGTGGAATGAATCTCTTGCATATGTGGCTTGATATACATTTATGGCTACATTTGTTGGGTAAATTCCTATAAAAAAATAGCCGTGTTACTGGTTGGTGCATTTTTCCAATTTTGAATGATATTACCAAAGCAGTTGTAAACATTTCTACCCTTGTCTGAGTGTGTTAATAAATGGTCAGCACTCACCCCCACACTGGGTCTTGTCAATTTTTTGTCTTTACACTCAGTCGACAGACTTGCATGTTGACTGCACGTGACCTGGGCCCCCAGGTCAAGGAGAGGGCTCTAGGGGATGGGGACGAAGGAGAGTGGGGAGAAGGAGTAGAATAGGCACCAAGCAGAGACCCACCAGGTAGGTGATGCTGGGTGGGCTGAGAACCACCAGGACACCTGTCCTCAGGGTGAGGGAGGTTCCAGGTTGCAGACCCTCCCAGCCACCTCCCTCCCCACACTGTCTTTGGCAAGTACCAACTTTCATTCAAAAGGGCAGTAGCAGCTTCAAAAGCTTGTAGGTGAAAAGGAAAGAAAAGAATACTAGCACAAAGCTAATAAAGAACAATATATCATGAGAGGAAATGCCCAAAGAAACATAGAAAAAATTCCTCATATAAACAGTTCTATTCAGGCTCAAGGAAATGATAGAGAACAGAATGAATCTAGAAATGTAAAGAGAGTGCAGTATAAAATAAAGCGATGAAAAGCAAGCAGGCTGACCTCAGGAAAGAGAAGGAACAGAAGAGAAAGACACGACGTTGCAGGGAAGAAACAACGAGGGGGAAGGAACCACAAAACTCGATGATTAAACATGCCTGCAAACACACAGATGTGGCTTCTTTTGGAAATTTCATGGAGGGACATTTAAGTGAACATGATATAAAAAGTGTGGAGAGGCAGACGTAGGTACAGGAGACTGCGAGGTGATGCCACAAATGTACGCTGGCTGTTTTCTTGGAAGAGAAGAGAAGAGAGGAGCCAAAAGTAAACAATTGAATTAGAAACTAACTGGAAGTAAAGGGATCTTTCAGGCTGTAACTGAGAGCCCACACGGTGACCAGGGAAAGACTATACAGATGACCCACACCCAGAATATGCTAAAGTTACAGAACCTGGAGGATAAAGACAGAATCATACGGGCTGGTATCAGAAACAATGATTGAATGAGAAGATCCTACGGGAAGGAGCTCATTGTATGTGACACAAATAGGCTAGCCTCAGACGTGATAACTACACCGCATCCCAGAGACAGTGAAGGAAAATTTACATGCTCTGAGCAAATGAGAAAATATTCTGAAAACAGTCTCGTGCATGCAAGACCCACAGCACCCATGACCCACTTAAAAATAGAAAATTTACATTATGACAAAATTTGGCCAACAAACGGATAAGTTAAACAGTGAAAAAAGGGAAGCCATGGTCAGCAATGAAGCCACTGAAGAAGACAACCGCCCCCCACAAGCAGTGGCGGGAGACATTACAGAAGAGGGAATAAATATCACAGGTGAAAGAACGCTACGCTGACAAAGTCAGCCCAGGGGAGAGGAGGGTGGACCGAAGTTGCGATGCAGAATCTTCTTTTTTTAAGGCACGGAGTCAAGAGAAAGGTGAAATGTGTTGATAAAAGAAAGACGGTAATGGTGTGCAGATAAACTGAGGAGGGCGTCCCAGTGAGGGGCCCCTGGGCATGGGTGTCAGGGTCCGAGCAGGGTGTGGAAGCCCCCCGCCCCCACGAGGCTCAGCCCGGGCCGGGGTGGCAGAACCCGAGAGAGGTAGGAACAGCACCCACATGGGAGGCAGGTTGGCATGTGAGACATCAAAGCCCACGGACGGTGAGGTGCTGGCACGTGCTCCCGAGAAGGACTCGGTTGGTTTCAGATGCTTGTCAGAGGCCCCCTTCTGGAAGCGTGCAGGGAGGCACACTGTCTGTCACAAGCACACGTCCCCAGCTCCACTCAGCTCCTCGTGTCTAGACCAGCCCTCTCGTCTCCGCCACGCAAAGCCTTCCCTGAGCTAGGGATGCCCGTTTCCAGACAACACCCGAGCTCCTCAGCACTGCGTTCTCAGGGAGGATGGCCACGCTCGGAACCCGAGCCCTGGTGTGGCTTCTGCTGGGGCAGGGCCCCTTGTGGCGCCTCGAGGAGAGCTGGCACTGGCCCAGGACTCCCCGAAGGAGAAGGTCAACCAAAGAGGCACGTGCGGGCTACATGGTAAAACACACACGGGGTGATGCAGGAGACACAAGGCTGGGCAAGAGAGGAGCCCGTGATGTACTTTCTTCTTTCTCAGACTTATTTTTAAGTATTCTCGTCTCTTTACCTTCCCATATACATTTTAGAGTAAGCTTGTCTGTACCTACCGAAACAATCTTGCTGGGATTTTGATAGGAATCGTGTTAAACTTACCGATCGATATTGGGAGAATTGACATATTTCCTGGGTTGATAATGTGGTCCCTCTCACATATTATTTAAATATTAAATATTCCTTGGCTTCGGTCAAATTTGTAAATTTTAGTATATGGATGCTGCATATGTTCTGTTAGATTTATACCAGGTGTTTCTTCTTGTGCAGCAGCTGTGACTAGTGCTGTGTGTTTCCATTCAGTTTCTACATGCTCCTTGCTAGTATAGAAATAGGAGTGTGTGTGTGTGTGTGTGTGTGTGTGTGTGTGTGTGTCTGTATTGATCTTTTTTCCTGTGACTTGTTAAACTCATTTTTTAGTTCTAGCAGCTGGTATTTTTTTTTTTTTGGTGCACTCCTTGGGATTTTCTACATAATTATGTCATCTGCACAAAGGAACAATTTTATTTCTTTCCAGCCTGTGTGCGTTAATGGTGTTCTGGAAGCCCTAGGGAGCTGCTGGAAGGTCTTACACAATCTGGTGACCACACAGGACCCGATGTTTTCGGGCATTTCTGCTTTTAAAAGAGAAACCAGAAGCGAAATCGTTCATGTTTACATGTAGGCAACAAACTCCATTTAAAAAAATAATATTGTGACCCAAACAAAACATATTCACAAGTTCATGCAACTGATGGACGTGAGTCTTTACTCACAGACTGTGACCTGTGAGTAAAGCAGAGAAATGTCAGAGCATCGTTGTGTCTGCCTAGTGTTTACACCTCAGGACATATGGTGCCCAGCAGGTTTGGGAACTGACCTTTCAAGTACACAGATGGACTTGCAGGGACGCCGTGTGGACCAGCCCCAGGCTGGCTGTGGGGCAGATCCAAGTCTCTTCCTGGGCCTTATGACGGGAGCTGGGGGCTCAGCCCTTCTGGCTCCTCGTTCTTTAATGTGATGTGAAGTCACTAGATAAATATTCTTCCAGGGGCATCTGGGTGGCACAGTTGGTTTTCTTTAATGTGATGTGAAGTCGCCCAGGTCATGACCTCAGGGTCCTGGGATTGAGCCCCGCATGGGACCCCCCACTCAGTGGGGAGTCTGCTTCTCCTATCTCTCCGCCTCTGCGGCTCTGCCCCTCTGCTCTGCACTTGAGAGTTCTCAAATAAATAAATCTTAAAAAAAATTCTTCCATGTGGCAGTTCTAACACGGGACTGCAAAGTTCTTGATACTCCTTTTATTAAGAGTTGGGGTTACGTCCCTCCCCCTTGAGTCCGGGTGGGCCATGGCTGCTGCAGCCAGCAGCCCAGAGCAGTTTCCCAAACTTTTTTCCATAATTATCTTCCTAAGGACCCTGTTTATTCATTTTCTCTTCCTAGAAATGCCCCCCCAGCTATGAAATTTTTATACCAAAGATATTCTGTATATGTCCATGTTCTACTGATCTGTCCATCAATCGAGCCATCTACCAATCGATCATCTATGTTTTGTATATGAAAAGAGTAGCATCTTCTCACCCTCCAAGAAGTAATGTTAGTCCCCTTCAGAAGGCCAAGAGGGAGCCTGGTGACAGTGACCTTCAATGACGTCCGAGGCCAGGCCAGGAGGAACCCTATACCTCCTTCCTCAGCCTCTAGAATCGCTGGCTCTGGGGACTCTCCTACTCAGAACCCAGCGGCCACATGGAGAGCCTACCTGTAGGGTCTCGGGTCACCAGTCAGGACTGGGCTCTATGTTGGGTCACCTTGGCTCCTGTTCCAGACACACGGGCAAAGTAGCTTCCTGATGACAGTGGCACCCAGCCACGTGAGTCACCCATCAGCCTTATGTCTTCCCAACAGAGGCCCCAGACATGATGGAGCAGACACAGGCCATTCCCGTCTCAACCTGTTGGAATTCCTGACCCCGGAATCTGTGACACGACAAAGTGATCACTGTTTTATGCCACAGGGAAAATCTAAGCATGAATCATGGGACCGTTTGGCCTCTGTCTGTTCTAGGGTCGGGTGAGACGGTAAAGAGGAAGGTGCTGCCTCTCCCATGGGCACGGAGGGCCGTGGGGAGGCAGCTGGCTGCAGCCAAGGGCCCGTCTGGGACTCAGCCCTGCAGCAGGGTCAGCGGCCGGGAGCTCCCACGTGGTAACACACAGGCTGCTGGGCCTTGAGGTCTCGCCCTTTCCTGACGCGCGACCCAGAACCGTGTGGCTGCAGGTGTTGGCGTGTGGCAGAGGCGTTCCCCACCAGAAGCCACCCACGGCGGCAGAATGCCTCACCCCTGCCCTGACACATGCACTTTGGTGATGTCCCAGTGTTTTATTGGGAGGAAATACGTATACCTTTGAAAATTAAAAAATAAAAAGACTTTTTTTAATTATTTGCCCCAGGGGTATAGGTCTATGAATCATCATGTTTACACCTTTCACAGCACTCATCATAGCACAAACCCTCCCCAATGTCCGTAACTTGTGTTATTTTTTGATGTGTGAGTGGGAGGAAGTTAAACGTGAAGGACCCAGCATTCTGGGTTTCCCTTGCTCTGCTGGGAAGTGTGGGGAGGTGGGCAGGGCAAAGTTTAGGTGAAACCAAGGAGGGGGTGATGGTGGTCTGAGCTGACTGTGGATGGACAGCATCACAGGCATGAAGGGGACAGATCTGAGCCCCTCTGTTGTCCCATCTGGATGGAGAAGTCCAGATTGTTCCTGGAGGCCTGCACCTGAAGGAGCGGGAGTGAGGGAGACTAAGGGACAAATGGAGGGACAGAAATGAACTGTTCTTGTGACCACCCGGTGAGTCCCCTGTTCTTGGAGGCCGCCGATGTAGATACGGGGACACATGGATATTTACATTGTTTCAAAGTCCCTCCCCACAAAACACTTATTACTTACACAGGGAAAAAGTAACTTCATTTAGTTTTGACAAATTTAAAGTCCTATGTCCACATCCCTATTAAGATCTTGCCTGCAATGACAGTAACTCAAGTATTTCTGCTTAAAAAGGCTCATTCATTCATTTCGAGGTTATCTTTGTATATGCCATGAGAGAATGGTTGAGTTTCATTCTTCTATACATAGCTGTCCAATTTTCCCAGCACCATTTACTGAAGAGACTGTCTTTTTTCCACTGGATATTTTTTCCTGCTTTGTTGAAGATTATTTGACCATAGAGTTGAGGGTTCATATCTGGACTCTCTACTCTGTTCCATTGGTCTATGTGTCTGTTTTTGTGCCAGTACCATGCTGTCTTGGTGATCACAGCTTTGTAGTAAAGCTTGAAATCAGGCAACGTGATGCCCAAGCTTTTTTTCAACATTTCCTTAGCGATTTGGGGTCTTTTCTGGTTCCATACAAATTTTAGGATTGTTTGTTCCAGCACTGAAAAATGCTGGTGGAATTTTGATTGGGATGGCATTGAAAGTATAGATTGCTCTGGGAAGTATAGTCATTTTAAAAATGTTTTTTCTTCCAATCCATGAGCATGGAAGGCTTTTCCATCTTTTTTTGTGAAAGACCTCTACGTGAGGCAGGAATCTATCAAAATCCTAGAGGAGAACATAGGCAGTAACCTCTTTGACATTGGCCACAGCAACTACTTTCAAGACATGCCTCCAAAGGCAAAGGAAAAAAAGTGAAAATAAACTTTTGGGACTTCATCAAGATAAAAAGCTTCTACACAGCAAAGGAAACAGTCAACAAAATGAAGAGGCAACCCTCGGAATGGGAGAAGATATTCACAAATGACACTACAGACAAAGGTCTGATATCCAAGATCTATAAAGAACTCCTCAAACTCAACACCCCAAAAACAGATAATCATGTCAAAAAATGGGCAGAAGTCATGAACAGACACCTCTCCAAAAAGACATACAAATGGCTAACAGACACATGAAGAAATTTTCATCATCACTAGCCATCAGGGAAACTCAAAGCAAAACCACATTGAGATACCATGTTATACCAGTTAGAATGGCCAAAATCAATAGGACAGGAAACCACAAGTGTTGGAGAGGATGTGGAAACTGGGGAACCCTCTTACACTGTTGGTGGGAATGCAAGCTGCTGCAGCCACTTTTTTTTCCAGCCACTTTTGAGAACAGTGGAGATTCCTCAAAAAATTAAAAATAGAGCTACCCTATGACCCTGCAATTGCACTACTGGATATTTACCCCAAAGATACAGATGTAGTGAAAAGAAGGTCCATATGTACCCCAATGTTCATAGCAGCAATGTCCAAATCATCAAACTGTGGAAAGAGCTGAAATGTACTTCAACAGATGAATGGATAAAGAAGATGTGGTCCATATATACAATGGAATATTACTCGGCCATTAGAAAGGATGAACACCCAACTTTTATATCAACATGGATGGTCTGGAGGAGATTATGCTGAGTGAAATAAGTGAAGCAGAGAAAGTCAGTTATCATATGTTTTCACTTACTTGTGGAACATAAGGAATAAAATGGAGGACTCTAGGAGAAGGAAAGGAAAAGTGAATTGGGGTAAATTGGAAGGAGGGATGAAAGATGAGAGAGTATGGATTCTGAGAAACAAACTGAGGGTTATGGAGGGGAGAGGGGTGGGGGTATAGTTGAACGTGGTGGTGGGTATTAAGGAGGGCACGTATTGCATGGAGCACTGGGTGTGGTGCATAAACAATGAATCTTGGAACACTGAAAAAAAAAAAGGTTCATTCAACTGCACACCTAGCTTGTGAAGGCTTTCTAATATGTGAGGTATATATATACCATTATACTCTTTTTTAAAATACAGAAAATAGGGGCACCTGGGTGGCTCAGACAGTTAAGCATTGGACTCCTCATTTCACTTCAGATCATGGTCTCAAGATCATGAGATCGGGACCTGCATGTCCAGCATGGAGCCTGCTTGGGATTCTCACCCTCTTTCTGTCCTCTCCCCACACCCCCTCCCAGCTCCCATGCTTTATCTCACTAGAATAAAAAAAATACAAGAAATACAAACACAGAAAGGAACTTCAAACCCAAGACCCTATACTTTTCTTTATGCACTCCTGGCCATCAATGAAATTTCACATCTATATGAGGGGATCCCTCATGGGAACTCACTGAGGAGATTAAAGGCATCACCCAGGAACAAACAAGGGACAGAAATGAGCTGTGACCACATATGGTCTTGTGACCACCAGATGAGTCCCCTGTCCTTGGAGGCCACCACTGTAGGTACAGGGACACATGGATATTTACATTGTTTCAAAGTCCCTCCCCACAAAACACCTACGTTCACAGGGAAAAAGAGTATCTTGAATGAGTTTTGACAAATTTATAGTCACAACCTCCCAGTTGCCAGACACACTCTAATTCTAGCACTGGATTTAGAGTCAGTTTCTACCCTCTGGAATGGACAGTTTTCCCCTCACGTATAAAAGATTGAGATAGTGTCCCAATGAAATAATCTCAAAGGAGCCCAGGAAAAGCCATAGATTTAATAGGAAATGCATGGAGCAAACAGATG
>LNAC01000098.1:4598313-4624134 GCA_002007465.1 Ailurus styani | reverse complement strand
GATGGCATGCTGCTTTGTCCTTCCTCAAAATATCCTTTAAGGCACTGGGTTCTTTTCCCAAGTTCTCCTCCCTATGGGGCTGCTGTCTGTCTTTCCACTCCTCAGGCTTCTTTTTGGGCTCCTCGGTCTCCTAAAAGTCCTACATCCTCCTCTCCCCACTCAACAGAACAACTGGTCTCCCAACAGTCACCAGCAGGACAGAAGCTCATCGTCAAGCATGAGCCAAGTCCCTTGCCTCATTCAGAGGGATGACTGAACATACTGTCTAGAGGGGCCGAATTCCAAGGAATAGGGTCCTGGAGAAGGGAAAGAGGTTGGACTGGAGCTGGAAGGGAGCTGGTGGAGGGGGATATGAGAGGTGTGATGCAGGGAGTATACCTTCACCCTTGTCTCTGATGGGCTGACACTGGCATAGTGTGCTTGCCCTTTGATGAAAGAGCTAATTGGTTGTCGTTGGATACTTCTTGGGGGGGGGGCTTCAGGTTGATGGCCCAGCCTCTCTACCATGTTGCGAATGTGAGAAAGAAGGAATCCCAGCTTTCCCCTCCTTCCCAGTGTTTCCCTAGCACTTGGGGAAGGCAGGGCTAGATCCATGCGACAGGTGTCTGCCTGTGTCCATCTGTAGGCAGAATAACACCACCCCTCAGAGATGTACTAACTCCCAGACCTGTGAATGTGTCAGGTTACATGGCAAGGGGCAAATCATGATGCAGATGGGGTGGAGTGAATCCTGCCAACCAGCTGACCTTGAGGTGGGGAGATTATCCTGGGTTATGTGGGTGGACCTAATGTCATCACCAGCGTGTTTATAAGTGAAAGGACAGGGGAGAGCCAGTGTTCCAGTAATGTGGTGTGAGGAGGACTCGACCACCACTGCTGGCTGTGAGGATGGAAGGGACCCCGAGCCAGGAGATGCCAGGCCTCCAGAGGCTGGAAAAGACAAGGAAAGTTTTCTCCCTTAGAGCCTCCAGAAGGAACCAGCCCTGCCAGCACCTTGACTTTCACCCAGGAAGACTTCTCATCTCCAGAACTAAAAGGTCATAAAACTCTTTGTCTTAAGCCAGTGGTGGTGATTTGTTCTAGGAGCCATAGGAAAAGAATACAGAGCACTTCCCTTCTGGCATACTTGAGGCTGGAACCACCTACACCTCTTTGAGGTCCTTGTGGGTTGGAAGGCAGGTCAGAAGGAGACCAGAGCGTTCTCTCCTGCATCCCAGCTGAAGCACTTTGTTTAGGTTCCTCTTGGGGAGTAGGGAGCTCTTTAGGTGCTCAGAGGTCTAAAGGATGGGGCTCAGCGCAGACCTTGCTGATTCTCCCCTCCCAGGAAGCTTCAGTGGGACCAAGGGGGGTCCCTGACAGAGTGCTCCAAGGGGAGCGGTCACAGGGCAGCCATGGGAAAGGTCTTCTGGGGTCTAGCTCTGCTCACCTGCTGATGGGGTTGATGAGAGTCACGGGCTGGCTGCTGTTGGTGCCCTGGGTAAATGGAAGTGAGGAATCCCAACTGGCCATCGTGGTTCTTGGCACAGGCTTGGGAGAGTCTGTTGGATCCGGTGCTAAACACACAGACAGAGCAGGGTTGTGAGAGTGATGCAGGTGGCTGCCATGGTCTTCTCCACTCCCCACCCCTGCCCAGGGAGAGGAAGCTTCTGTCTTAGTGACATTGTTCTGGATGTTGGTCTGCTCTTGCATCTTTTTGGTTTCTCATCCCAAACCGGCAATTACTTCATTTGCAGAGAAACATCACATTACCACCATGGGAGGCATATGGCGGTGGGGAGCTCTGTCCAATTACATTCAGCTCAATCTCCGTGTCCTGTTTAGCACAGCTGAGCATGTCAGAGCCACGTTCCCACCCCTGGACCTTTCAATCAGCCAGGCCAGCTCTTCTCAGAGTCTCAGCCTTGCCTGAAGCAGGCTGTGTGCCCCCGGCCCTGAAGCACCGTGACCCACGAGCTGGCTGGCCCAGGGTCCCCCGTCTCCCGCAGCTCTCCAGAGCCCACAGCCCCTGCTGTCCCCTCGGGTGCTGCCTGCCTCCCTGGGGCCTTTCTTATTGCACCAGGCCTGCCAGCGAAGCCTTGTTAGACTCCAAATCCCTGGCCCCAGATCCTCCGGCACTCTCACACACATCCATCCACCTTTGTGGTCTTTTTCAGTGAATCTCTGGAACATTCTACACCAGCATACCTGTCCACTGTCCACATTCCCACACCGGATTTGCATAGGCTACGTGTGAAGAGACTTTGCATTGTCAGTGGGCTAGTGAGTAGCAGATGTATTTCCCATTTAGTCTGTGTGTCTGTGTGTCTGTATGTCGGGGACAAGACTGAGGGGTCCAGAGGTGGAGCTGTGTGTGCGGGAGCTTCAGCCTGACATCCTTTCCAGTCGTGTCTCCAGGGAGGCCCTAGCACCTCTGGGGCAGCTACCGGGGAGCCCAGAGTCCCTTCCAAGGCTCAGAGGCAGCCAGAGAGGGGCCCTGCACTCCGGTGGAGTCTGCCTTTCCTTCTTCCAGAAATGGGTTCAGAGTCCCTCACTTCCTCCTTTGTGCTTCTGTTGCCAGAGAAGGGAGGGGTGAAGGAGGGGGCAGGGAGAGGGTCTCTTGTCCTGTAGTTGAGACCATTAGGGCCACCGCTTTCTTTTTTTTTTTTTTGGTTTTTTTTTTATTTGACACAGAGAGAGAGATTACAAGTAGGCAGAGAGGCAGGCAGAGAGACAGGGAGAGGAGGAAGCAGGCTCCCTGCCGAGCAGAGAGCCCGATGCGGGCCTCGATGCCAGGACCCTGAGATCATGACCTGAGCCGAAAGCAGAGGCTTTAACCCACTGAGCCACCCAGGGGCCCTATCAGGGACCCCGCTTTCTAGCACCCACTTCTCCCTGCACGCCTGACAAGGCCCCACTCAGCCTGGGCTGCAGTGAGGGTGGACATGATCGGGGAAAGAGGAGCTGCCTTCCCTGGACAAGCCTGTCCTAATGGAGTCTCTGCTTCTCTGCTGCTTCTGGGGAGAGCAGATGGAGCCATGCAGAGATGTGGGGGCTCGCTCTTTCTTTTTAGCTTTTTTAGTCTTTCCCAGACTCTTGGTGCCCCCTCTACCTGTTCACACACGAACACACATGCACACACAAACACACACCTAGAGCTTCAGGCATGCTTAGAGACTCCTCTCCATCCATCAGGGAAGACAGAGGAACAGTTCTGACTCCTCTGTGGGTGGTATCAGGGCCCCAGAGCACAGGAGAGAGTAGAGCCTACCTGGGTCGACGATCACAGACAATTTGTACACCGGGTCAATGCCGGTCCTCTCAATCCCACACCAGTAGGTATCTGCGTCATCTCGACGGAGCTCCTCCAAGGTCATGGTAAACATGCGTTGGCTGGGATTGTCCTGGATGGACGCTCGGCCCTTCTTCACCAGTTTGTCTGACCCGGTGGTTTTTACAAGGATCTCACAGGAAATCCAGTTCTTCCCGCGACACCACCACTTCTTGTAGGATTCCCACCCCTGGCCATACTCACAGTACGCGGTCAGTGTCCCCCGCTCTGTGCCTCTCACCATCCCCTCCTCACAGACGGAGAAGTGGCCTAGAAGATAGAAATCCATCATTCATCTCATCCTCCTTTGAACTCTGGGCTGGTCTGGATTGCTGCTGGGGCATCTGGTGCTGCCCTGAAGACAGGCCAGGTGCCTCTGCCCTAATTGCCACATCCTACCTGTCCCTTCATCCCTGTGGTACGTCTTTAGCTGTCTCTTCTCTTGGATGTCCCCCCTGGGGCTCCTAATTTCCCAATACAGGATTCTGTGCTCACCTGCCAGCGACTGACCACCACCCCTTCCTTGGCCTTGGCCAACACCTCTCCCCAGCAGCGCAGAGCCCACACTGCAGTCCCAGATATATTTCTGAATCCCAGAGCTGGCGAGACAGTGGGGCCCCCCTCCCCACTCACCCCTTGGCACTCTAACCCTTAAACACCTAAAATACTTCACCCTCTAATCAACAGGTAGCACAAAACTAAACACACGCACTCACACACACACTCACTCGCACACGTGATTCCTTGTTACTTTACTACACACTTTGCTCTTCTGAGTCTCCATACCTTTGCACAAGTTGTTCCCTCTGCCTGGAATGTTCTCTCTTCTCCGCTTAAAGGAATCAAGCCCTTATATTCAATCCTCGAGGATCAGCTCAAACAGTGTCTCTTCTATGGTGTCTACGATTCTGCAGCCAACTGGGTCTCTCCTGGTGCCATCAGAGCATTTGTCCCTGTCTCCGTTGTTGCACTAATGACACCGGACGATGGTCTGGTCTTTGGCTCATCCAGAGCAGAAACTCGGGCAGCCTGACGTGTGGGGTTGAGCAACTTACCAGAGAACCTGTCACACCCAGGTTTTGCTGCCTGTCTTCCTCCCTGCATCTGAACTCTTCAGAAGAGAAGATCTCAACTCAAGCTACAAGTCAAGACCAGTTATGCAGGTTTATAAATGACCCAGATATCTGAACCCCACCCTGATTGAGTGGGTCTCAGCTGGAGCCTGAGCTTCTGGGCTCCTTCAGAGTTCCTCTGGAATTCGTGCATTTACATATGTGTGTGTGTGTGTGTGTGTGTGTGTGTGTGTGTGTAAGCATGTGTGTGTCTGTCTGTCATTTACCCACGCATCCATCCATCCATCCATCCATCCATCCACCCATCAACTGTCCCTCCATCTATCTGCCAGGGTTGACTAGTAGTGCTCCAGAAAACGGACACTATTTGTGTTATTTATTTTTCTTTTCTTTTCCCAACACCTAACTTATTAGATGTCATGTAACAAAACTTTAAAAAATGTTTTTTAATGATTAAGTGTCTGGATGAGTGAAATGTTCTGCCATTTTCCCCGGGACAGACCCGAATGTGTTTGTCCTGCCCCAGCCCTGCCGGTGCTCCATCCTGAAGCTCCCGCCCCACTCACCTTGGACGACAAGAAGGAGCAGAACCCGGAGAAGCCACATGTCCTGCCTGCCTGGGTTGTCTCCCTGGTGCTCGGCTAAGGCCAGTGGTCCTCCAGAGTCTGAAACTGAACTCAGAGACGATCTGCCTTCTATTTTTCTGAATTTTGTTTTGTTTTGTTTTTCTCATCTACATTCTTAATTTTTTTTCTTTTATTATTTCCTTACTTCAAAATTAGGAGAAAAGCAGGGTCGTTTTTGGAGTGTGTGGCCTACGTAGTGAGGTGTGCCCTCTCCTCGCTCTGGCCCCTCACGGCAGCATCCCCTGGAGTCTGTCCCTGGTGACCTTCTCAGGAGGGTCTCTGCCGAGTCTCTGGCACCACCTCCAGTCTGTGCACACCTACTTCCTGCCACCCCCAGCCCCCAGCCCAGGTCTGGACTTCCATTGGCTACTGGTGTCTTTGTAGAGTTGTCTACCGTGTTTGCAATTCAAATGTGCTCAAAATGCAATTTCTTGTCATCTTCATTCCTAGAGTCAGTCTGTTCCTACACCTGGTCCGTGGGCCCAGGGCCTCCCTCTCCACCTACCTCCACCAGACTAGCCTTCCTAAGACAAAGCCCATGGGATCTTCTTCCTGTGACACCTGTCACTCTCAGAAGGCCTTGCCAGGATGGGGGGATAGGAGGTGGAGCGTCCAAGGGATCTGCCAGCAGGAGGAGGAGAGGATGGCTTGGGTCAGCTCTAGGGAATGAAGAAGAGCAAGGGTTCCTGTCCCTTTCTAGCTGGACTAGGAATCAAATTGACGTGAGACAGATTAACAGGAGACTATCAATTTAATAGCACATGTCTGGGAAACAAACACAGACATGGCAGTCAGACATAATGGGGTACAAAGGTCATCCTGAATTAAAAGAAGGGGGCAGGGGTTTGGTCCTTCAAAGGGAAGGAAAGCAATTCACAGGAAGATGAAAATCAGTAAGTTTGGTAGTCAAATCTTTGCCCTGCCATGTACTTGGGTGATCAGATAAGATTTATTCCAGATAATAACCCTTATCCTGCAAAGTCCCTGCAATTGAGATTCTTCTATGTAGTTAAGGGAGGGTCAAAATTTTCTCTGGAGCCTGCAGTGTCTCGAGGGCCTTTAGCTCAGAATAAACTTCATGACAAAATGGCCCATCTTCGAACTGCCTGCTTCAGGCCCTAGACCTCTGTTTGTGTTCACCTGTAGAACTGAGCCTTCTCCTATGATTGCAGGGTCTCCGTGATCCCTGGGATTGCCGCCTGAGGCAAAGAATTTATGAAGGTGTGGGGGGCAGAATCATTACCCTCCCCTCAAAATTATCCCTCCCACCCTTTCTTTCTCAAGTTTTATTGAGGTGTAACGGGGGAAAAAAAAAGAAACCACATCCTTTTAAAGTGCATAGTTTGAAACTTTTTTTTCAAATTTTACATGTGGTACAATTTTGGGGTGTGTTCAGTTCTATGTGTTTAACACACACATCATTTCAAGGAACAACCACACGCATACAAAACAATGCTATCCTCTTGCCAGAAAGTTCTTTAACGTGACTTCCGTTTCTCTCACGGCAGGCAGACCCACTGGTGAGGTTAGGACTTCAAGTGCTGATGTGGCTTCTGTGGACTGTGGCTCCCACGTGCGTCTGGCTCAGCTTTCTGGAGCCTTGCAGGTGCTCCTCGGATGTGCGCCCACGTGCGCCCTCCAGTGGCCAATCTGTGACTGGGGACGGTCTTCCCCAAGCTCTCAAAGTGGGTATTCCCTCCAGGGACCGATTAGATTTGCACAGTTAGGGCTCAAGCCTGGGAGGTCCAGGGTCCTTATCTTCAGGTGGTTCCTGGTCTCCATCCTCCTAAGACTGCACCCCCCAGCTTTCAGAGCCTCCACCCTCCCCTTCCTGGTCCTTTGGCTGGAAAGCTTGGCAAGCTGAGGCTTTTCTATCCCCAGTCTGCTGCGTACTTCCTGTGATTGGAGTTGCTTCCAGGACCAAGCAGGAGAACAAAGAGAAGATGGAGTGATATTTTCCCCTCCAGCTTCCGGGACCTAGCTGTTCTGCGCAGCAAGAGCTCTCCTCCCTCCTAGTTCCAGCTGTCGGCCCCCAGCGGCTGCAGGTGGAATTGCAGCTTCTGTCCTGAGGCTTGCTGGGGACCTGGGGGAAGGGAAAGAAAACCTAAACACCAAGAAAACTCTTGGAATCTGAGTCCCTCTACCCCCAGAGCTTCCTTTCTCCGCTCATCCTGAGCTCTTAGGGTCCCCGACGAGTGCGCTTTCAGGCTGTGAGCCGCAGGGTTCATGCTCAGGCAGGAGGATAGAGAAGGAAACATCACCAAAAAACTCACACCTGGATTGGTCCTATACTTGGTCTGGTTTCCTTCCCCAATCTCCTGCTAGGGTTCATTTTGCGGAGTGCTCAGGTAGGTGCTCCGCATAATGTGTCTGGGTTCTTAGCTGTAGTCAGGGGAGATGTCTGTGGCTTGCGATGACGGCATCTCACCCGAACTGGAAGCCTGCAGCATAGATTTGCAAGAGCAAAAAGCTGGAAAGTGGGTCAATGGCCAACAAACCATATGGCCAACAGGAATAGTTAATTATGCTACACCCACATAATAGAATACTAAGGCTGCTATTTAAAGGATTAAGTAAGCACAGGTGTAATGGCTTGGAGAGATTTCATGGTAAAATTTTAAACCCTTCCATTGGAGTACACAGCAGGAGTGAACAGCTCAGTATATTTGCACACAATCCCCGCCCCCACACCCACGAACCAGCACTTAGGTCAAGAATCAAATGTTCCCACCCCCCAGAAAGTTCTTTAACTTCATAAAATATGTAGGGACACCAAGGCAGCTAATGAAGATCCAGGAGGCCACCCTCATTCTGGAATTTAGAAGACCCCTCTGTCCACTCCTGTGAAAGCATAGCTTGTAGTTAAAGAAGGGATGGAAGCTCAGAGAATTTGGCACAGTACGACACCCCTGTTTCACATGCTTGTTGTCCCCACATACTCAGAGCCTGATCAGCTATGTTCTGCCTCATTCTCCATTACAGTCAGATAACCAACAATGATCAGCCATGTGAGGCACATGTGGGGTACGAAAAGAGAAGGACCAAACCAGACCAGACCAAACCAACACATGAACACAGAGTGAGGAGAGTTTCAAAAACATCAGCAAGCAGAGAACAAAAAAAGAGTTTTTAAAATGAAATAATAATTCCTAAACTAAACATTTCTTCCAAAGATTGGAAGAGAGAGTAAAAACACAAAACCAAACCAAATCCTCCCAAGAGGTAGAACTAACCTGACAAAAGTGGAAAACATATAAGAAAAGAGGAGACAGAAGAATTGACTCATAGAGGAGAGGGGAAAGGGGACAGAGGACAGAGGGAAGAGAGGACATGTGAAGGATGAAGAGACCCCTGTGGGAAAGTTCCTTAGGAGGGCATTAGCATAAGCAGTTTGGGGCTGTGAAGTGGCCTTAGTCCACAGTCATGGGAAATAACTCTCTTCCCCTGAGTTGGCAGGAGGTAGAGGAAGCATCTAGGCCACAATGAGGCTGATGGGAAAAGGCCACTTCTCCTTCCTTAAAAAGTCCCCATGTCACCTCTGTCTCAGAGGGACTCAGGACCTCAGGGGGAAGCCTCAGAGGGAGGGGTCTAAGGGCCAGACTCAGGGCTGGACCAGGGCCCAGGGAGGGAGGGGTGGTCTGGGATGCACTGAGGTGGGCTGCCCAGAAGAAGGATTAAGATGGGGCTCTGTGTCCAGCAAGGCTGGGTGTGAGCCCTGAGCACTGCATTTTTCCCCAGGTGCAAACTCAATGTGTCTCCATCACTTCCTTGGACCCACACTTTGAGGGTCAGGTGTCTGGGCCCTATTGCACTGTGTGCCCTGGTTGCTGGCTGCCGGCTTCCCAGCTCCTCAGGCACACTGGCAAGTGACACCTTAGCCAGTGGGACATTTTGTTTCTCCAAATCACTGAAGACATTTCATCATGTCAGCCCTATGCTCCCAATGGATGGTGTTACTTTTCTCCTAATTAAATAAATTAAGAAGTAACTGAAGAAAAATTAAGGGAAGTAGATGAGAGAAACTGAAAAAAAAGAATAAGTTAGAAAAATAGAATGCATTTTGCCTCTGAGCTCAGTCCCAGTCCTTGGAGGGCAGTGGGCATTGGCCGAGCACCAGGGAGACAACCCAGGCAGGCAGGACATGTGGCTTCTCCGGGTTCTGCTCCTTCTCGTCATCCAAGTTGAGTTGGGCAGGGGCTTCAGGATGAATCACCTGCAGGGCTGGGGTGGGACACAGACAGGGCCTGTCCCTGGAGGAACTGGTGCCGTCTTTCATTCTTCCAGACACTTATTCATTAAAATTTTTTAAAAAAATTATTGTCAGCTGAAAGGTACAAAGTTAGGTATTGGGGAAAGGAAATAAAAATAAATAACCCAGTGTCTGTTTTCTAGGGCATTGGTTGTCAACCTTAGCAGATAGATCACTAGACAGATGGTGGATGCATGCATGGATGCGTGGGTAGATGACAGACACACACATGCTTACACACACACACACACACACACACACACACACACACACACGTACATTCATGAATTCCAGAGGAACTTTGAAGGAGCCCAGAAGCTCAGGGTCCAGCTGAGACCCACTCAGTCAAGGTGGGAGTCAGGTATCTGGATCATTTAAAAACCTGCCCAGTGGTCTTGACTTGTAGCTAGAGCAGAGACCCTCTCTTCTCAAGGACTCAGGTACGGGGAGGAACCCTGGCAGCAGAACCAGGTGTGACAGACACTGTGGAGAGGTGCTCACTCCCACACATCAGGCTACCCGAGTCTCTGCTCTGGATGAGCCAAAGACCAGACCATCGTCCAGTGTCATAAGAGCAACAGTGGAGACAGGGACAAAGTACTCTGGTGGCACCAGGAGAGACCCAGTTGGCTGCAGAATTGTAGACACCACAGAAGAGACACTGTTTGAGCCGAGCCTTGAAGGATGAATGTAAGGGCTTGATTCCTTTAAGCGGAGAAGAGAGAACATTCCAGGCAGAGGGAACAGCTTGTGCAAAGGTATGGAGACTCAGAAGTGCAAAGTGTGTAGTAAAATAACAAGCACTCATGTGTGTGAGTGAGTGAGTACGTGTGTTGAGTCCAATGCCATGTGTCCATTCAGAAGGTGCGGTGGTGGCTTTTAGGTGTTTTGAGGATGGAGTATCCGGGGGTGAGTGGGGAGGGGCCCCTGCTGTCTCACCAGCTCTGGGATTCAGAAATACCCCCTGGGGCTGCAGTGTGGGCTCTCAGAGGAGTTGGCTGAGGGTAAGGGAGGGGTCGAGGTCAGTAGGATCGAGAGTGAGCGGAGGCACCTGTATTGGGCAGTTTAGAGCCCCAAGGGGGACATCCGAGAGAGGGGACAGCAAAAGTCATACTGCAGGGGATGAAGGGACAGTTGGGATGTGGTGATTAGACAGAGGGCAGAGGCTCCTAGCCCATCTTCAGGGCAGCACCAGATGCCCCAGCAGCATCCAGACCAGCTCAGGGCTCAAGGGAGGATGAGACGAAAGTTGGGTTTCTGTCTTCCAGGCCACTTCTCCATCAATGAGGAAAATGCGGCAAGAGGCATGAAGGGGGACACACTGACCACGTAGTGTGTGTACAGCCATGGATGGGAATCCTACAAGAAGTGGTGGTGTCACGGGAAGAACTGGGATTCCTGCAGAATCCTTGTAAACACCCCTGCTTCAGAGCAACGGGTGAGGAAGGGCCGAGCATCCATTCAGGATGATTGCAGTGTACGCACATTCACCATGACCTTGGGGCAACCCCAGTGGGATGATGAAGACAACTACTGGTGTGGGATCGGGAGAACCGGCACCGACCAAGGGTACATATTTTCCATGATTATCGACCCAGATAGGCCCTACTTCCGCCTGTCTCCTGGGGCCCTGGTACCACCCATGGAGGAGTCAAGACTGTTCCTCTGTCTTCCCCGATGCATGGAGAGGAGTCTCCAAATTTGCCCGAGACTACACATGTGTGTGCTTGTGTGTGTGTGTGCGTGTGTGCGTGTGTGTGTGCATGTGCAAGCAAGTATGGGGGGGGTACCAAGAGCCTGGGAAAGACTAGAAGAAAGAGAGAGCCAGACAAATCTGCATGTCTCCATTTGCTCTCCCCAGAGGGAGCAGAGAAGCAGAGACTCCATTAGGACAGGCTTGTCCAGGGAAGGCAGCTCCTCTTTCCCTGATCATGTCCACCCTCAGTGCAGCCCCAGGCTGAGTGGGGCCTTGTCAGGCATGCAGGAAGAAGTGGGTTCTAGAAAGTCATGATCCTCCATCTCTTAGATGCTCTCATGGCTCCAGGATAGGACCCAGCCTTTCTGGGCAGGTGTTTCTCTGCACAGTGCAGTGCCTGACTCTATTGTCCATAGAGATCAAGGTGATGGTCCCAGTCTCAGTCCGTGGGCCAAAGGACCTTCTTCCCCGGGACCCAGAGACCCCAGTTCTTGCCAATGCTTTCCTGCTGCCCACATGTCCCTGCTTGTTCTGGAGTTTGGGGCCAGACTTCATCGTGGCTATTCCCACGCACCGTTCCATATTCCAGTCTCAGAGGGAAGAGACCCAGCCCAGTCGGGGTGCTGTGGCTGAGTCCTGAGGTCCGGAAAGGCCTCCCCACTCAAAGGGCTGTTTAAATCTATCAGATACTTTTGTCTGCATCTATGAGATGATCACGTGATTTTTCTCCTTGACTCTATTAATGTGGTGTATTATACTTACTGATTTTCTCATGTTCAAACAATTTTGCATTCTTTGGATAAACCCAACTTGGTGATGAAGATTCAGCTCACTGATTTTTTTGCTGCAGACTTTGGTATTGTGTGTTTATGGGTGATTTTTGCCTATAGTATTTTTTTTGCACTTTCCTTGTCAGGTTTTGTCATCAAGAGTATGCTAGTCTCATTTAATGGATTTAGAATTGCATCCTCTTTTCCTATGTCCTAGAATTATTATTATTATTATTATTATTATTATTATTTGCCCCAGGGGTACCGGTCTGTGAATCATCAGCATTACACCTTTCACAGCATTCACCATAGCACAAACCCTCCCCAATGTCCATAACCCATCCATCCTATCCCTGCCCTCCCACCCCCCAGTAACCCTCAGTTTGTTTCGTGAGATTAAGAGTCTCTTATGGTTTGTCTCCTTCCCGATCCCACCTTTTTTCATAATTTCCCTCTCTACCCCCCATCCGCCCACCCTGCCCCTCAAATTCCTCATATCAGAGAGATTGTATGATAATTGTCTTTCTCTGATTGACTTATTTTGCTTAGCACAATACCCTCTGGTTCCATCCACATTGCTGCAAACGGAAAGATTTCGTTTCTTTTGATGGCTACATAGTATTCCCTTGTATATATATACCACATCTTCTTTATCCATTCATCTGTTGATGGACATCTAGGTTCTTTCCATAGTTTGGCTATTGTGGACATTGCTGCTATACACATTCGGGTGCATGTGCCCCTGAGGATCACTACCTTTGTATCTTCAGGGTAAATACCCAGTAGTGCGATTGCTGGGTCATAGGGTAGCTCTATTTTCAACTTTTTGAGGAACCTCCATACTGTTTTCCAGAGTGTCTGCACCAGCTTGCATTCCCACCAACAGTGTAGGAGGGTTCCCCTTTCTCCACAACCTCGCCAACCTCTGTTGTTTCCTGACTTGTTGATTTTAGCCATTCTGACTGGTGTGAGGTGGTATCTCACTGTGGTTTTGATTTGTATTTCCCTGATGCCGAGTGATGTTGAGCACTTTCTCATGTGTCTGTTGGCCATTTGGATGTCTTCTTGGGGAAATGTCTGTTCATATCTTCTGCCCATTTCTTGACTGGGTTATTTGTTCTGTGTGTGTAGAGTTTGGTAAATTCATTATAGATTTTGGATACAAGCCTTTATCTGATATGTCATTTGCAAATATCTTCTCCCATTCTGTCAGTTGTCTTTTGGTTTTGTTGACTGTTTCCTTTGCTGTGCAGAAGCTTTTAATCTTGATGAAGTCCCAATAGTTCATTTTTGCCCTTGCTTCCCTTGCCTTTGGTGATGTTCCTAGGAAGAAGTTGCTGTGGCTGAGGTCGAAGAGGTTGCTGCCTGTGTTCTCCTCAAGGATTTTGATGGATTCCTTTCTCACATTGAGGTCTTTCATCCACTTTGAGTCTATTTTTGTGTGTTGTAAGGAAATGATCCAGTTTCATTTTTCTGCATGTGGCTGTCCAGTTTTCCCAGCACCATTTGTTGAAGAGACTGTCTTTTTTTCCATTGGACATTCTTTCCTGCTTTGTTGAAGATTAGTTGACCATAGAGTTGAGGGTCCATTTCTGGGCTCTCTATTCTGTTCCACTGATCTATATGTCTGTTTTTGTGCCAGTACCATACTGTCTTGCCTATGTCCTATAAATTTTGTGTAAGACAGATATTCATTCTTCCTTAAATGATTAGTGGATAACCCCATTGAAGCTCTATAGGTCTGGAGGTTTCTTTTGAGAGGTTTTATTTTATTCATTCATTCATTCATTCATTCATTCATTCATTCATTCATTCATTTTAAGCAAGCTCTATACCCAAGGTGGGGCTTGAACTCCCGACCTCGAGATGAAGAGTCACACACTCTGCCTACTGGGTCAGCCAGGGGGCTCCTTGTAGAGGTTTTTAATAATGGATATGATTCTTTTAAATAGTTGTAAGATGATTCCAGTTTTATATTTCTTTTCTGTGCCTCTTTTAAGATATCACATTTTTTTTGGCCAGAAATTTGTTTACTTCATCTAAAGTCTCAAATTTATTGGCATAAAGTTGTTTAGATATCCTTTTATTATCCTATCCCCTTATTACCTTTCCTTCTTTTTAATATGCACAGTATATTGTGTGATGTACCTGTTTTCATTCCTGGTTTTGATTATTCAGACCTCCCCTTTCTTCACAAATATCCTGCTAGGGTTTTGTTTTGTTTAAAAACCAATATTTTTTTTTAGTCTTCTCTATTTTATTCTTCTTTTCTCCTTCATTAATTTTTTTTCTTTTCTTCATTATTTCCTTCCTTCTACTTTCATCTGCAATCGACCATGCAGTGTCACTATGGCCCAGGGTGGGACACCTATGTGAAGTCACAGTGTCCAGATGTTTATTTGAATAGCTGCAGCATCCTTGTTCAAACCACTGGATCGGAGTTAAAGAATAACATTGCGTCCATCAATCAGGAAAAACACACATTCTCCATGACCATTTGGGGTGAGTAAAACAACCATGTGTGTGTGTGTGTGTGTGTGTGTGTGTGTGTGTGTGTGTGTGTGTGTGATGTGGAGAAATTCTATGCATCTAAAGCATATATAAGTGTATTTATTTTTCCCTCCCTCAAAGAAAAATAACATGTATTCTTCTGTAGCTTCCCTATTTTCTTTTTTTTTAAAGATTTTATTTATTTATTTGACAGAGAGAGAGAGATCACAAGTAGGCAGAGAGGCAGGCAGAGGGAGAGGGGCAAGCAGGCTCCCCACTGAGCAGAGAGCCCAATGCGGGGCTCGATCCCAGGACCCTGAGATCATGACCTGAGCTGAAGGCAGAGGCTTAACCTACTGAGCCACCAAGGTGCCCAAGCAGCTTCCCTATTTTCACTGAATGTATTTTGAAAATCATCCCATACCAGTATCCATAAATTTTTTAATGACTTCACTGCATTCCATGATATATACATATCATGATTCGTTTAATTTTTTTCACTCTTGATGGTATTTTAGTAGTTTGGGGCTTCTTGCAACTATATGCAATTGTGGAAATGAATCTCTTGCATAAATGGCTTGATATACATTTATGGCTACACCTGTTGGGTACCTTCCTATAAAAAAGGTTTATATAGTTGTGTTACTGGTCAGTGCATTTTTCCAATTTTTCATGGATATTTTCAAAAAGGTTGTAAACATTTCTACCCTTGTCTGAATGTGTTAATAAACAGTCAGCCCCACCCCCAATGTTGGGTGTTGTCAATTTTTTTTTGTCTTACATGCTGATTGACAGACTTAGCAGGTTGACTGCATGTGACCTGGGCCCCCAGGTGGAGGAGAGCACTGTAGGGAATGGGGATGAAGGAGAGTGGGGAGAAGGAGTAGCAATAGGCACCAAGCAGAGACCCACCAGGTAGGTGATGCTGGGTGGGCTGAGAACCAACAGGACACCTGTCCTCAGGGTGGGGGGAGGTTCTAATTTGCAGACCCTCCCAGCCACCTCCCTCCCCACACTGTCTTTGGCAAGTACCAACTTTTATTCAAAAGAGCAGTAGCACCTTCAAAAGCTTGTAGGTGAAAAGGAAAGAAAAGAATACTAGTACAAAGCTAATAAAGAGCAATATATCATGAGAGGAAATGCCCAAAGAAACATAGAAAAAACTGCTCATATAAACAGCTCTATTCAGGCTCAAGGAAATAGAGAACGGAATGAATCTAGGAATGTGAAGAGAGTGCAGTACAAAATAGGATGATGAAAAGCAAGCAGGCTGACCTCAGGAAAGAGAAGGAACAGAAGAGAAAGACACGACGTTGCAGGGAAGAAACAACGAGGGGAAGGAACCACAAAACTCGATGATTAAACATGCCAGCAAACACACAGATGTGGCTTCTTTTGGAAATTTCATGAAGGGACATTTAAGTGAACACGATATAAAAAAGTATGGAGAGGCAGACGTAAGTACAGGAGACCAGGAGGTGATGCCACAAATGTACGCTGGCTGTTTTCTTGGAAGAGAAGAGAGAAGCCAAAAGTAAACAACTGAATTAGAAACTAACCGGAAGTAAGATCTTTCAGGCTGTAACTGAGAGCCCACACGGTGATCCAGTGAAGGACTATACAGATGATCCACACCCAAAATATCCTAAAGTTACAGAACCTGGAGGATAAAGACAGAATCATATGGAGTGGTTTCAAAAATGGTGATCGAATTAGAAGATCATACCAGAAGGAACTTGTTGTGTGTGACACAAATAGGCTAACCTCAGATGTGATAACCACACCCCATCCCAGAAGACAGTGAAGGAAAATTTACATGCTCTGAGCAAATAAGATAATTTTCTGGGAATATTCTGACAACAGACAGTCTCATGCATCAAGACCTTATGAAATACAGCACCCATGAGCCTTTTAAAAATAGAAAATTTATATCATGCAAAATTTTGCCAACAAAGGGGTAAGTTATATAGTTAAAAAAGAGAAGCTGTGGTCAGCAATGAATGTATTTCAAAAGAGAAAATCCCTAAACAATTGTGGGATATATTACAGAAGAGAGAATAAATATCATAGGTGCAAAGGACACTATACTAACAAAATCAGCACTAGGAAGAGGAGGGTGGACAAAGGGTGAGATACAGAAGTCTTCATCTTTTAAAGCACGGAGTCAATAGATAGTTTAAATGTGCCTAGTGTCCATCTACAACCATCTTTGGGATCCGACCTTCACAGGTACCATGGAGAACCTCCCTGAGGATAATGCAGGCAGTGAATGTGTGAGATTAAAACGAGACCTCTCCTACTGTCAAAGTGACTGTTGATTTTCCCTGACAAGTCCCTCCTTTGTGCCCTTACCAGGGCTCATCTCTCTTGAAGGCCTTCTGTGCATCTGGTTTAAAATTGGTTCCTGGAAAGGGGAACCCTCATACACTGTTGGTTGGAATGCAAGCTGGTGCAGCCACTCTGGAAAATAGTATGGAGTTTCCTCAAAAAGTTGAAAATAAAGCTACCCTATGACCCAGCAATTGTACTACTGGCTTTCTACCCCACAGATACAAATATAGGGATCAAAAGGGGTACCTGCATCCCAATGTTTATAGCAGCAATGTCCACAATAGCCAAACTATGGAAAGAGCCCAGATGTCCATCGAGAGATGAATGGATAAAGAAGATGTGGTGTGTACACACACACACACACACACACACACACACACACACACACAATGGAATACTACTCAGCCATCAAAATATGAAACCATGCCATTGGCAATGACATGGATGAAACTAGAGGGTATTATGATAAGCTAAATAAGTCCATCAGAGAAAGACAATTATCATATAATCTCACTCATATGTGAAATTTAGGAAACAAAACAGGGGATCAGAGGGGAAGAGAGGGAAAAATAGAACAAGATGAAATCAGAGAGCTAGACAAACCATAAGAGACTCATAATCTTAGGAAACAAACTGAAGGTTGCTGGAGGGGGTGGGGTGGGAGGATGGGGTAACAGGGTGATGGACATTAAGGAGGGAATGTGATGTAATCAGCACTAGGTATTATATAAAACTGATGAGTCACTGGACTCTACGTCTGAAACTAATAATACACTATATGTTAATTAATCAAATTTAAGGTGGTGGGTATTAAGGAGGGCATGTATTGCATGGAGCACTGAGTGTGGTGCATAAACAATGAATCTTGGAACACTGAAAAAAATAAAATAAAATTAAGATGCTAAAAAATTTTTTTAAATAGAAAAGGTAACTCTAAGAGAAATTTAAAAAGTTATAATTATAATTTAGTTGCTTTTTTAGGTTTAATATATACTTTGTCATGACTTCTATTATATAATATTGTGTTTATTAGATGCGTATTAATATCTTGTAAGATAGCAACCTAAGAGATTGTTAACACACAAAAAAATTTAAAAAATAAAGTTGGTTCCTGTCCTATTGCCATGTCCTTTACATAGGGCCAAGTGTCCTGTCTGTGGCTGAGGAAATGAACCTGGGTTGGATAACCAGACCTTGGAACCTCTTCCTCCCTTGACCTGAGACCAAGAGGAAGCCATGACACAGGCATGCCATGAAGTGAACTTCCACCTAAGCTAATAGAAACCTCTGGTTGTAGGTTTGCAATTCCTTCCACCTGTCCCTATGAAGGGATTATGCGGCTCTGACATCAGGGTTGGCCAATGAACGAGGAGCCATGGCACAATGAACATGTGCCCCTTTGAGCTGAAGCTCTGAGAGCTGCTGTGTGGTTTCCTTCTTCCTATTGCAGACAGGGGCTGCTCCTTCAGGCTGGGTTCCCAAGCAAAGGTGGCCACTGCGGACAAGTAACATGAGTGAGAGAGCAATGTTTGTGGTTCCAAGATTTTGAGAGTTGGGAGTTTTGTTATAGCAGCATCACTTAGAAAAAACTGACTGATACAGCCTTGGGCTCAACAGCCCTATATTTGCCTGGAATGAGGATGGTGAGAGTGCCCTTCTGGGAAAGTCTGTGGCTATGAATTATCCCCTTCACAGACTCAGACACTACCTTCCAAGGGAGGAAAGTTAAGCCGTGCTCCCTGCAACTACCTTGCCCCAACGGGGCTCCTCCAGGTTGACTAAGGAGTAGGTGACCCTTTCTTTGTTCCCAGGGCCATGAGCAGCTCTTGGGGGCTCTTCCCTTATAGAGCTGGTGGTGTAAGATGGGAAGTGGAGGCAGAGAGGCCTCTCACTGGCAGATAACAGTCACAGAAAGGACAGATCTGTCCCTAAGAAGCCTGCCTGAGCTGCCTAGGTCAATTGCAGATGGAACCATCTCTGGGGCTCAAAGAGGGACACACACCCATGCACACACACACTTACCTACTGCCAGCTGCACCCAGGTGGGGCGAGATGGGAAGTAGAGCATGAGTTTGAATCCTGGCTTGAGAGCAATCATGTGACTTGCCTAAGGTCATGCAGTTAATAAATAGCAAGGTGGAACTTTCTGGGGCATGTCACAGATCACAGTTGAGGGGGAATGATTTTCCTTTGAGGTCATGTGGAAAAGAAAATAATGATTCTCAGGCAAAATAAATAGCAAGGTGGAACTTTCTGGGGCATGTCACAGATCACAGTTGAGGGGGAATGATTTTCCTTTGAGGTCATGTTGAAAAGAAAATAACGATTCTCAGGCAAAATGTTATAAGGACTAGTAAGAAAAGGGTACAAAAGATGAATATGAATCTTTGTACCTCTTCATGTACCCAACCCCTAAGGGCTAATGAGGGAGCGATGGGGCCCAAGTAAATGGAAGCTAATGGAATGAAAAATCCTTCTGCTTCTAGCAAACTTCCTCCTCCAAAGCTCTGTCAGTTCTGTGTCATTTTTGAACATGTTGTGCAGGAAATGACCTTCTACCATGAAAGGGGAAGGTGCACACACACACACACACACACACCCATGCACACACACACAAAACATCTGAGGTCTACCAGTATGTCAAAAGCAAGCAGGCAAGTTATTTACTGAAACATCCAGCTAAGAATGTTTGACAATGGGATCCCAGAATTTTAGACTTTTCTATTTATGTGAACCAGGTTCTTGGTTAAGACATCCCAAATTTGCACCTGCCTTTATAAGTCCCCCTGGCTGTTTTGTGTCATTGGGCACATTTCTGGCCAAGGGCACCTGAGTTACCATTGGATATACTAAAACTCTTGTAGCCATGAGAATCTTGGGGCTCATTTAACCACACAGATTAAAGGTAAGTCTTGAGGATGGTTTGGTGCCAGAATTCTGGGCCCTGGTCAGGAGCACGTGACCAAGACAGGAAACTTTTCAAGGCCTCTGGGGGAGGCCAGACTGAGGGCTGGGGGCTGAGAAGAGCAGAGCACACCCCGAGAGGGGACATAGCCTCACACTCTGCTCCAGCAAGAGCCAGAGACAGGTCCGGCCCATGGGGGTGCACATGTGCAGGTGTACTGGGCCCCCACTCAGAAGGGCTGGATTTAATGCTCCACTGTTGCTATCTTGATGTTATTGGTAATTCTGGGACAAAGGCATTTTCACTTTGCAGTGCACCCTGCAAATAGAGGGTCTTGTCCAGAGAAGTCTTGGTCATGCCTTTTCTTCTCAAGACTGCTCACGCTAGCCACACCAGCCACTGGACACTTGCTATTCATAGATGGGGGGCCAGGGAGGGGTGGTAGCTGGCTCAGAAAATCTAGATAGACATCAGTATGACAGCCTGGCCGAATTGCTTGAGGGTGTTGGCTGTGGGTGAAGTTACGGTAAGGGCGTCATCCTCGGAGGGAACAGAAACAAGAACTGTGCATTCAAATGTGTTTCTGAGGATGAATTTCAGCAAGCCATCAGCTGACCACCCAATGCCCTGAGCTCCTCGCTTCCCCATTTTCTGAGCAGCTCTGAGAAAAGAACCAAGAGGCTGAAGAAGGAAGCCAAAAAATGCCAAGAAAAGCAGAAGAGGGAGTGAGCAGGCCCTGGATGAGGAGATTTCAGCTGCGGCTGGAGACACACCAGTGGGACAAGACCATGAGACTCCCATTAGCTCTGCTGCTCCTCTGTGTCCCAGGTGAGCGGGGCTGGGCAGGTAAGGGTGACAACTGTGTGGGGCAAGGCTGGCAATGGGGGAAGGAAGCGATGAGGGTATAAGCAAAGAGGGGAGGAGGTGAGCATGGAGAAACCTCTCCCAGGCAAAGAGGAGCAGTTATTAATGGTAGTAGGATGGTTCCCACAGGAGAGTGCATACTGAGTGCTAAAGACATTGGCCCCTTGAATCATCATCATTGCCACCATTTTGAAGAACAGGAATACTGTCTTATGCACCAGCCCAGGGGAGGGGAGCAGAAAACGAATACTAATTGGACTAATCACTGTACTACCTGGCTTTCCATGTAATCTAATCCAATCCTTATTGCAATCCTTGAAAACAAGAGACCAAGATGCAGAGAGATGCAAATTATTTACTCTAGATCAGTTCATAAAAGGCAGCCAAGGTTCAAAGTAAAATACTGTTATTTCCAAGGTCATTTCTCTTCTTATAATACTTCTTTCCAAGGTCATCACTTTTTTTTAAAAATAATACATTGGTTACTTACCACATAAGCCTCATTGCTCTTCTTATAATACTTCTTTCCAAGGTCATCACGTTTTTTTAAAAAAATAATACATCGGTCACTTACTGCATAAGCCTCCTTGTGAATAGGCATTTATGTATTCTGTGAGCTGATGCATGTGCCCCCTGAAGGTTCTGTGCCTCTGACAGGCCTGGGCTGGCCCCAAGGACCTTGTGTTAGGAGCGCCCCCGGAAGGTGAAACCACTGGGGACTTGTGGGCAGTCCTACCTTGAGAGTTCCCATAACAATGGTGGGTTCTGAGAGTTCCCATGAACACAACTTTCTCTCTTTTTTGTGTTTGAACACTGGAAGGAAAATATTTTACTATAAATGGGAGAAAAAAATCAAGACAACTCACCAGTTTGCTCTGATCCCATGCAAACACAAATGTAGGAATTAGAATACAAAGTAATCGGATGTCAGAGCCAACCTTCAGAGCCCAAGTAGGAAAAAATCTTTGTTACATTAATCCCATTTCCCCCCACCTCTAGCTATATTAATTGAGGTGTACTAAGACCCTTAAAAAAATCCATCCAAAACAGGACACTAAAATTCAGGCCATAAAGATAAGCTGCGTGATAAAGCTGAGTGAACAAACCCATCTTAGACTTTAAAACTTGACTAAGATTTAAATAACAATGCTTTAGCGAAGTGATTAAATGTAAAACATACATTAAAAAGATAAAGCACATTTAAAACACCGAGTATTGGTGATCAGGGAAGGTAAAGTAATTTTATTATAAATTTGAGGATCTAAAAAGTAATTTCTTACATTTACTAAGACAAATCTGAGTTAGCCCACATCAAGCACATGTGTCTTGCAGAGTGACACTGCGTCTTGAGCATGAAAAGACACAGCCCCCTGCCCTTTAGGGATGGGATCAACCAGATGAAAAAAGTTAAACTGACTCTCAACTAGGTCATACTGATGAGGATCCTTTTGGTTTATCACTCTGGCTTTGGGACAGTGAAGAGTTAGGGGAAAAAGTCTCATTCTTGAAGGTAGCCTCCAACAATGTAAGCTTCTCTTTTCCTACTTTTTATCTTAATGATATCTAGGAGACTTCCTGTAATTAATGAGAGTTATGATTCAATTGGTCTATAAGCCTGAGTCTGAAAATGCATAGGAGCCGGTTGACCAGTAGGAAGACTGACAGCAGACAAAGGGAAAACACAGCCAGGGTTCTAGACAGTGACCTTCCAGCAACAGAGATGCTGTGGGCAAGTCACCAGAAGCCCAGCGGAGTGACCTACATACAAGAGGCAGAAGAGACCTCAAGCTAAGCCAGCCTCCTGCTTTTAAAGGAGATAAATCTCTCTGTCTAGCAAAGGCAAAGAACCTGAGGTCTCTTTCATTTTATATTTATTTTTTTTAAGATTACTAAAAGCAGTATCTTTATAAGTCAGAGGTGTATGAAGCATCAGGGGATTGATGGGTATAAAGCAACACCATCTGTAGAATCCTAGAAAGAACCCAGGGTCGGAGAGGACCGAGCAGCACCCGACAGGTAGCTGAGACAGAAAGGAAAGCACCCTCACACTCCAGGACTGAAAGGTAAGGAAGAGACACCCAAAGGAATAGCTGCAAACACAGCAAGCTCATCAGGACAAAGGACATTCCAAGGACAAGAGCTCACAGTCTGCCCTCTTGCCTGGGAATTTCTATCCCAGATTCTCTTGAATAAACCCTCTTATCCTAAGCTGTGGCTCTCAGTAGGGATGAGTTACTCTCAGGGGACTTTAGGCAATGCCAGTGGACAATTTTGGCTCTTGCCACTGGGGGAAGGATGCTTTGTCAGTACTGACACATCTGGGGACCCAGAACCTGTGTGGGGCCATCCCAAATCTTCCATCCCCCCACATTCTAGGTTGTCTGAGCCCATGAAGGCTGGGTATGGGCTCTTGAGTCCCAGAATCCCATATAAGGTATCTCCTCAGGTCTCCCCCTTATGTCTGCCAACAGCTCATAACGTCCCTGGTTCCTGCCCCTCCCTCCTCCAGCCTCATGCTTATGTCTGAGCTTCCAGGGGATCTGACCCCATAATGCCCCTCCAGCCTAGGTCTTCAGGTGAAGAAAATACTGATGGTGTCTTTCAGGCTCTTTGTCTCTGAGTGGCCCCAGCACTGTGATGGGCACCGTGGGGGGGTCCCTGAGCGTGCAGTGTCAGTACGAGGAGAAATACAAGACATTTACCAAATACTGGTGCCGACAACCATGCCTGCTATTTTGGAACCCAATTGTGACCACCAGAACATCTGAGGAAAAGATGAGGAGTGGCCGCGTGTCTATTGTGGACCACGCTGAAGACCTCACCTTCACAGTGACCTTGGAGAACCTCTCTGCAGATGATGCAGGAAAATACAGGTGTGGGATCGCAACAATAATGCATGAAGAAGGACTCCATAGTTTCCTGCCTGACCTCTTTTACCAGGTTCAAGTGCTTGTTTACCCCAGGTAAGACCCTGCTTTTCTCTGCTGCCACAGAAGAAGGGATCTGTGCTAATCCCTGCAGAACATCTGAGCGAATCTCAACTCAGGAGTAAAGAGCCAGGCCTGGTGTTTGTGCCTCAGAGACTCGGGACCAAGTGGGCTGTGTGGGTGTGAGTTTGTGAAAAATGTGGGTGGTGGGAGTGTGCATGAGTGTGAAAGAGCATGTGTGTGCATGAGGGTGTGAGAGAGTATGTGTGCGAGCCCATGAGAGTGAGGGGGGTGGGAGTGTGACATCCAGGGTCCCTGCCACAAGCCCAGGTCCTGACAAGAGCTGTGGGCCTCAGGGACTCTGAGGCTGGTGTCCACATGGAGGGCTCTGTTCTCAGCATCTCTATTAGGACCAGGCAGCTTGTGCCACACTCTTGTCCTCATAGGGTTGTGTGTCAAACTTCCTGAATTGATCTCTGCAGTCTTCTGGCAGGGTGGACAAGGCAGGGGGCTGCCCTGCCTGGAAGTGGGACCTGAGGTCTAGCTCCTGTGCCAACCTTCAAGCACTCCTGTTTCCAGTGAGATGAGGGATGCTGTAATGCTTAAGGGGGAAGGTGATGATTCTCTGGTCCTGGTTTATGATATGTCCATTGCCGAGCAGATTGGGATGGTGTTGAATGGGGATATGCCACACTCTGGCCAGGCCTGGGTCTGGCTAGTGGGAGATGATGGCCCCAGAAGCTCTGCACAGCCCCTTCCCTGAGTTCCCTCTGCTTTGTGAACTCTCAGAGAGTTTCTGGGAGTCAGAGCCTCCTGGGTCCCCTCTTCTGCCTTTCTCTCCATTCCTCTCCACCATATCCGCATGTGTCTGCTGTGTCAAGGTCAAGTCTTGAGCTGGAGGACAGGAGTCTGCAGTCCCCAGCATGGGGCTGTCTGGCCCTAGTACCAACCAGCTTTGATGCTGATATTGACTTTTGAGGCCACAGGACCTGAGCGCAAAGGAGGGGCTGGCGAACGGCAGAGCCTGGGCTTCCAGTCCAGGAAGAAACTCTTGCCAATCACTGTGTCCCTCTTATAGGTCCCTGCTCAGCAGCATCCACTTCCTGCTCCTCATTCTGCTGAAGGTGCCCCTGTTTCTGATGATGCTCAGTGCTGTCCTCTGGGTCAACAGACCTCAGTGGGCAATTTGTGGGGAACAGAGTCGGCCTGATGAAGACAACCTGCAGCCCTCCTTGCCCATCGATATCCTGTCCAGAGACACTGCCACTCAGAGTAGAAGGGGAAGAACTTCTGGCCCCAAACCTTCTATCTCTTCTCACCTTGTTGCCAAAACCTGGTAAATTAAAAAAACCTTGAAAAAATGCAATTAAATATACCATGCGCACACACACACTAATGTGTATATAATGTAGATGTGCATACTGCTTGGCTGGGAGGAGGGGGAAAGCATTCCATAGGACCCCTAAATGCCAGCAAAGAGCACCAAGCACAGCCTGGTTGGCCAGAGGAGCCCAAGGTGAGGGCCTGCTTTTCAGTAATCTTGCCGTCCTGAGAACCCCCAGTGCAGCCTCTCAACTCAACATTCCTCCCTTTCTCCATCCAGTTGCCAAATATTCACCAAGAGCCTATGTAGTGCCAGCCTATGTAGACCTTGACCTGTGAGAAATCACCCAAAACAGTCCCAGCCTGAGCTGGGTTCTTGGGCTTGTGGATGACAGAAGGAAGGGCAGGACTTAGGATAAAGCTGCTGTTTGTGGAGACAGGTCCTGCCCAGGCAAACCCTCTCTCTCCTCTCAGTATCGGGCCACCTGATGCCCAAAGTCAGGGCTGAGCTGAGGAGGTGGGGGTGAGTATATATCCAGATATCCAATATCTGGCCCAAATGTGTTATTAGGTCTCCAGGGTCTTGGATCAGAGACACCTGGAGGCAGAAAGGAGGGACCTGGGGCCTTCTCTTGAGGTGGCCACTCAGTGTGTGTCACTGTGTCCCCCCCAGGTCTCTGCTTAGCCAGGTCCACTTCCTGCTCCTGGTCCTCCTGAAGGTGTCCCTGCTGCTGACCATGCTCACTGATGGCCTCAGAGTGTCCTTCCTCCTTGTGGGGACCTCGACCAAGAGAAGCTTTAACCCTTCGTGTCTTTGGATATGCTGCCCAGACACACAGCCCTTCAGATGAGAGAAGATAAGGTTCACTTCTGATTTATCCATTTTTCTGTTGATGGCTTTGGGGTGTTGCCCACTGGGGCTATTCCACACCCCGTGCTGCCTGAACATTCCTGTACGGGTCACCTAGTCTGTACGTGAAATGATTTCAGTCGGGTACGTACTTACAGATGGAATTGCTGGGGTTTAGGGTTTGTGCACACTCAACCACACTAGGTAATGCCAAATGATTTTCCAAACGCATTCATGGCCCCACTTAGCTCCCATCAGCTATGACTGAGGGCTTCTATTGCCCTGCCTCTCTGTGTGACTTCTTGGATTGTTAGATATTTTAATTGTTAACTTTTGCCAGTTTGAAATAGTTCTTTGTTTCACCATCTACAGGGTAGCCAGGCTGTGTAGCCAAGGCAGATACGTGTGAG
>LNAC01000098.1:4582414-4597913 GCA_002007465.1 Ailurus styani | reverse complement strand
GTTCTTTGTTTCACCATCTACAGGGTAGCCAGGCTGTGTAGCCAAGGCAGATACGTGTGAGTGGGGAAGAGGCCAGTGCACGTTTCGAGGTCAGTGAGAACAGACAACATGCACACAGGCTCAGGGTGTGCAGAGTTTCCTTATAGCAGAAGGAGAGAGAGAGGGATCCAGGTATTACATCCGTCCCCCATGGCCGATGCATCCACTCAGCAGCCAGTGTGGGCAGTGTGGCTGCATGTACCCCGCTTGTCCTCCTGAGGACATTTTCACTTCCTATTGCATTCCCTCTCTGTTCAAATGTTGCTCATCTTCCTTGGGTTTCTCTTTTCCTTACTGAAGTATAGGACTCATACTGTGGTTGGTGAAATTTTATCAATGATGCCTTTCAAACATGTGCTCAAATATGAGGGTGCACTGAGTAGTGGGGTCCCTAGTTCTTGGCTGGAGGGCCAGAGATTGGGAGATGGACGTTTTTATTCTCAACCTCTAATATCCTGCAGAATGCCTGCAGTGAACAAAAGCCACATAGAGCATGCTGAAGCATATTAATTAGGGTGGCCCCCTGGCAAGGATGGTACTTAATTCTGCCTGGGGCAAAGACACCTGAGAATCAACGCAATAGGCCCCTTCCCCAGAAGATCAGCAAAAACATCAGCTAGAATCAAGTTTGCCAATCATAGAGAACTGCAATTTTCCAGAGCTGGGAAAATAGTATATATAATTCATGGGTTTTTTTGTCCATGATTCTTTAGTGTTTAATTTTAATGCTTTTTCTCTTTCTTTTTCAATGAATTTCTTAGAGTATTAACTCTTTTTTAAATCTTTTTTAATTTTTATTTTTATAGTTACATTCTGTCCTTTCATTATATTTAATTACATATATATATAGTTTTTCTTTCTTTACAACTTTGGGATGCAGTTTCTTCTAACTGATAGACCGAAATACCCCCCAAATTTAGTGTATGGCTCTGCTCTCTTTACTTGTCTGGTCATTTTATTTCTCTCTTTTTTTGTTGTTAAAGTCCTTTTTAACTTTCATCTTTACAGTTATATTTTATACTTTCAATATATTTAATTTTATTTTTGTATATATATAAGTTTTTCTTTCTTTACAATTTTTGAGATGTAATTTCTATTTAAAAAACAAGCAAAAATACATTCAGGATATAATATATTGCTCTGTTCTGTTCACCTGTCTATTGATATGCATTCTTTTTTCTTTTTTTGTCTTTTAATTTTCATTTTTACAGTGACATTCTATCCTATCATTATATTTAATTTTATTTTTGTACATGTCTTTAAAATTTTGGGATCTAGTTTTCTAACAAACAGACCAAAATGCACACAGAATATAGTGTATTTCTCTGTCTTGTTCACCTTTCTGATCATGTTTCTTTCTTTATTTTTAATTTTATTTTTGGGGTGTTCAGGTCTCCTCTGATTTTCTTAGTGTATATTTCTCTGGGGTCATTGTTGCCATTTTAGTATTCCATTCTCTTGTTCATCTATTCTTCTCCACTGACATGATTTATTTAGGGTGCTAAATGAGAAAAATAGGCAGCCAAAAATACTCTATCCAGCTAGGATGTCATTCAAAATAGGAGAGATAAAAAGCTTCCAGGACAGGGATGCCTGGGTGGCTCAGCCTGTTAAGCAGCTGCCTTTGACTCAGATCATGATCCTAGGGCCCTGGAATCGAGTCCTGCATCAGTCTCCCTGCTTGTCAGGGAGCCTGCTTCTCCCTCTGCCAGCTGCTCACCCGCTTGTGCTCTCTCTCTGACAAATAAATAAATAAAATCTTAAAAAAAAAAAAAGCTTCCAGGACAAACAGAAACTAAAAGAATTTGTGATCACTGAACAAGCCCTGCAAGAAATATTAAAAGGGATCCCTTAAGCAAAGAGAGTGCCCAAAAGTAACGTAGACCAAAAAGGAACAGAGACAATATACAGAAACAGGGACTTTACAGATAATACAATGGCACTAAATTAGTATCTTTCAATAGTTACCCTGAATGTAAATGGGCTAAATGCCCCAATCAAAAGACACAGGGTATCAGAACGGATAGAAAAGCAAGACCCATTGATGTGCTGCTGCAATAGACTTATTTGAGACCCAAATCCACCTCTAGATTTAAAGTGAGGGGATGGATGACAATTTATCATGCTAATGGACATCAAAAGAAAGCTGGGTTGGCAATTCTTATATCAGACAAATTAGATTTTAACCCAAAGACTGTAATAAGAGATGAGGAAGGACACTATATCATAATTAAAGGGCCTATCCAACAAGATCTAACAATTACAAATATTTATGCCCCTAACATGGGTGTAGTCAATTACATTAGCCAATTGATAACAAAATCAAAGAAACACATTGATAATAATAGGAAAC
Organism: Ailurus styani; assembly: GCA_002007465.1. NCBI lineage: Eukaryota > Metazoa > Chordata > Mammalia > Carnivora > Ailuridae > Ailurus > Ailurus styani. The sequence continues at coordinate 4,595,521 of LNAC01000098.1, read as the reverse complement.
TTTAACAACTCCTCCCTGCAATGGACAGATCATCAAAGCACAAAATCAACAAGGAAACAAGGACTTTGAATATCATAATGGACCAGATGAACTTCACAGATATATTCAGAGCACTCCACCCTAAAGCAAAAGAATACACAATCTTCTTGAGTGCACATGGAACATTCTCCAGAATAGATCACATACTGGGTCACAAGTCAGTTCTCAATGGATTTTAAAAGATTGGGATCATTCCCTGCATATTTTCAAACCGCAGTGCTTTGAAACTAAAACTTAATCACAAGAAGAAATTTGGAAAGAACTCAAATACATAGAGGCTAAAGAGCATCCTAATAAAGAAGGAATGGGTCAACCAGGAAATTAAAGAAGAATTTTTAAAATTCATGGAAACAAAGGAAAATGAAAACACGAGTGTTCAAAACCCTTGGAATGCAGGAAAAGTGGTCCTAAGCAGGAAGTATATAGCAAGACAAGCCATTCTCAAGAAACAAGAAAGGTCTCAAATACACAACCTAATTTTACACCTAAAGGAGCTGGAGGAAGAACAGCAAATAAAACCTAAACCCAGCAGAAGAGAAATAATTAAGATTAGAACAGAAATCAATAAATTGAAACCAAAAGAGTAGAAGAGATCAATGAAACTAGGAGCTGGCTCTTGGAAAGAATAAATTTGGTTAACCCTTTGCCAGACTTATTAAAAAGAAAAGGAGAAAGGACCCAAATAAATAAAATCATGAATGAAAGAGGAAAGATCACAACCAACACTGAAGAAATACAATTATAAGAACATATTAGGAGCAACTCTATGCCAGCAAATTAGGCAATCTGGAAGAAATGGATGCATTCCTAGAGACATAAACTACAAAAACTGAAACAGGAAGAAATAGAAAACCTGAACAGACCCATAACCAGCAAGGAAATTGAAGCAATAATAAAAAATCTTCCAACAAACAAGAGTCTAGGGCTGGATGGCTTCCCAGGGGAATTCTAAACAACATTTAAAGAAGAATGAATACCTATTCTTCTGAAGCTACTTCAAAAAATAGAAATGGAAAGAAAACTTCCAAACTCTTCTATGAGGCTAGCATTACTTTGATCCCCAAACCAGACAAAGACCCCATCACAGAGTAAAATTACAGACCAATATCCCTGATGAACATGGATGACAAAATTCTCACCAAGATACTAGCTGATAGGATCCAACAGTAAACGATTATTCACCACGACCAAGGTGGATTTATTCCTGGTTTGCAAGAGTGGTTCAACATCCACAAATCAATCAATGTGATATGGTACATAAATAAAAGAAAGTACAAGAACCATATGATCTTCTCAATAGATGCAGAAAAGCATTTGACAAAGTACAGCATCCTTCCTTGATTAAAGCTTTTCACAGTGTAGGGATAGAGAGAACATACCTCAATATCATAAAAACCACATACAGAAAACCCCAGCAAATATAATTTTCAATGGGGAAAAACTGATATCTTTCCCCTTAAGGTCAGGAACATCGCAGGGATGTCCACTATCACCACCATTATTCAACATGCTACTAGGCCTAGCCTCAGCTTTCAGACAACAAAAAGAGATAAAAAGCATCTGAATCAGCAAGGAAGAAGTCAAACTCTCACTCTTCCCAGATGACATGATACTATGTGAAGAACCCAAAAGATTTCACCCCAAAATTGCTAGAACTCATACAGGAATTTAGCAATGTGGCAGGATATAAAAATCAATGCACAGAAATTAGTTGCATTTCTATACACTAATAATGAGACAGAAGAAAGAGAAGTTACAGAGTCAATCCCATTTACAATTGCACCAAAAACCATAAGATACCTAGGAATACACCTAACCAAAGAGATGAAGGATCAGTACTCAGAGAACTATAGAACGATTATTAAAGAAATTGAGGAAGATACAAAGAAATGGAAAAAAGTTCCATACTCATGGCTTGGAAGAACAAATCTTGTTAAAATGTCTATGCTACCTAGAGCAATCTATACATTCAATGCCATCCCTATCAAAATACCATCAACTTTTTTTCAGAGAATTGGAAGAAATAATCCTATAATTTGTATTGAACCAGAAAAGACCCCAAATAGCCAAAGGAATGTTGAAAAAGAAAACCAAAGCTTGTGGCATCACAGTTTGAGACTTTAAGCTCTATTACAAAGCTGTCATCAAGACAGCCCTGTATTGGCACAAAAACACACATAAATCAATGGAACAGAATAGATAACCCAGAAATGGATTTTTCTGGAGCTGGATTTTCTCAGCTCCATGGTCAACTAATCTTTGACAAGGCAGGAAAGAATATCCCATGGAAAAAAGACAGTCTCCTCAACAAATGGTGTTGGGAAAATTGGACAACCAAAGGCAGAAGAATTAAAGTGGACCATTTCCTTACATACACAAAAATAGACTCAAAATGGATGAAAGACCTAAATGTGAGACAGGTACCCAACAAAATCCTAGAGGAGAACACAGGCAGCAACCTCTTCAAACTTGGCCCCAGTGATTTCTTGCTATACACATCTCCGAAGGTAAAATATGAACTATTGGGACTTCATCAAGATAAAAAACTTTTGCACAGCAAAGGAAACTATTGACAAAACCAAAAGATGACTTACAGAATGGGAGAAGATATTTTCAAGTGTCTTATGAGATAAAGGGCTAATATCCAAAATCTGTAAAGAAGTTACCAAACTCAACACCCAAAGAACAAATCATTCAATCAAGAAATGGGCCAAAGATGTCAACAGACATTTCTCCAAGAAGACATCCAAATGGCCAACAGACACATGATAAAATGCTCCACATCACTTGGCATCAGGGAAATACAAATCAAAACCACAATGAGATCAGCTCACATCAGTCAGAATGGCTAAAATTAACAAGTCAGGAAATCATGGATGTTGGCAAGGATGTGGAGGAAGGGCTACCCTTTTACACTGCTGGTGGGAATGCAAGCTTATGCAATCACTCAGAAACAGTATGGAGGTTCCTCAAAAAGTTGAAAATAGAGCCACCCTACGACCCAGCAATTGCACTACTAGGTATCTACCCCAAAGATACAAATGTAGTTGTCTGAAGGGACACCTGCACCCAATGTTTACAGCAGCAATGTCCACAATAGCCGAACTGTGGAAGGAGCCCAGATCCACCAACAGATGAATGGATAAAGAAGACGTAGTGTATATATATATATTTATATATGTATATATATTTATATATGTATATATGTATATATATATATACACACACAATGCAATCCTACTCAGCCATCAAAAAAAAAAGAAATCTTGCCATTTGCAACAATGGGGATGGAACTAGAGGGTATGCTAAGTGAAATTAATCAATAAGAGAAAGACAACGATTATATGATTTCATTGATATGTGGATTTAAGAAACAAAACAGAGGATCATAGGGGAAAAGTGGGGGAAAAAATAAAACAAGATGAAATCAGAGATGGAGACAAACCATAAGAGACTCCTAATCACAGGAAACAAACTGAGAGTTGCTGAAGAGGAGGGGATTGGAGGGATGGGATTACTGGGTGATGGACATTATGGAGGGCATGTGATGTAATGAGCACTGGGTATTATACAAGACTGATGAATCGCTAACCTTTACCTCTGAAACTAATAATACATTCTATGTTAATTAATTGAATTTAAATTAAAAAATAAATTTTAAAAAGATAAAAAGAGAAATCAATGAGATTGAAAAACAGGAAAAGAGTAGAGAAAATCAGTGAAAAAAAATGCAGTTCTTTAAAAACAACAATAAAAGTGATAATCCTCTAGCTAGTCTGACAAAGAACGAAGAGAGAAAGTACAATCACCACTATCAAATAATATTGGGGTTATCACTAAGATCCTGAAACCATTAAAGTATAATAAGAAAATGATGCAAACAACTTTATACCCATAAATTTAACAACTTAGAAGAAATGGACAAATGCCTTAAAAGCCACAAACTACCAAACTCAACCAAGATGAAATAAACACTCTCAATAAGTCCAATAACCATTAAAGACATGACATATGTGATTTTAAAACAGCAAAAGAAGAAATATCCAGGTCCATATTCACTAAACATTTAAAGATGAATTAACACCAATTTTGCACAATCTCTCCCAGAAGAGAGAATCAGAGTGAACACTTCCAATTCATGTTATAAAGCTAGTATTATCTTGATACCAAACTTGACCAAAACAGTATTAAAAAAACAAAGCCAGTATATCTCATGAACGTAGACACAAAAATCCTCCACAAAATTTTAACAAATGGAATCCAGCAAGGAATTATACATCATGATGGAGTTAGGTTAATTCCAGGTGTGCAAGCCTGGTTCAACATTGAAAAATCAATCATTATAATCCATAATACCAAACTAAAGAAGAAAAATCATAGGATCATATCAAATGACACTAAAAAAGCAAATGATAAATTCCAACACCGACTCATGATAAAAAAGAAACTCATAAAAATGAGAATTGAAATTTCCTCAACTTGATGAAGATCATCTAAAAATAAACTACAGCTAACGTTATATGTAATGATGAATAACTAAATTCTTTCCCTCTAAGGTACTGAGCAAGGCAGAGATGCGCATTCTCACCACTGTTATTCACCTTAGCACTGGGAATTATGGCCATTACAGTAGGCCAAAAAAAGAAATAAAGGCATAGATAAAGGAAAAGATGAATAAAGCTGTCCCTGTTTGCAGATGACATAATTGTCTATGTAGAAAATCTCAAGTAATCTACAAAACCTTGTAGAACTAAGAGGTGAGTTCATCAGGTCATGGGATACAAGATGAACGTGCAATCATCCTCCAGTCCAGCACAGCCTTCTGATGAGTATAGCCATGTAAATATCTTGACCACATCTTCATGAAAGAGACACCCTGAGTACAACCACCCAGATAAGCTACTCTCAGATTTGTGACTCTCAGGAAGTGTGAGAAAATGAATGTTTATTATTTTCAGCCACTAAGTTTTGGGGGAATTTGTTATGCCATGATAGATATCAAATGTTGTTGGATCACAGTTGCCTAGGGTCAATGTCTGCAGCCAATTCAGGCTTTATTCATTCACTCAATCACTCATTCATTCATTCAGTAAATATTTATCATAAGCCAACCATTTGTCACATACTGCTCTTGGGCATCGGGTCATTCTGTGATGAATAAAACACACCCAGAATCCTGCTATGATATGAGCTCTATCCCAGTGGGAGAGATGCATAGAATCCACCAAAAGAAAACATACTAACAAGGTTTGGTGAACTGTAGAGGAAATAAAGAGGGGTTGGTGATTGAGACAACTGGGTGACCCCTAGGAAGAGTGATCTGGGAGGCCTTTCTAAGGGTGTACATCCAAGGTGAAATCGAAAGAGCAAGAAGGAAGAAGCAGTGAGAAGAGGTGGGCAGAGGATCCAAGGAGAGGGACAGCAGGTGCTAAGGCCGTGGGCAGGGACGGGTATTATGGCTGAAGCACAGGACACATTGGGGCGGGGGAACAAGAGGGAACTGCAGAACCAGCAGTGGTCAGGCCCACTCGGTCCATGTAAGTCAAGCAAGGAGAGGGGGTTTCATCTGAAGAGCAGGGGACAAAGGTGTACTGGCTACTCCTGAGTTTTGTTGAAGTGCTCTCTTGTTGATGAGTGAAAGAGGACAAGGCATGAGGGGGTTGGGAAGAATAAGGATGTCACCATTTTACTGAAAGGAGGGAGGATGGTTGTAATGTCAGGAGGAAGACAGGATATGGGCAGATGGAGATGCTAGAAGAAATATTAATGGCGAGTGGCGGAGAGGAATGCTGGGTGACAGTCTGTTAACAGTAACTCTGAAATATTGTTTCCTTTGATCTGGATAAGATAGTGTGGAGGAGGAGCAGCTGTAGGCAGAGAGTGTTTAGGGGAAATTGATTGACCTGGTTCTGCATGACAAGGTTGAGGAGTTGGCATAACCCAGGCAAGATGTTGGGTCCTGCACTGTGATCTGCCTCCCTACCATTTCCAGTGTAACCTCATCACAAACCCATCAGGTCATGAGAATGAGCAACTCTGAGTAGGGACAGACCAGCCTCCCTACCTCCTGGCAAGGACCATCCCCCAAATCTGCACCTTGAAGAGGCCCCTGGTCACCATGTGAACCCAAAAGGGACACCAGTAGCAAGTGTTTTGTCAGACCACCCTCTTGCTACACAATGGCCCCTTGTGCCCCTGGGTGGAGAGAAGCCCAGTTTCAGCTTCACATGTCCCCAACATTCTATCAGTTCCTTCAACCTCTGGACACTCTTGTCCATTCTCAATTCTCTGCCCTACGGTCACAGTAGAGTGGACTTTCCAAAGAAGGAAGAGTTGGAAGTGAGGTGCTCATGGGATTGGTGATGGCTGCTCCATGTCCATGTCTGGAGAACAGGGAAACACACAGGAGAACAGGGAAACACACAGGAAGGAAGCAAGCCTGGGGCATTTGCACCCTGGTTCGGAACCCAGAACCCAAATGGAACCTTTGAAAGCATCTGAGGTCATCACAGTGCCAACTTGTGTGGCCAGAGGAGAGCAGGGCTCCCATGGGGACTGTGGGTGATTGGAGCTGCAGGGTGGGGTCCAAACACCACTGTGGTCACCACCAATGTCTGAGAGGATGGGCTGCTAGGGGATCCACCCCGGACATGGTCTACATGGAAGTGACTACAAGGAAGTGACATGTCACAGGGGTGAGAAAGTCCCACTAAGGAGGAAATGCTCTGGTGTGGCTCCACTGTGTGGGGCAAGTGTGGACAGTGAGAGGAGCACAAGTGGGTTGTTTAAGGGGACAGCAATTCCAATCCAGTCCTGGACCAGGAGCCATCCTATTATCTGGATTGAGAGGATCCAGGAAACAGGTCCAGGACTCTGCCTCAGCCCGGGCTGCTTCTGTCCCCGAGGTTCCCGCACCCCAACCAGCTTGAGTCTTCTTGTGGAAGAAGATCTTGAGACCAAACACAGGCTGGACGAGGAAGCAAAGAGGCCTCAGAAAGCAGAAGTGGGCCCTGGAGACGGGACCCTCTGGGAGGAGGCTCGAAATTGTCCCCCCTCAGGAGACTGGCATTGCTGTAGGTGACGTCTGTGCTGCAGACATGACCCCAGGGGATGGGAGACCGTGGCTGACTGCAGCTCTGCTCCTTCTGCAGGTCCCAGGTGAGTGGGGCTGAGCCTGGGCAGGGAAGTCTGCCCTGAGTGGGAGGCAGGGAGACAGGGGGACGAGGGTTCGGGGCGGCCCACGGGGAGGGAGGGAGGACATGGGAGGGAGGATGGAGAGCAGAGAAGATTCTAGGATCTGCCAGCACTGCCTCAGCAGTGACCAGGAGGATGCAGTGCATAAAGCAGGGAAGTCATGTCCATTGTAATGGACAGAGCAGTCCTGAGGAGAGGGGCACCTGTGACCACCATTACTGCAGTGTCGCAGTCAGAAACAAGGTTTTAATTCATCACATGCACACGCGCGCGCGCACACACACACACACGCACAAACACTGTGGACACCGTCTTCTTGTGCCACACTGTGAGGGGGGAGCTACAGCCGTTCCCTCTGGTCTCAGGAAAGTCCTGTCTCCTGCAGAAGCCTCCTCCAGACCCTGAGGGGCCTTCAGGGACACAACAGTCACCTTGACTTCAGATGCCCTTGACCCAGGCCCATCTGGTGAAGGATCACACTCGGCTGTGTTTTCCAGGCTGTTCGTGTCTGAGTGGCCCCGACTCCGTGACGGGCCCCGTGGGGGGATCCCTGAGCGTGCAGTGTCAGTACGAGGAGAAATTCAGAGAGATTACCAAATACTGGTGCAAGAGCCCATGTTTGGGGGATATTGTGAAGACTGAAAAGGCAGACAAAGAAGTGAGGAGCAGCCGTGTGTCCATCAGGGACTCTCCCGCAAACCTCACGTTCACAGTGACCTTGAAGAACCTCACAGAAGGTGATGCAGGAACATACCGGTGTGGGATCGATACATCATTGCTCCCAGGATATTTGTTGGACCTCACCTTCCGACTTGTGTTGGCTGTGACCCCAGGTGAGCTGTGCACCAACCCCCCACCCCCACCCCCAGCACCAGGGCTGCCTGAGACTGGGGCTATTCACCCCGACCCTGGCAGGAAAGTGGTGGGACGTGGGATAGAAGAGTGTGGTGAGGATGGGGTGGATGATGCAGGACACAGGGATGAATGTATGTGTATGTGTGTGTGTCCATGTGTCTAGGTGTGCAGTTGTGTGTGCAGGCATTGTTTGCACACTCACACAAGCACGTGTACACCTCTGGCTGACCTCACTGTCTCTGTGTGCCCCCCCCCAACACACTCTCCCTGGTTGGGCAGTGGGAATGACCCTGAGTCTGGGGACGGCTATCTGCCTTCCTGTCCTGACGAGGGTCCTGCCCATGTTGGAGGGGACTTGAGTCTGTCTGTCTGGACCTCTCTCTGTCCTCCCAATGGGAACAGGACCCCTAGGGCATTTTCTCCTCTCCCTTACTGGCTGCCCATGACCCTGGGGCTCTTACAGGACATTACTGTTTCATGGATGGTCCCTGAGCACCAGCCTCACAGGTGTGGTCCTGGGGTCTGCAGCAGCCTCGACAGGGGCCCAATAATGAAAATCAGTAACACCAATTTCTCACTGACAACCCACCCAGAAGGAAAGTGGAGGATACCAGGGTGTCTGTCTGACGATGTGGCTCACTGCCCATCACCGTGTCCCCCACAGGTCCCTGCCCAGCAGCATCTACTTCCTGCTCCTGGTCTTCCTGGAGGTGCCCCTGGTCCTGAGCATGCTCAGTGCTGTCCTCTGAGGGAACAGGCCTCAGAGGGGATCTGGGGGGAGGCAGCATCAGCCCGATAATGAAAACCAGTAACGCCAACTGCCCATTAACAACCTGCCCAGGAGCACAGCCCAGCTGATGGATGGGAATGGCCTTCTGACCAATACACCCAGTCATTATTCTCATTTCATTCAGATTACTCTGTAAACTGTTTTGTAAATTTTCCTGCCAATTATCATAGACACAAAGAATGTTCCCAATAAATACATACTCCTTAAAGCCCAAATACTCTTCAACCCTTGGATGCCCACCTCATGGCTAAAGCAATAAACATCGTTAACATTTCTGAAGTCCCAAACTCCCCTCTGAGGAAACCAACTATGAATTTTATATTCATGTCCTCCTTGTTTTCTTCATGGGTTTGCCATATATTTGCAAATTATTCATTCTCGATCAGTTCATAAACGTCACCAAGGTTCAAGAAAAAATACTTTTATTTCCAAGGTCATTGCTCTTCTTATAATACTTCTTTTCCAAGTCATCACTTTTTTTTTTTTTATAATACCACGGTCACTTACTGTGTAAGTCTCCTTGTGAATGGCGTTATGTATCCCAGGTGCTGATGGGGTCCCTGTGCCTCTGACAGGCCTGGGCTGCTCCCAGGGGCCCTGCATTCTGAGCCCCCTGAAGGTGATACTGCTGAGCATTTGGGGGCACTCCTACTCTGAGAGTTCCCATCAACAAGGGTGAGTTCTGAGAGTTCCCATAAACACAGTTTCTCTCTTTCTTGTTATTGAACACTCGAAGTAAAATATTTTATTATAAATGGGAGAAAAGGGGGCATCTGGGTGGCTCAGTTGGTTAAACAGCTGTCTTCGGCTCAGGTCATGATTCCCGGGTCCTGGGATGGAGCCTTGCATCGGGCTCCCTGCTCAGCAGAGAGCCTGCTTCTCTCTTTCCCTCTGCCTGCTGCTCTGCTTACTTATGCACGCTCTCTCTCTCTGCCAAATAAATAAATAAAATCTTTTTAAAAAATAACAAGTGGGAGAAAAAAATCCAGACAACTCACCAGTTTGTTTTGCCGCATTTGTGTTTGCATAGGATCAGAGCAGACTGGTGAGTTGTCTTGATTTTTTTCTCCCATTTATAATAAAATATTTTCTTTCCAGTATTCAAAAACAAGGAAGAGGGAAACTGTGTTTATGAAGTGTAGCAATTAGAATGCAAAGTAATCCGATGTCAGAGCCAACCTTCAGAACCCAAGCAGGAAAGAATCTTTATTACCTTAATCCCATTTTCCCCATCTCTAGCTATATTAAGCAAGGTGCACCAAAACCTTAAAAATATTACTCCCAAAATAGGACACTAAAACTCAGAACATAAAGAAACTCTGAAAGATAAAGCTGACTGAACAGACAAACACATCATAGAATTTTAAACCTTGACTGACTTTTAAATAATAATGCTTTAAGGGGACACCTGGGTGACGCAGTCAGTTCAATGTCTGCCTTCAGTTTAGGTCATGATCCCAGGGTCCTGGGATAGAGCTCCACATCAGGCTCCTTGCTCCATGGGGATACTGCTCCTCCTTCTCATTCTCCATCTGCCCCTCCCTCTGTTCATGCTCTCTCTTCTCTCTCTGTCTCTCAAATAAATAATAATAATGATAATGCTTTAGGGAGGTGATTAAATTAAAAAATGAATTTAAAAAACAAATCACCTTTAAAACACCACGTTTTGGTGACTGGGCTAGGCGATATAATTTTATTATAAATTTGAGTATCTAAAAAATAACTTGTTACAAAGATAAATCTGAAATGGCCCACATCAAGCCTGTGTGTCCTGCAGAGTGACACTGCGCTTCTTGGGCATGAAAAGACACAGCCCCACTGCCCTTTAGGGATGGGATCTCAATCAGATGAAAAAAAAATTGTACTCACTCTCAATAGGTCATATTGAACAGGATCCTTTCGGTTTATCACGGTGTCATTGGGATGGTGGAGAGTTCAGGGAGGTAGCCTCCAACAATGCAAGCTTCTCTTTTCCTGCTTTTTATCTCAATGATATTGAGGAGACTTTCTCTAATGGGAGTTATGATTCAATTGGTCTGTAAGCCTGAGTCCAAAAATTCATAGGAGCCGGTTGACCAGTAGGAAGATTGATGGCAAAGGTAAAACACTCTAGCCAGGGTTCTAGACAGGGTTCTAGCCAGGGTTCCAGCAACAGAGATGCTGTGGGCAAGTCACCACAAGCCCAGCAGGGGGGTCGTACACACAAGGGCCAGAAGAGACCTCAAGCTAAGCCAGCCTCCTGATTCTAAAGGAGATAAATCTGTCTAGCCAGTTACTTGCCCTCCCACTCATAGGCAGGGAACCTGAGGTCTCTTTTATGTTATAATTAATTTTTTAAAGATTATTAAAGGCAGCATCTTTACAAGTCAGAGCTATAGGAAACATCAGGGGCTTGATGGTTACAGAACAAGCATGGCCCCTTGGGATCTTAGAAAGAACCTGGGGCAGGAGAGGAGCAAGAAGTACCTGAGAGGCAGCTGAGACCCAGGGGAGAGAGCACCATGACCCTTCGGGACCGAGCTCGTGGGGAAGAGACGCCATGAAAGAGCAGCTGCAAAATATAGCAAGCTCATCAGGAGAAATGACATTTCAAGGACAGGAGCCCACAGTCTGCCCTCTTGCTTGGGAATTTCTATCCCATGTTCTCTTGAATAAACCCTCTTCTTCTAAAGCTGTGGCTCTCAGCAGGGATGAGTCACTTCCAGGGGACATTGAGCAAAGCCAGTTAACAATTTTGGCTCTTGCCACGGGGGGAAGGGTGCCACTGGTATTTAGTGGGGAGGGACCAGGGGTTTTGCTGAATGTCCTATGGTGCGCTTGGGATTCGGGAGTTTCTTTACTAGGTCCTGCAGGGCAGGAAGCTTGCTGTGGGGATAGAGAAGTGGAGTGTGGGTGAGGGGGACACCGTGCTGGCTCGGGGTCAGGGTCTGTGGGTAAGAGAACATTCTTGACAATGTTTTCTCATCCAGCCCTGAGGAAGCAGCCCCACGTCTTCAAGGCTGGGCCTTAAGCAACTGAATGAGGAGGTGAGGTGGAACCCTGCTCTGACAGGTCTGCCTACCCCCACTCAGGCACCCATGTAGCCTCAGTCCCTGTCAGCAGCAATTACACAGAGAAGGTTCAGTGTTGCTGCTCCCACTCCCCAGTTCGAAGCCTGTGTTTGGAAGACCTCAGGCCAACAACCTATTCCTGACCCTTCCTCCTTCTGCCTCAGGGTGACTTATGGGTTTCCAGGGGACCTGACCCCACAATGCCCCTCCAGCCTAGGTCTTCAGGTGAAGAAAATACTGATGGTGTCTTTCAGGCTCTTTGTCTCTGAGTGGCCCCAGCACTGTGATGGGCCCCGTGGGGGGATCCCTGAGCGTGCAGTGTCAGTACGAGGAGAAATACAAGACATTTACCAAATACTGGTGCCGACAACCATGCCTGCTACTTGGGAACCAGACTGTGGCCACCAGAGGTTCTGGTGAAGAGAAGAGGAGTGGCCGCGTGTCCATCATGGACCACGTTGAAGACCTCACCTTCACAGTGACCTTGGAGAACCTCACTGCAGATGATGCAGGAAAATACAGGTGTGGGATCGCAACAATAATGCATGAAGAAGGACTCCATAGTTTCCTGCCTGACCTCTTTTACCAGGTTCAAGTGTTTGTTCATCCCAGGTAAGACCCTGCTTTTCTCTGCTGCCACAGAAGAAGGGATTTGCGCTAATCCCTGCAGAACATCTGAGCGAATCTCAACTCAGGAGTAAAGAACCAGGCCTGGTGTTTGTGCCTCAGAGACTCGGGACCAAGTGGGCTGTGTGGGTGTGAGTTTGTGAAAAATGTGGGTGGTGGGAGTGTGCATGAGTGTGAAAGAGCATGTGTGTGCATGAGGGTGTGAGAGAGTATGTGTGCGAGCCCATGAGAGTGAGGGGGGTGGGAGTGTGACATCCAGGGTCCCTGCCACAAGCCCAGGTCCTGACAAGAGCTGTGGGCCTCAGGGACTCTGAGGCTGGTGTCCACATGGAGGGCTCTGTTCTCAGCATCTCTATTAGGACCAGGCAGCTTGTGCCACACTCTTGTCCTCATAGGGTTGTGTGACAAACTTCCTGAATTGATCTCTGCAGTCTTCTGGCAGGGTGGACAAGGCAGGAGGCTGCCCTGCCTGGAAGTGGGACCTGAGGTCTCTCCTGTGCCAACCTTCAAGCACTCCTGTTTCCAGTGAGATGAGGGATGCTGTAATGCTTA
>LNAC01000098.1:4570109-4580592 GCA_002007465.1 Ailurus styani | reverse complement strand
GTTCTTTGTTTCACCATCTACAGGGTAGCCAGGCTGTGTAGCCAAGGCAGATACGTGTGAGCGGGAAAGAGGCCAGTGCAGGTTTCGAGGTCAGTGAGAACAGACAACATGCACACAGGCTCAGGGTGTGCAGAGTTTCCTTATAGCAGAAGGAGAGAGAGAGGGATCCAGGTGGTACATCCGTCCCCCATGGCCAGTCCATCCACTCAGCAGCCAGTGTGGGCAGTGTGGCTGCATGCACCCCGCTTGTCCTCCTGAGGACCTTTTCACTTCCTATTGTATTTCCTCTCTGTTCAAATGTTGCTCATCTTCCTTGGGTTTCTCTTTTCCTTACTGAAGTATAGGACTCACACTGTGGTTGGTGAAATTTTATCAATGATGCCTTTCCAATATGTGCTCACATACTTTGGGGTTTGTCTTTTCATTCTGGAGTCTTTTCAAAATATAGCACAGCTTTAGTGCATTTGAATTCATCAAAAGTATTATGGTTTGTACTTTTTGTACCACATTCAAGAAGCCTTTCTTATCCCAAAGTTATAAAAATATCCTCCTATGTCTTTTCTAAATACTTTAAAATTTTGCAGGTCACATTTAAGTAGTGGATGCATCTGGGATTAACTTTTTTTTTTCCTTCATGGTTTGAGTTTGGAGTCACTTTCATTTTTCCCTATACAAGTATCCACATACTCTAACATATTTATTGTTTTTCCTTCTTTCCTCATTTACATTGTTTTATCAAGTGTCCGTGTAAAAACGGGTCTGCTTATGGGTGCTCTATTCTGTTTAATTAGGCTACTTACTTATCTGTGCTCATTACCATATTGTCCTAATCATGATAGCCATATAAAGTCCCTCTACATTATATCTTTTTTAGAAAAGACTAGAAGAAAGTTAAAAAGAAAAATAAAAAGAGAGACTAATAGGATTGAAAGACTCACAATATAATATCCAAAATGTCCAAGGTCCAATAGAAATCACTCACTTTACCAAGAACCAGCCATCTATAGATTTAATGCAATCCCTATCAAGATTCCAATGGCATTTTTTATACTGGTAGAAAAAAAACTCTTAAAATTTGTGTAGAGCTACAAAAGACCCCAAAGAGCCAAAGCAATTGTGAGAAAGAAGAACAAAGCAGGAGGTGTCATACTTTCTGATTTGAAGCTATATATTATATAGCAATGGTCATATGTCTAGTCATATATATGTGTGTATATATATACATATACATATATAGAGATAGAGAGTCATATATATATATAGACAGATAGAGAATCTATATCTATCTATGAAGCCATTATAAAATGAGTCATCAGGACAGTATGATACTGACATAAAAACAAACAGACCAATGAAATTGAACAAAAATAAACCCAAGCCTATATGGTCAACTAATATTTGACAAGGGAACCAAGAATATGCAATGGAGAAAATGGTGCATCTTTAGCAAATGGTGCAGAAGTAACTGGATATTCCCATGTAAAAGAATGAAACTGGACTCCTTTTTTTTTTATACCACTCAAAAAAAAAGGAGGGCATGTATTGCATGGAGCACTGGGTGTGGTGCATAAACAATGACTTTTGGAACACTGGAAAATAAAATAAAAAATAAAATAAAATAAATTAACTCTAAATGGATTAAAGACTTAAATGGAAGACCTGAAACCATGAAACTCCCAGAAGAATTATCATATGGCTTCACTTACTTGTGGAACATAAGGAATAGCATGGAGGACATTAGGAGAAGGAAAGGAAGAAGGAAGGGGGCGGGGGAGATGAACCATGACAGAGTGTGGACTCCGAGAAACAAACTGAGGGTTTTAGAGGGGAAGAGGCTGGGGGAAGGGTTGGCCCGGTGATGGGTATTAAGGAGGCACAGATTGCATGGAGCACTGGGGGTTATATGTAAACAATGAATCGTGGAACGCTACATCAAAAACTAATGACATACTGTATGGTGACTAAATAACATTATAAAAATAATAATAATAATAAAGAAAGCATAGGAACAAAGTCCCTTGAAATGGGTCTCGGTAATGATGTTTTGGATAGACACTTAGAGCACAAGCAACAAAATAAAAAAGAAACAAGTAGGACTACATGAAACTAAAAAGTTCTGCACAGGGGCGCCTGGGTGGCTCAGATGGTTGGTCATCTGCCTTCGGCTCAGGTCATGATCTCCAGGTTCTGGAGCTATTTTCACTTCCTTTGGGTATATCCCCAAAAGTGGAATTACAGGATCTTACTGTATTTCTATTTTTAATTTTTTAAAACTTGTATTGCTTTTTTTTTTCTTTCAAATTTTACTTATTTTTCTGAGGGAGAGAGAGAGAGAGAGAGAGAAAGCGCATGGGCCAGGGTGGGACAAAGACCAGAGGTAGAGGGAGAAGCAGACTCCTGGCTGAGCAGGGAGCCCAACATGGGGCTCAATTCAGGACCCTGCGACCATGACCAGAGTTGAAGGCAACTGCCTAACTGCTCAGCCACCCAGGTGCTCCTATTTTTAATTTTTTGAGGATCCTCTGCACTGTTTTTTGTAGTGCTGCACCAATTTATGTTTCCACCAACCACCACAGTAGGGTTCCTTTTTCTCCACATCCATTGGCAGCATTGGTTATCTCTTGTCTTTTTCAGATTGGCCATTCTAATGGTATGAGGTGTTATCTCATTGTGGCTTTAATTTGCATTTTCCTAATGACTAGTGACTAACCTCCCAACCTTTTCTAGGCTAAACTCACCCCAAACCCATCATGTCATGAGAACAAGCCACTCTGAGTTACGACAGACCCACCTCCCCACCTCCTGGCAAGGACCATCCCCCAACTCTGCACCTTGAAGAGGCTCCCGGTCACCGTGTGAACCCAAAAAGGACACTGGCAGCCAGTGTTTTGTCAGACCACCCTCTTGTTACATAACAGCCCTTTGTGCCACTGGAGGGAGAGGAGAAGCCCAGTCTCAGCTTCACATGTCCCCAAAGTCCAATTAGTTCCTTTAGTCTCTGGACCCTCTTTTTTTTTTTTTAAGATTTTATTTATTTATTTGACAGAGAGAGAGAGATCACAAGTAGGCAGAGAGGCAGGCAGAGAGAGAGGAGGAAGCAGGCTCCCTGCTGAGCAGGGAGCCTGATATGGGGCTCGATCCCAGGACCCTGAGATCATGACCTGAGCTGAAGGCAGAGGCTTTAACCCACTGAGCCACCCAGGTGCCCCTCTCTGGACCCTCTTGTCCATTGTCAGTTCTCTGCCCTACGAGTCACAGTAGAGTGGACTTTCCAAAGAAGAAAGAGTCAAAGTNGACCCTCTTGTCCATCGTCAGTTCTCTGCCCTACGAGTCACAGTAGAGTGGACTTTCCAAAGAAGAAAGAGTCAAAGTGAGGTGCTCACGGGGTTGGTGATGGCTGTTCCATGTCCGTGTCTTGAGAACAGGGAAACACACAGGAAGGAAGCAAGTCTGGGAGACTTGTACCCTGGTTCGGAACCCAGAACCCATATAGAATCTTTGAAAACATCTGAGGTCACAGTGCCAAGTTATGTGGCCAGAGGAGAGCAGGGGTCCCATGGGGACTGTGGGTGCTTGGAGATGCAGGGTGGGGTCCAAACACCACTGTGGTCACCACCAATGTCTGAGAAGATGGGCTGCTGGGGGCTCAACCCTGGACATGGTCCATCCCGACTACAAGGAAGTGACATGTCACAGGGGTGACCAAGTCCCATTGAGGAGGAAATGCTCTGGTGTGGCTCCACTGTGTGGGGCAAGTGTGGACAGTGAGAGGAACACCTGTGGGCTGTTAAGGGGACGGCAATCCCAATCCAGTCCTGGACCAGGAGCCATCCTGTTGTCTGGATTGAGCGGATCCAGGACACCAGGTCCAGGACTCTGCCTCAGCCCGGGCTGCTTCTGTCCCCGAGGTTCCCGCACCCCAACCAGCTTGAGTCTTCTTGTGGAAGAAGATCGTGAGACCAAACACAGGCTGGACGAGGAAGCAAAGAGGCCTCAGAAAGCAGAAGTGGGCCCTGGAGACGGGACCCTCTGGGAGGAGGCTTGAAATTGTCCCCCCTCAGGAGCCTGGCATTGCAGTAGGTGACATCTGGGTGCAGACATGACCCCAGGGCATGGGAGGCTGTGGCTGACTGCAGCTCTGCTCCTTCTGCAGGTTCCAGGTGAGCTGGACTGAGCCTGGGCCTGGAGGTCTGTCCTGAGTGGGAGGGAGGGAGACAGGGGGGAAGGAGGACGGAGAGCAGAGAAGATTCTAGCATCAGCCAACACTGTCTCAGCAGTGACCAGGAGGATGCAGTGTATCAAGCAGGTGAGTCATGTCCATTATAGTGGACAGAGCAGTCCTGAGTAGAGGGGCTCCTGTGATCACATTACTGTAGTGTCACAGTCAGAAATAAAGTCTTAGTGCAACACACACACACACACACACACACACACACACACACATACATACACACACACCACGGATACCTTCTTCTTGTGCCACTCTGTGAGGAGGGAGGTACCTCCCCTCTTTCTGATCTCAGAGAAGTCCAGTCTTCCGCCAAGGCCTGCTCCAGACCCCGAGGGCCCTTCAGGGACTCAACAGTCACCTTGACCTCAGATGCCTTTGACCCAGGCCCATTCGGTGAGGGGCCACACTTGCCTGTGTTTTCCAGGCTATTGGTCTCCGAGTAGTCCTGTCTCCTTGGTGGGCACCGTGGGGAAAACCGTGAGTGTGCAGTGTCCATATGAGAAGATATTCATAAAGAATGCCAAATACTGGTGCAAGAGCCCATGTTTATGGAAGATGGTGGAGACCAGAGAGGCAGACAGAGAAGTGAAAAGTGGCCGTGTGTCCATCAGGGACCGTCCTGCAACCCTCACCTTCACAGTGACCATGAGGAGCCTCAGAGAGGACGATGCAGGAACATACCGGTGCGGGATCGATACATCAGAGGTCCCAGGATATATGTTGGACCTCACCTCCCGAGTTGTGTTGACTGTGACCCCAGGTGAGCTGTGCACACCCCCTCCCCCCAGAGCCAGCACCAGGCTGCCTGAGACTGGGGCTGGTCACCCCGACCCGGGGGGGGAGGCAATGGGACGTGGGATATAGGAGCAGGGTGAATATGGGATGGAGGATGCAGAACACGGGGGATGTGTGTGTATGTGTCCCTGTGTGTGCGTGTGGATGTGTTCTGTTTGTGTATATCCGTGTGTGTCTAGGTGTGTGTGGGTTTGTGTGTGCAGGCATTGTGTTGTCTGCACACTCACACAAGCACAGGCACACCTCTGGCTGACCTCACTGTCTCTGTGTGTCCCCCGCGACACACTCTCACGACTAAAGCTCTCCCAGGGTGGGCAGTGGGAATGGCCCTGAGTCTGGGGACAGCTGTCTGCCTTCCTGTCCTGATAAGGGTCCTGCCCACGTTGGAGGGGACCTGAGTTTCTTCCTGGACTGCTCTCTGTCCTCCAAAGGGAACGGGACCTCGAGGGCATTTTCTCTCTCCCTTACTGGCTACCCAGGACCTGGGTCTCTAACAGGACATCCCTGTGTCCTGGATGGTTCCTGAGCACCAGCCTCACAGCTGTGATCCTGGGGGTCTGCAGCAGTCTGGATAGGGGCCTAAGAAGGAGCCCTAGACCCTGATGTGGGGCTTCTGTGAGCATTTGGGGACCACCCTGCCACTCCAGCTTGACCCTCCCCAACCTCTTTTGGCACCTTGTCCCCAGGAAACCCAGAAAAAAACCCTGAAAGCTCCCCTCAGACAAAGGAGAAGAAAAATGAGAAAAATGAGTTCTCAGGACCTCTGGCCCCAAATATACTTCCATGCGCTGCAAAGAATTCTTTACTAGAACCCTGTTTTTGTTTCCTAAGAACCACATGGACGTCATCCTTCTAAGTGTTCAGATTTTTGTCTTGTGTTCTTATCCTGATGTTGGCCCTGGTTCCCCTGAGGTCCTTCTTGCAGATCTTCGTCTCTCTCTCAGGGAACATTTCCCTCCCAGGCCACTCTTGGGTTCCTATTTAACAGTGAGGAGCTGAGTGTCCTCGGACACCACCAGCTGGAAGGGAAAGACCTTTGTCCAGTTGGCTCAGGACAAGCCATGTTATATGGGGTCCCCTGGGTGTGTATCTGTCTCTCTAGATCTTTCGTTCTGTCATTCTTTCTGTCCCATGGCCACCCAGGTTCACAGGTCTGGCTGAGAGTCTGGGCACCAAGTGCATTGAGTACCAGGGTCCCATCATTCCGTGTGGACTCTGTGAGTGCCCTTTTTCATGATCCTCACTTCAGACATCAGCCCTGCCTGAGGACCCATCCCCCACCCCCAGCTCTGGATCAATGTCTACAGAGTAAAGCTCAGCCCATCCTCTGCCAGGGGAAACAAGGAGCGGGGTGCCTGAGCCTGGAGCCCTGAGCTCCTGCCACACACACTCTCATGCCCTGCTGAGCAGGATGGCTCTACCTCTGAAATCGCCTACCTGGCCAGGGTGCACCTGCACAGGGGCCAGGGAAGGATGGAGTTCCAGGAGGGCCTGGGTGTGGCTGTGGGTGGCTGTGGAGCCCGGACATCTGTCCAGATGGCCTGAGTGACCAGGACTATGTGAGTTGGAACCACACGGCTGACAGAGAGTGGGAGAGCCCGGGGGAGGACAGCAGACCTGACATGTGCTTCTCCCTCAGCCAGCACTGCAGCCCCCAGCTCCGTGAGGCCCATCAGCACCCTGATGTGCTTTGGGAATATGGGTGAGGTTTGGTGGAGTGGGGTCCGGAGCCTAGAACCAAGAAAGAATTCTTGAGACGTCTGTGGTGCAAAATGGTGGTTTCATTAAAGCTCGGGGACCGGACCCCAGGGCAGAAAGACCTGCTGCACCGGGGTTGTGAGGAGTGACTGATTATGTACTTGGAAGTGTGGGGAGGTAAAGAAAAGGGGAGGTTTCAGAAGGATTTTCATATGTTAAAGAAGACTCACAAGATATTGGAGGCCTTGCCATTGTCAAAGCCAAGGTTATTTTCCCTCTAGGAAGGCATTACCATGAAGACAGCTGGCAGCTTCCTGGGGGAATGTCACCTGTCCCACCTAGGAGAGTGTGGGGTGGGGGGCCTGTCAGCTTTTGCTTGTCCTCAGCCTGCCTTCTGCTCCCTCATCCACCCCAGGTTTTTACACGACTCTGCCAGCCCCCCTGTGGAAGACCACAAGCCCACAGGAGTCCCCCAATTCCAGCCAACATTCTGGGTAAGGGATTAGCAACTGGAGACCTTTGACACCTGGGTGATTTCTGGGCAACACGGAGGACTGAGGAATGTGGGTGTGACTGTCTTGGCCTCGGTCCCCCACCTATTTACCCATTCCACACCTAACTGTGGAAGTCCTACCACGTGCCAGGCGCTCTTCTAGGGATACAACCCTGGGCCACTTAGACACATTCCTGCTCTGAGAAAAGTTGAGAAATTCACACAGTGAAGAAGTCAATACATTCATCAATAGACATAATTCCACGTCGTGATGAATGCGTGCGGGAAATAAGACAGACGGGTGTGGGAGAGCATGTGTAGGAGAGTGCTGGGGTGGCGGGATTGCTCTTTAATACACAATGTTCAGGGAGTCCTGGCCGGTGAGAGGACATTTCCCTGGAGCCCTTAGGATTTGGGGAGCTGGCACTCAGGCAACTGCAGACATTGGGCTCTGGGGACAGGGAAGTGCCAGTGCTTTGCAAAGGGGGCATTCAGGTCCGCGCCCTGTCCAGGTGCTCTGGGGGCCCCTGGGTTCACTTCTCTGCTGTCCCCTCCCCACCACGCGCTTGTTGGAGAGTCATCCTACTGAAGACCAGGCTTCTAAGGGAGAGGAGAGGTGAGTGGGGTCATTCATTCTCTCCATCACTAACCACTGAATCTCAAGGCCAAGGTTTCGAGGCCCCACACAGGTGCCAGATGCTCCCTGGGACTAAAGCAAACACTTCCGATCCCTCACGGGAAATACTGTTTATGGGAGAGCAGAGAGCAGACCAATAACCCCGCCAGTGATTTCTAGTCCACAGACAGGGTAACCCCCCATGGAGGGCACAGGTAGAACCTTTTTCCCGACCCATGTCCTGCTTGCTCCCTGGGGTCTCCCTCACAGCACTCTAATACCCGGTCCCTCTCTATGTCCACATCCTGTCTCAAGGGCAATTGTTAGCCTGAGGGTCACACAGGTGGTCTGTTGATGCGTCTGTCCTGCCCATGGACCCACCTGGGCCTGATCTCTGAGTGGACTGTGGTGGCTTCAGGACACGGGCATAGGGACAGAAGGAAAGTGGAGGGTACCAGGGTGTCTGTCTGACGATGTGGCTCACTGCCCGTCACCGTGTCCCCCACAGGTCCCTGCTCAGCAGCATCTACTTCCTGCTCCTGGTCTTCCTGGAGGTACCCCTGATTCTGAGCATGCTCAGTGCTATCCTCTGAGGGACCAGACCTCAGAGGGGATCTGGCAGGAGGCGGCATCAGCCCGATTATGAAAATTGGTAACTCCAATTGCCGAAAGATGACCCGCCCAGGAACACAGCCCAACTGATGGATGGGAATGGTCTTCTGACCAATACACCCAGCCACTGTCCTTATTTTGTTCAGATTACTCTGTAAACTTTTTTATCACTTTCCCTGCAATGTATCATAGACACAAAGAATGTTCCCAATAAATACATACTCCTTAAAGCCCCAATACTCTTCAACCCTTGGATGTCCACCTCATAGCTAAAGCAATAAACATCGTTAACATTTCTGAAGTCCCAAACTCCCCTCTGAGGAAACCAACNTCTTCTGACCAATACACCCAGCCACTGTCCTTATTTTGTTCAGATTACTCTGTAAACTTTTTTATCACTTTCCCTGCAATGTATCATAG
This sequence comes from Ailurus styani, assembly GCA_002007465.1. NCBI lineage: Eukaryota > Metazoa > Chordata > Mammalia > Carnivora > Ailuridae > Ailurus > Ailurus styani. The sequence continues at coordinate 4,571,727 of LNAC01000098.1, read as the reverse complement.
ACACAAAGAATGTTCCCAATAAATACATACTCCTTAAAGCCCCAATACTCTTCAACCCTTGGATGTCCACCTCATAGCTAAAGTAATAAACATTGTTAACATTTCTGAAGTCCCAAACTCCCCTCTGAGGAAACCAACTATGAATTTTATATTCATGTCCTCCTTGTTTTCTTCATGGGTTTGCCCTATATTTGCAAATTATTTATTCTCGATCAGTTCATAAAAGTCACCAAGGTTCAAGAAAAAAATACTTTTATTTCCAAGGTCATTGCTCTTCTTATAATACTTCTTTTCCAAGTCATCACTTTTTTTTTATAATACCACGGTCACTTACTGTGTAAGTCTCCTTGTGAATGGCGTTATGTATCCCAGGTGCTGATGGGGTCCCTGTGCCTCTGACAGGCCTGGGCTGGCCCCAGGGGTCCTGCATTCTGAGCCCCCTGAAGGTGATACTGCTGAGCACTTGGGGGCACTCCTACTCTGAGAGTTCCCATCAACAAGGGTGAGTTCTGAGAGTTCCCATAAACACATAAACACAGTTTCTCTCTTTCTTGTTATTGAACACTCGAAGTAAAATATTTTATTATAAATGGGAGAAAAAATCCAGACAACTCACTAGTTTGTTATGCTGCATTTGTGTTTGCATAGGATCAGAGCAGACTGGTGAGTTGTCTTGATTTTTTCTCCCATTTATAATAAAATATTTTCTTTTCAGTGTTCAAGAACAAGGAAGAGGGAAACTGTGTTTATGAAGTGTAGCAATTAGAATGCAAAGTAATCCGATGTCAGAGCCAACCTTCAGAACCCAAGCAGGAAAGAATCTTTATTACCTTAATCCCATTTTCCCCATCTCTAGCTATATTAAGCAAGGTGCACCAAAACCTTAAAAATATTACTCCCAAAATAGGACACTAAAACTCAGAACATAAAGAAACTCTGAAAGATAAAGCTGACTGAACAGACAAACACATCATAGAATTTTAAATCTTGACTGACTTTTCAATAATAATGCTTTAGGGGGACACCTGGGTGACTTAGTCAGTTGAATGTCTGTCTTCAGCTCATGTCATGATTTCAGGGCCCTGAGAACAAGCCCCACATCAGGCTCCCTGCTCAGTGGGGATTCTGCTTCTCCCTCTCTTTCTCCCTCTGCCCCTCCCTCTGCTCATGCTCTCTCTCTCTCTGTCTCTCAATAATAATAATAATAATAATAATAATAATAATAATAATAATAATGCTCTAGGGAGGTGATTAAATAAAAATAAATTTAAAAAACAAAGCACCTTTAAAACACCAAGTTTTGGTGATCAGGATAGGTAAAGTAATCTTATTATAAATTTGAGGACCTAAAAGGTAATTTGTTACATTTACTAAGACACACATCAAGCACGTGTGTCCTACAGAGTGACATTAGTGTCTCTGGCAAGAAAAGACACAGCCCCACTGCCCTTTAGGGTTGAGATCAGCTAGATGGAAAAAAAATTGTACTGACTCTCAACTAGGTCATACTGATGAGGATCCTTTTGGTTTATTACTCTGACGCTGGGACGGTAAAGAGTTCATGGAAGAAGTCTCATTCTTTAAGGTAGCTTCCAACAATTAAAACTTCTCTTTTCGG
>LNAC01000098.1:4503743-4570060 GCA_002007465.1 Ailurus styani | reverse complement strand
AAAAAAAAAAAAAACAAAAAAAAACTTCTCTTTTCCTAATTTTTATCTCAATGATATTGAGGAGACTTTCTGTAATTAATGAGAGTTATGATTCTATTGGTCTATAAGCCTGAGTCTGAAAATGCATAGGATCTGGTTAACCAGTAGAAAGACTGACGGCAGACAAAGGAATAACACAGGAGCCAGGGTTCTAGACAGTGACCTTCCAGCAACAGAGATGCTGTGGGCAAGTCACCACAAGCCCAGCGGAGTGACCTACACACAGAGGCAGAAGAGACCTCAAACTAAGCCAGCCTCCTGCTTCTAAAGGAGATAAATCTGTCTAGCCAGTTACTTGCCTTCACACTCATAGGCAGGGAACCCGAGGTCTCTTTTATGTTATAATTATTTTTTAAAGATTATTAAAGGCAGCATCTTTACAAGTCAGAGCTGTGAGAAGCATTAGGGGCTTGATGGTTACAGAGCAATCAAGGTCCCTTGGGATCAACAGGCCTCAGTGGGCAATTTGTGGAACACAGAGTCGACCTGATGAAGACAACCGGAAGCTCTCCTTGTCCATTGATATCCTGTCCAGAGACACTGCCACTCAGACTACAGGAGGAAGAACTTCTGCCCCAAACCTATCTCTTCTCACCTTATTGTCAAAAACTGTTAAAAATACATACATACATACATACATACATACATACATACATACATACTTGAGTAGATGCGATGAAATATATCACACACACACAATTAGGTATGTGTGGTGATTTGCTGGGGAGAATGGGGAAAGAACTCCATAGGACTCCTAACTTGCTAGTAGAGAGAGCCAAGGACAGCCTGGTTGGCCAGGGGAGTACAAGGTGTGAGTGTGCTTTTGGTGGCCTTGCCCCCAGTGTAGCCTCTCAATTCAACCTTCCTTCCTTTCTCCATCTACTCACCAAATAGTCACCAAGAGCCTCTGTAGCACCAGGCTTGTTTCTAGGTGCTGGGAATAAAGCTGTCAGCAAAACATGGGCCATCTATTCTAATGGGTAGTTTCAAAAAATAAAGAAATAAAGAATATACACCCCCCCCTCCAAAATCAAGCATTTTCAGAGGTATCCTTTCATGTTTTGATGTTTGGCTTTTAAATTCTTTTATTAGAGTGTCACAGGGGAACAGGAAATTTCACAAATATAAATACACAGGTATATCTGATATTTTAGGAGTGATATCTTTTCATAGCCTCCACTCACACCAGATATCTACATCCTTTGGCAGGGGTCCTCTATATTGTATCAGGGTAGGTGTGTGGTCTGCAGATATGGTAGATACAATGGTGAACAACTTCTAAGGAAAAATCATAAAGATGTTGTGCCTTGCTCTGTCTTGGATCACTCCTTCTGGAGGAAGCTGGACGCCACATCAGGAAGACACTCAAGCCATTGTATCGGGCGAGGAGCTACGGACTCCTGGTAATCACCAAGTGAGTGTGTCATCTCTGAAGCAGAACCTCCAGGACCAGCCCAGCCTTCCAATGAACATAGCCCAGTCAACATCTTGACCACAACGTTGTGAAGGAGACACGCAGAGCCACTACTACCCAGATAAGCCACTCTCAGATTTGTGACTCGCAGGATGTGTGAGATAATACATATTGTTTTCAGCCACTAAGTTTTGGGGCAATCTGTTATCCCACCATAGATAGTGCATCTCGTTGGACCACAGTTGCCTAGGGACATTGTCTGCAGCCAATTCAGTCTCTGTTCATTCACTCCGTTACTCATTCACTCAATCTGTGAACAGTTATNTAGTTATCACATGCTGACCATTGGTCACAAAGTGCAATTGGCCACCGGGTCATTCTGTGATGAATGAAATAAACCCAGAATGCTGCTATGACATGAGCTCTATCCCAGTGGGGGAGATGCATAGAAATCACCAAAAGTAAACATCCTAACAAGGTTTGGGAAACTATGAAGAAAACAAATAGGAGTTAGTTATTGAGACAACAGGGTGACCCCTAGGAAGAGTGATCAGGGAGGCCTTTCTAAGGGAGTACGTCCAAGGTGAAATCTAAAAACTAAGAAGGAAGAAGCAGTGAGAAGAGCTGGGCAAAGGATCCAAGCAGAGGGAGAAGCAGGCGCTAAGGCTCTGGGGAAGGATGGGCACTTTGACTGGAGCACGGGGCACACTGGGGCAGGGGAACAAGACAGAACTTCAGAACCAGCAGTGGCTGGGCCACTTGGTCCATGTAAGCCAAGCGAGGAGAGGGAAGCATGTGAAGCATGTGGGACAAAGCGTGTACTGGCTACTCCTGAGTTTTGTTGACATGCTCTCTTACTGATGAGTGGAACAGAAGGAGCACAAGACACAAGGGGACTGGGAAGGACAGGGATGTCACCACTGCACTGAGAGGAGAGAGAATGGCTGTAATGACAGGAGGAAGAGGTGATATGTGCAGATGGAGACGCTAGAAGAAATGTTAATGGGGAGCGGCAGAGAGAAGAATCGCGGGTGACAGGATCTGGTTGCAATAATTCTGGGAATATTGTGGTCTTTGATCTGAATAAGACAGTGTGGAGGAAGAGCAGATCTGGGCAGAGTGTTTAGAGGGAAATTGATGGACCTGGTTGTGCATGACAAGTTTGAGGAGTTGGCATAACTGAGACAAGATACCTGGCCCTGCACCATGACCTGCCTCTCTACCATTTCCAGCATAAACTCACCCCAAACCCATCATGTCATGAGAACAAGCCACTCTGAGTTACAACAGACCCACCTCCCCACCTCCTGGCCCATCCCCCAACTCTGCACCTTGAGGGCCCCAGTCACCATGTGAACCCAAAAGGGACACCAGCAGTGAGTGCTTCGTCAGACCACCCTCTTGTTACACAACAGCCCCTTCTGCCACTGGATGGAGAGAAGAAGCCCAGTCTCGGCTTCACATGTCCCCACCATCCCATCAGCTCCTAACCTTCTTATGCATTTTCAGTCCTCCACCCTGTGAGTCACAGTAGAGTGAACTTTCCAAAGAAGAAAGAGTCCAAATGGAGGTGCTCATGTGGTTGGTGATGGCTGTTCCATGTCCATGTCTTGAAAACAGGGAAACACACAGGAAGGAAGCAAGCCTGGGGGATTTGTATCCTGGTTCGGAACCCAGAACCCAAATGGAACCTTTGAAAGCATGAGAGATCATCACAGTGCCACCTTGTGTGGCCAGAGGAGAGCAGGGGTCCCATGGGGACTGTGGGTGATTGGAGCTGCAGGGTGGGGATCCAAACACCACTGTGGTCACCACCAATGTCTGAGAGGATGGGCTGCTGGAGGCTCCACCCCGGACATGATCCATCCTAACTATAAGGAAGTGACATGTCACAGGGGTGAGGAAGTCCCACTAAGGAGGAAATGCTCTCGTGTGGCTCCACTGTGTGGGGTGAGTGTGGACAGTGAGAGGAACACCTGTGGGCTGTATAAGGGGACAGCAATCCCAATCCAGTCCTGGACCAGGAGCCATCCTGTTGTCTGGATTAAGTGGGTCCAGGAAACAGGTCCAGGACTCTGCCTCAGCCCGGGCTGCTTCTGTCCCCGAGGTTCCCGCACCCCAACCAGCTTGAGTCTTCTTGTGGAAGAAGATCGTGAGACCAAACACAGGCTGGGCGAGGAAGCAAAGAGGCCTCAGAAAGCAGAAGTGGGCCCTGGAGACGGGACCCTCTGGGAGGAAGCTTGAAATTGTCCCCCCTCAGGAGCCTGGCATTGCTGTAGGTGACGTCTGTGCTGCAGACATGACCCCAGGGGACGGGAGACCGTGGCTGACTGCAGCTCTGCTCCTTCTGCAGGTCCCAGGTGAGTGGGGCTGAGCCTGGGCAGGGAAGTCTGCCCTGAGTGGGAGGGAGGGAGACAGGGGGACGGGGGTTTGGGGCGGCCCACGGGGAGGGAGGGAGGACATGGGAGGGAGGAGGAAGAGCAGAGAAGATTCTAGGATCTGCCAGCCCTGCCTCAGCAGTGACCAGGAGGATGCAGTGCATAAAGCAGGTGAGTTGTTTCCACTGTGCCAGAAAGAGCAGCACTGACAAGGGGCGGGGGGGAGACCACCATTACTGTAGTGTCACAGTCAGAAATGACGTCTCCATGCCACACACACAGACACCCACACGTGCGCACAAACACCATGGACACCATCTCCTTGTGCCATTCTATGAGGAGGGAGCTACAGCTGATCCCTCCCATCTCAGGAAAGTCCTGTCTCCTGCAGACATCTCCTCCAGACCCTGAGGCCCCTTGAGGGTCTCAACAGTCACCTTGACCTCAGGTCCCCTTGACCCAGGCCCATCTGGTGAGGGGCCACACTTGGCTGTGTTTTCCAGGCTGTTCATGTCTGAGTGGCCCCGACTCCGTGACAGGCCCCGTGGGGGGATCCCTGAGCGTGCAGTGTCAGTACGAGGAGAAATTCAGAGACTATGACAAATACTGGTGCAAAGGACTATGTGTGTGGAGTATGGTAAAGACCGAAGAGGCAGACAGAGAAGTGAGGAACGGCCGTGTGTTCATCAGGGACGATCCTGCAAACCTCACCTTCACAGTGACCATGGAGAGCCTCACAGAGGATGATGCAGGAACATACCGGTGCGGGATGGATAAATCGGGGCTCCCAGGATATTTGCTGGACCTCACCTTCCCAGTTGTGGTGTCTGTGACCCCAGGTGAGCTGTGCACACCCCCTCCCCCCAGAGCCAGCACCAGGGTGGCCTGAGTCAGGGGCTGGTCACCTCGACCCTGGCAGGAAAGTGGTGGGACATGGGATAGAAGAGCGGGGTGAATATGGGATGGGTGACGCAGGACACGGGGATGTGTGTGTGTGTGTGCGTGTGTGTGTGTGTGCAGGCATTGTATTCTCTGCACACTCACACAAGCAGGTGCACATCTCTGGCTGACCTAACCATCTCTGTGTGCGCCGCCCTCATACACTCTCACATCTTAAGCTCTCCCAGGGTGGGCAGTGGGAATGGCCCTGAGTCTGGGGACAGCCGTCTGCCTTCCTGTCCTGATAAGGATCCTGCCCACGTTGGAGGGGACCCGAGTCTCTGCCTGGACTGCTCTCTTGTCCTCCCAAGAGGAATGGGACCCTTAGGGCATTTTCTCCTCTCCCTTACTGGCTACCCAGGACCTGGATCTCTAACAGGACATCCCTGTGTCCTGGATGGTTCCTGAGCACCAGCCTCACAGCTGTGATCCTGGGGGTCTGCAGCAGTCTGGATAGGGGCCTAAGAAGGAGCCCTAGACCCTGATGTGGGGCTTCTGTGAGCATTTGGGGACCACCCTGCCACTCCAGCTTGACCCTCCCCAACCTCTTTTGGCACCTTGTCCCCAGGAAACCCAGAAAAAAACCCTGAAAGCTCCCCTCAGACAAAGGAGAAGAAAAATGAGAAAAATGAGTTCTCAGGACCTCTGGCCCCAAATATACTTCCATGCGCTGCAAAGAATTCTTTACTAGAACCCTGTTTTTGTTTCCTAAGAACCACATGGACATCATCCTTCTAAGTGTTCAGATTTTTGTCTTGTGTTCTTATTCTGATGTTGGCCTTGGTTCCCCTGAGGTCCTTTTTGTAGGTTTTCATCTCTCTCTCAGGGAACATTTCCTTCCCAGGCCGCTCTGGGGTTCCTATTTAACAGTGAGGAGCTGAGTGTCCTCGGACACCACCAGTTGGAAGGGAAAGACCTTTGTCCAGTTGGCTCAGGACAGGCCATGTTTTATGGGGTCCCCTGGCTGTGTGTCTGCCTCTCTAAGTCTTTCCTTTGTCTTTCTTTCTTTTTTTTTTTTTTTTAAAAGGGGAATCTTTCTTTCTTTTTTTTTTTTTTAAAGATTTTATTTATTTATTTCACAGTGGGAGAGAGATCACAAGGAGGCAGAGAGGCAGGCAGAGAGAGAGAGGGGGAAGCAGGCTCCCCGCCGAGCAGGGAGCCCGATGCGGGCCTCGATCCCAGGACCCTGAGATCATGACCTGAGCTGAAAGCAGAGGGTTTAACCCACTGAGCCACCCAGGCGCCCTCCTTTGTCTTTCTGTCTGTCGTTCTGCCCCATGGCCACCCAGAATCACAGGTCGGACTGCGAGTTTGGGGGCTGAGTGCATTGAGTGCCAGGGTCCCATCATTCAGTGTGGACTCTGCTGAGTACCCTGTTTCATAATCCTCACTTCAGACATCAGCCCTGCCCGACGACCCGGCCCCCACCCCCAGCTCTGGATCAATGTCTACAGAGTAAAGCTCAGCCCGTTCTCTGCCAAGGGAAACAAGGAGCCGGGTGGCTGAGCCTGGAGCCCTGAGCTCCTTCCACACACTCTCACATGCCCTACTGAGCAGGATGGCTCTGCCTCTGAAATCGCCCACCTGGCCAGGGTGCACCTGCAGAGGGGGCCAGGAAGGGCTGGGGTTCCAGGAGGGCCTGGGTGTGGCTGTGGGTGGATGTGGAGCCCGGACATCTGTCCAGATGGCCTGAGTGACCAGGACTATGTGAGTTGGAACCACACGGCTGACAGAGAGTGGGAGAGCCCGGGGGAGGACAGCAGACCTGACATGTGCTTCTCCCTCAGCCAGCACTGATGTCCCCAGCTCCACGTGGCCCACCAGCTTCACAGATTTTTACAGGACCCAGCAAACCCTCACCTGGACCATCACACCCCCGGAGGAGTCCCCCATTTCTAGCCAACATCCTGGGTAAGGGGCTAGCAGCTAGAAACCTTTGACACCTGGGTGATTTCTGGGCAACACGGAGGGCTATGAAATGTGGGTGTGACTGTCTTGGCCTAGGTCCTGCACCTCTTTACCCATTCCACACCTAACTGTGGAAGTCCTACCACATGCCAGGCGCTCTTCTAGGGATACAGCCCTGGGCCACTGAGACACAATCTTGCTCTGAGTAAAGTTGGGAAATTCACACACTGGACGAGTCAACCTGAGAATAGATTGGTTAGGGAGAGCATGTGTGAGAGAGTTTTGGAGTGATGGGATTGCTGTTTAGTAAACAATGATCAGGGAGTCCTGGATAAGGAGAGGACGTCTCCCTGGAGACCTGTACTGGGAGCCGGCACTCAGGCATCTGTAGAACTCAGGCTCAGGGGACAGGGAAGACAAGTGCAAGTGTTTTGCAAAGAGGGCCTTCGGGACCTGGCCCAGGCCAGGTGCTCTGGGGGCCCCTGGGCTCTCTTCCCGCTCCCTCTTCAGGCCCTCACTGGAGAGTCATCCTGTTGAAGACCAGGCCTCAGAGGGACAGGAGAGGTGAGTGGGGTCATTCATTCCCTCCATCACTAACCACTGAATCTCAAGGCCAAGGTTACGAGGCCCCACATAGGTGCCAGATGCTCCCTGGGACTAAGGCAAACACTTCCGATCCCTCATGGGAAATACTGTTTATGGGAGAGCAGACAGCAGACCAATAACCCCGCCAGTGATTTCTAGTTCACAGACAGGGTAACCCCCCATGGAGGGCGTAGGAAAAACCCTTTTCCTGGCCCATATCCTGCCTGCCCCCTGGGGTCTCCCTCAGGGCACTCTAATACCTGGGCCCTCTCCATGTCCACATCCTGTCTCAAGGGCAATTGTCAGCCTGAGGGTCACACAGGTGGTCTGTTGATGTGTCTGTCCTGCCCACGGACCCACCTGGGCCTGATCTCTGAGTGGACTGTGGTGGCCTCAGGACACGGGCATAGGGACAGAAGGAAAGTGGAGGGTACCAGGGTGTCTGTCTGACAATGTGGCTCACTGCCCGTCACCGTGTCCCCCACAGGTCCCTGCTCAGCAGCTTCTACTTCCTGCTCCTTCCTCATCTTCCTGGAGGTGGCCCTGGTCCTGAGCATGCTCAGTGCTGTCCTCTGAGGGACCGGGTCTCAGAGGGGCTCTGGGGAGAGGCAGCATCAGCCCGATAAACCAGTAACACCAACTGCCCATTAATGGGTAGGAAGATGCGGTGCACGGAAAGATGGCGGGCATGATGAAAGGAATCCAGATTCAGTGAAAACAAATAACAAAAAGCCTACTTTAGTTTGGATTTCCTCAAAATCAGGTCATGAGACAAGGACTTACATGCAATTAGTTTATCCCATGAAGCATAAAGAGGGAACAGGGAGGTGGGGAGAGCCAGTGAAGTGTGCTTTGGTGGAGGGGCTATCACAGTAGCAACTGAGCTCCGTCACTGGGTGTCCTCGGGATACTGTGTAGGACGCACCTCAGAGCTGTCCTACCGAGCAGTGAGGAAGCTGAGGCAGTGACCAACATCCATCTGTCCTCATGGTGGGGGAAGATGGTGGGATTTGCTGTTTCTCACTGAAAATGAGGGAAGTCTCCTTACATAGAGAGAGTGGTGCAGGCAGAGGGGCTTCTTACTTTCTCACAGAGTGATGAGGGAAGGCCGCTTATCTGGAGAAAGAGTATTACAGACAGAAGGTCCCTCCTGGGGACACGGATTCTGTGCCATTTCTGGCCTTCTGCTCAGCAAGCCGATCACTCCTATAGCTAAAAAGAGCCCTCAGGCCAAGATGTGAGGGAGCTGGAGGGGGGAAACCACTGGCCGGCCCAAGACTGTCCACAGCTGGCCCGGAGCTCAGGTGGACAAAGAGGATATGAGCCAGGGTACCAAGCAGGTGTGCTAGAGGGTCCCAGTGCGACCTTGGAGAGGACACAGCCAAACCCCCAGGCTGCGAGTCAGGCAAGGGCCTGCGAGGTGGAGAGTTTCTAGAAAGGCTCCATGTGGGGAGGGGACACAGCATTTGTGAGGGGACAGCATGGGAACAGTTACTGGGACCCGGCAGGGTGAGGGGATTGGCCGTGAGCTGAGCTTGGGCTGGTCAGTCATGGAGGGTGACTGATGTTGTTGAGTAGTTTAAGCAGAAAAGCTGCTCCAACGATCGTACTGAAGCTGAGTCAAGACTAACTGGAGAGGGGAGTGCTTGTGGAAGAGAGCATTTCATCCTCAAAATCTGCACCAGCAGGAGCTGAGTTCCTGTGAGTGTTGAGGGCTGTGGGTTCAGAGAGCTGCTTCTGGGAGCCAGAGCCTCCTGGGTCCCCTCTTCTCCCTTTCTCTCCATTCCTCGTCAGCACATCGTCATGTGCCTGCTGTGTCCTGATCCTCAAGGTTGAGTCTTGAGCTGGAGGACAGGAGAATGGGGCCCTCAATGCTGGGCCGTCCAGCCCTGGCACCAATCAGCGTTGACGCTGATATTGATTTTTGAGGCCACAGGCCCTGAGCACAAAGGCAGGCAGGGGCAGAGGCCGGGCCTCCTGTCCAGGAGGAAACTCCTGCCAGTCACTGTGTCCCTCCTACAGGTCCCTGCTCGGCAGCGTCCACTTCCTGCTCCTCATTCTGCTGAAGGTGCCCCTGTTTCTGATGATGCTCAGTGCCGTCCTCTGGGTCAACAGGCCTCAGTGGGCAATTTGTGGGACAAATTGAGTCGGCCTGATGAAGACAACCCGCAGCCCTCCTTGCCCATTGATATCCTGCCCAGAGGCAATCCCGCTCAGACTAGAGGAGGAAGAACGTCTGGCCCCCAACATAACTCTTCTCACGTTATGCCCCAAAACTGGTAAAAACAAATAAGCAAGTAAATAAATAAACACATGAAAAAAATGAATGAAATACATCGCACACACGCAAGTCGATGTGCGTGGTGTTTTCCTGGGGAGAAGGGGGAAGCACTCACAGGACTCGTAACTTGCCAGCAGAGAGCGCCACGCACAACCCAGTTGGCCAGGGGAGCCCAAGGTGAGGGAGGGCCTGCTGTTTGGTGACCTTGCCCTCCTGAGAACCCCCAGTGCAGCCTCTCAACTCAGCCTTCTTTCCCTTCTCCATCCACTCGCCAAATATTCACCAAGAGCCTGTGTAGCAGGTGCTGGGGAGAAAGCAGTCAACAAAACACAGACTCTCTGGTCTAATGGGTGGTTCTAAAAAATAAAGAAATAAAGAATATCAGTTGATAAGAAGTGTCATGAAGAATGGATGAGAGTTCAGAGGATGGGGTGACAGAGGGCGGAGGTACCCTTTATTATTATTATTACTATTATTTTTATGTTCCTTTAGCCACTGTAATGTACATCATTAGTTTTGATATAGTGTTCAGTGATTTATTAGGTGCATATAACACCCAGTGCTCATCACAACACATGCCCTCCTTAACACCCATCACCTGGCTACTCGGTCCCCCCACGCCCATCTCCTCTAAAGCCCTCAGTTTGTTTCCCGCAGCCCATATTCTCTCATGGTTTGTCTCCTCTTGGGTCAGAGCCTCAGGCAGGTGAGGGAGGGAAGGAGGAAGGTGTGAACAAAGGCAAAGCTCAGGGCAGGGGAGGGCCCCGAGAGGCCAGTGGGGCAGGAATCCTGGGGCCAAATACATGTGGATAGGCAAGGCAAGCAAATGGAATCCAGCAAAGAATTATACACCCTGACCGGAGTGTTTATTCCAGGTAGGTAAGGCCGGTTCAATTTTGAAAATGAATCCCTGTAATCTACCACACCAAACTAAAGAAGAAAAATCATGGATCGTATGAAAAGACACTGAAAAATCGTATGCCAAACATCAATACCCACTCATGACAAAAAGGAAACTCATAAAAATAAGAGTAGAAGGAATTTCCTCAACTTGAGGAAGATCATCTAAGGAAAGATACAGCTAACATTATAGTTAGCCATCAAAAACTAAAAGCTTTCCCTCTAAGGTTCTGAGCAAAGCAGAGACGCCCACTCTCACCATGCACTCATCTTAGCCCTGGAAATTCTGGCCTTTGCAGTAGGTCAGATAAAGAAATATGGGCATAGAGAATGGAGAAGAAGAAGAAAGCTGTCCCTGTTTGCAGGTGACATAATTGTCATGTAGAAAATCTCAAGCAATCTACAAAACCTCATAGAACTAAGAGGTGAGTTCATCAAGTCATGGGATACAGGATGAACACACGAAAGTCAATCTCATGTCCATATACTAACAAGTGAACACATTAAAACCAAAATTAAAAATGCTTTCCATTTACACTTACTCCAAAGAAAATGAAATGCTTAGGTATACACATAACAAAATATGTCCTGGATATGGATGCCCAAAATGCCAAAATGCTGATGTCAGAAATCAAAGAAAATTTAAATAAATTTAAATAAACGAGAGCTCATTTCACCCTAAACTTGAGCTCTCATCTATCTGACTGAAAACGAAATACCCTTTTTCCATGGGGTTCCAGAATTTCGTTGAGCTCCGGCCCTCTGTCTGGAGGGAACTGGAGGGATCCGGACAGGCCTTGATACTCACTACCAAAGACATTCTTTCTTAAGCCTTTTAAATTTAAATTCAATTAATTAACATATAACGTATTAGTAGTTTCAGAGGTAGGAGTTAGTGAGTCATCAGTCTTAAATAACAAGCAGGGTTCACTTAAAAACGTGCCCTCCTTAATGCCCATCACCCAGTAACCTCATCCCCCCACCCCCCTTTCCTCCAGCAAACCTCAGTTTGTTTCCTGTGATTAAGAGATTCTTTTGTCTTGTACAAAAGGCATTTCTAGTTCCCAACCTCCAGGAGGAGAATGAAGGTAACAGCCAGAGCACGGTAGCGGCAGTTCTTCAAGCCACCAAAAGGTGGCGATAGTGGCCTCTTGCAGAACTTCTGGGCACACCCTCCCAAGCACTTAAAAATAATTCTACTCTCACAGGGATTGCTTCCCAGCTGCGGAGTCCCTCCTGGCTGATTCACACACTCTGATCCTGGCCACGCCAGCGGTTAGAACTAAACCCACTATATCCTGATGGCCTTTCCTCCTCAGGCTGAACCCTACAGCTTGCTTCACTCCCCAAAACCCATGCTGTTCATCAGCCTGAACTGTTGGCTTGGGAATCACTGGGTCTCCCTGGGGTCACCTAGAAGTGGACCCAGACATTCACAGGTCCAGAGCTCAAGGTGCAACGAGGGGTCCGGAGCCCAAAGGGTAGTTCAGACTAGAATAAGTCAGGGCCCTGACTCTCTCTGCGTGGGAGAGGAGATAGAACCAGGCAGAAAGACAGGACACATCTGACTCTGGCCCAGGGCTTTTTCGCAGAGCAGCGCCCACCCGGCTTTTCTGGATTTCTTATTCCCTGGAGGAGGTGGAGACACCCAGTGCCCCCTACGGACCATGGTCGGCTGGCTTGGAACTTGGTGTGCTGGCAACGGACGGCCTTTCTCTTATTGCCTAGGAATGAGGGAAGCAGCTCCTTCAAGGACTAACTATGATCCGTGCCAGCGAGGTCTAAGGAAAGGTGGCTGAGGGGATGGGAAACAAGGAGACAAAGGTGCCAGCACCGAGAAGACAGGCAGAAATGGGCCGGAGGCTGGGGTGGGACGGTCTCTCTTGCAGTGCAGGGAGAGAGGTCTGTGCTCTGGCTCTGGCCTGGCATCCCATTAACAGCCTCAAAAGTCGTCTTTAACATTATGTCTAAGTTGAATTATGGGTACAAGCACAGAGCTACACTGACCTAAATGTCCATCCTACTATTTCTACATGTGTTTCATTCCTACCAACCACAAGTGAATTAACATTTTAATCCAAGAATCATTTGTATAGACCAGTTAATTATGCCCCATGACCACTTGCCTATCAAAAAGTTGATTCATGAGCACATCCGTGAGTCATGGGCACACAGTGCAGGGGCCTCTCCCGGTGTCCTGGAGACAAGGTGGTGGTGCCCGTGGGGGCACCGTCAGAGACTGCAGACACCAGAAGCTCCAGGTGCAGGCGGGTGGTGGGACTCTTCATCCTCCAGGCAGACACTGAGGCCGAGCCAAGCACTAACCTCTTCCCACTCTAAAATAGCCCAGAATGTTTGTCACCCTACTTTGGCATCTCTCTTTTCTTCGGATGCTGAGAGTTTCACAAAACAAAAGTGTCCCAGGCCTCTCTGAACCTCAGAGACACCCTAATGCCAAAGAGGACTAAAGCGGATACTTCTGATCCCAGCCCAAAGAAAGGCAATACATTTGCCAGAAACTTGGTCTTTGCATCTTTACTATTTCCCTTGCCAAAGGCAGACCCAGTTCATTGTGTGGGTGGTCCTCATGCTCTTCTACGCTCAGCCTGCTGATATCCTAGGCTTTTTCTCTGTGTTTCTCCGTAGCAGCCCCTTGAAACACCTACATTCCATCAACTCTGGGAGATGTCCTGGGAGGTCACACTGCAGGTGAGAGGAAGCGATGAGGTTTTGGATCTTCCCTGTGGAGTCCTCACATGGATCTTCCTGAATGAGGTCCTCATGTGCAGACTTGGGGGTTGAAGAAGTCAATTGCCACAGAGTCAAATACACATGTGTATCAGGGAGGGTTCCCTGGAGAAACAGAACCAATAGGAAAAATATGAATGTGAAGAGTTTATTATAAGGAATAGGCTCCTACAGTGATGGGAGCTGAGGAGTACCCAAGAGAGCTGGTGGTGAAATTCATTCTGAGTTCAAGGGCCTGAGAGCCAGGAGTGCAGAGGATGGGAAATGATGGACGTCCAGCTGAAGCCATCAGGCTGCAAAGGGCAAATTCCTCCTTCGTCTCCTGGTCATCCACTTCAACTCAGACCCTCAACAGATTGGATGAGGCCCAGTCACCCCAGAGAGAGAAACTTTTCTCACTGAGTCCTTGGATTCAAATGCTCATCTCATCCAGAAACGTCCTCCCAGACACACCCAGAGATAATCTTCCATCTTCCATAATCTTCCAGCCCATGGCCAGTTAATGCATATAACATTAACCATCACACCACGGACTCAAACCTAAGGTCAAATTTCTGTTATAATTGCTCTGTGCACCTGGTGGATCTTCCAACTTCTCATTTCAGCCGCGAGCTACAGAAGCTGAAGTTTTCAGAAAAGGAAGATGCTCTGGGGAAGCGAGAGAGAGATGGTGGTGGGCTGAGAAGACTGAAGAAGCAGCGAGTCCCTGTCAAGTTTCTCAGTATGTGTTAAAATGACCACCAGCTGCCTAACAAACCCTCTCATTCTACCTCCCGCGTTTGAAGATGGTGCTTCTCCCTCTTGCTGGTTGTTGGCCACTCTCTGTGTGCCAGCATCATGGTCTGAGGGAAAGGCACTTGAGCAGTCAAAGCAGGGGAATCTGCCTTCCATCCTGATATCATCACTTATAATATGCATCTGGTTAGATTATTGACTGTCTGAGCTTTTGGCAAGGTAACTTGTTGGAGGGAAGATGATGGAAACTCTTTGCTATGTGACAGAAAACCAATAAACATCTACACCCCCTCCAAATTCAAGCAAGGTTTCAGAGGTATCCTTTCATATTTTGATGTTTGGCTTTTAAATTCTTTTATTAGAGTGTCACAGGGGAACAGGAAATTGCACAAATATAAATACACAGGTATCTGATATCTTAGGAGTAATATCCTTTCAAAGCCTCCACTCACACCAGATACCCACATCCTTTGGCAGGGGTCCTCTGTATTGTATCAGGGTGGGTGTGTGGTCCACAGATATGCTAGAAACAATGGTAGACAACTTCTAAGGATAAATCATAAATATGTTGTGCCTTGCTCTGTCTTGGATCACTCCCTCTGGAGGAAGCTGGACGCCACATCAGGAAGACACTCAAGCCATTGTATCGGGCGAGGAGCTACGGACTCCTGGTAACCACCAAGTGAGTGTGTCATCTCTGAAGCAGAACCTCCAGGACCAGCCCAGCCTTCCAATGAACATAGCCCGGTCAACATCTTGACCACAACGTTGTGAAGGAGACACGCAGAGCCACTACTACCCAGATAAGCCACTCTCAGATTTGTGACTCGCAGGATGTGTGAGATAATACATATTGTTTTCAGCCACTAAGTTTTGGGGCAATCTGTTATCCCACCATAGATAGTGCATCTCGTTGGACCACAGTTGCCTAGGGACATTGTCTGCAGCCAATTCAGTCTCTGTTCATTCACTCCGTTACTCATTCACTCAATCTGTGAACAGTTATCATAAGCTGACCATTGGTCACAAAGTGCAATTGGCCACCGGGTCATTCTGTGATGAATGAAACAAAGCCAGGATGCTGCTATGATATGAGCTCTATCCCAGTGGGGGAGATGCATAGAAACCACCAAACTAAACATCCTAAGAAGGTTTGGGGAACCATGGAGGAAACGAAGAGGGGTTGATGATTGAGACAACAGGGTGACCCCTAGGAAGAGTGATCAGGGAGGCCTTTCTAAGGGAGTATGTCCAAGGTGAAACCTAAAAACTAAGAAGGAAGAAGCAGTGAAAAGAGGTGGGCAGAGGTTCCAAGGATAGGGACAAAGAGATTGTAAGGGGAAAGAAAAATATTGTGGATAGAGCATGGAGCATATCGGGGTGGGGGAGCAAGGTAGAATTGCAGAACCCAGCAGTTGCTGGGCCATTTAGGCCATGTGAGCCAAGCAAGGAGAGGGGGGTTCATCTGAAGGTCACGGGATAAAGGGTGTACTGGCTACTCCTGAGTTTGGTTGAAGTGCTCTCTTACTGATGAGTGGAACAGAGGGACGACAAGGCATGAGGGGACTAGGAGGAACAGGGAAGTCACCCTCGCACTGAGAGAAGAGAGGATGGCTGTAATGTCAGGAGGAAGAGAGTAAATGGGCAGATGGAGATATTAGAAGAAATATTAATGGGGAGTGGCAGAGAGAGGAATCCCGGGTGCAATAACTCTGAAATATTGTTGCCTCTGATCTGGATAAGATAGTGTGGAGGAGGAGCAGATCTGGGCAGTGTTTAGAGGGAAATTGTTAGACTTGGTTGTGCATGACAAGGTGGAAGAACTGGCACAACCCAGGAAGATGTCGGGCCCTGCACCATGACCTGCCTCCCTTCCATTTCCAGCATAAACTCACTGCAACCCCATCATGTCATGAGAACGAGCCACTGTGAGTTACAACAGACCCACCTCCCCACCTCCTGGCGAGTACCATCCCCCAACACTGCACCTTGAAGAGGCTCCCAGTCACCAGGTGAACCCAAATGGGACAGCAGTAGCGAGTGCTTTGTCAGACCACCCTCTTCTTACATAACGGCCCCTCGTGCCACTGGACGGAGAGGGGAAGGCGAGTCTCAGCTTTACATGTCCCCACCATCCCATCAGCTCCTTCAGTCTCTGGACCCTCTTGTCAATTGTCAGTCTCTGCCCTGAGAGTCACGGTAGAGTGGACATTCCAAAGAAGAAAGAGTCCAAATTGAGGTGCTCATGTGGTTGGTGATGGCTGTTCCATGTCCACGTCTTGAGAACAGGGAAACACACAGGAGGGAAGCAAGTCTGGGGGATTTGTAACCTGGTTTGGAAACCAGAACCCAAATGGAACCTTTGAAAGCATCAGAAGTCACAGTGCCACCTTGTGTGGCCAGAGGAGAGCAGGCGTCCCATGCTGTGGGTGATTGGAGCTGCAGGGTGGGGGTCCAAACATCACTGTGGTCACCACCAATGCCTGAGAGGATGGGCTGCTGGGGGCTCCACCCCGGACATGGTCCATCCTGACCACCAGGAAGTGACACGTCACAAGGTTGAGGACATTCCACTGAGCAGGAAATGTTTCATTGTAGCTCCATTGTGTGGGGCGAGTGTGGACAGCAAGAGGAAAAGCTGTGGGCCATGGAAGGGGATGGCAATCCCAATCCAGTCCTGGACCAGGAGCCATCCTGTCATCAGGACTGAGCGGATCCAGGACACCAGGTCCGGGACTCTGCCTCAGCCTGGGCTGCTTCTGGCCCCAAGCTTCCTGCACCCCAACCAGCTTGAGTCTTCTTGTGAAAGAAGATTGTGAGACCAAACACAGGCTGGGCGAGGAAGCAAAGAGGACTCAGAAAGCAGAAGTGGGCCCTGGAGACGGGACCCTCTGGGAGGAAGCTTGAAATTGTCCCCCCTCAGGAGCCTGGCATTGCTGTAGGTGACGTCTGTGCTGCAGACATGACCCCAGGGGACGGGAGACCGTGGCTGACTGCAGCTCTGCTCCTTCTGCAGGTCCCAGGTGAGTGGGGCTGAGCCTGGGCAGGGAAGTCTGCCCTGAGTGGGAGGGAGGGAGACAGGGGGACGGGGGTTTGGGGCGGCCCAAGGAGAGGGAGGGAGGACACAGGAGGGAGGACGGAGAGAAGAGAAGATTCTAGGATCTGCCAGCACTGCCTCAGCAGTGACCAGGAGGATGCAGTGCATAAAGCGGATGAACTGAGTACACTATATTGGACAGAGTATCCCTAAGAGGAGGGGCTGCTGTGACCACCATTACTGTCGTGTCACAGTCAGAGCAAGGTCTTGGTGCATCACACACACACACACACACACACACACACACACACACACACACACATCCACACACATCAGGGACACCCTCTCCTTTTGCCCTTCTGTAAGGAGGAAGGTACATCTGCTTTCTGATCTCAGGAAAGTCCTGTCTCCTGCCAAGGCCTCCTCCAGACCCCGAGGGCCCTTCAGGGTCTCAACAGTCACCTTGACCTCAGATGCCCTTGACCCAGGCCCATCTGGTGAGGGGCCACACTCGGCTGTGTTTTCCAGGCTGTTCGTGTCTGAGTGGCCCCGACTCCGTGACGGGCCCCGTGGGGGGATCCCTGAGCGTGCAGTGTCAGTACGAGGAGAAATTCAGAGAGATTACCAAATACTGGTGCAGGAGCCCCTGTTTGGGGGATATTGTGAAGACCGAAAAGGCAGACAGAGAAGTGAGGAGCAGCCGTGTGTCCATCAGGGACTCTCCCGCAAACCTCACGTTCACAGTGACCTTGAGGAACCTCACAGAGGATGATGCAGGAACATACCGGTGCGGGATCGATACATCATTGCTCCCAGGATATTTGCTGGACCTCACCTCCCGAGTTGTGTTGGCTGTGACCCCAGGTGAGCTGTGCACACCCCCCTCCCCCCAGAGCCAGCACCAGGGCTGCCTGAGACTGGGACTGGTCACTGGGACCCTAGCAGGGAAGCGGTGGGATGTGGGATGGAAGAGTGTGGTGAGGATGGGGTGAGTGACACAGGACACCGTGTGTGTGTGTGTGTGTGTGTGTGTGTGTGTGTGTGTGTTGTGTCTTCGTATATGTCCTTGTGTTTGTCTAGGTGTTTGTGTAGGCGTTGGGTTGTCAGCACACTCACACAAGCACGTGCACACCTCTGGCTGACCTAAGCGTCTCCGTGAGCCCGGTCCTGACAGAGTTTCGTGCCTAAAGCTCTCCCACGGTGGGCGGTGGGAATGGCCCTGAGTCTTGGGATGGCTGTCTGCCTTCTTGTCCTGGCAAGGGTCCTGTCCAGGCAGATGGTGACCTGAGTCTTTTCCTAGACCTCTCTCTGTCCTCCTAATGGGAAACAGAACTCATAGGGCATTTTCTTCTCTCCCTTACTGGCTGCCCAGGACCTTGGGCTCTAACAGGACATCCCTGTGTCATGGATGGTTCCTGAGCCCAGCCTCACCGCTGTGATCTTGGGATCTGCAGCAGCCTCGACAGGGGCCCAAGGAGGTGCCCCAGACCCTGATATGGGGGTTCTCTTTCATGATCCTCACTCCAGACTTCAGCCCTGCCCGAGGACCCCGCCCCCACCCCCAGCTCTGGACCAGTCTCTACAGAGTAAAGCTCAGCCCATTCTCTGCCAGGGGAAACAAGGAGCGGGGTGGCTGATCCTGGAGCTCTGAGCTCCTTCCACACACTCTCTCATGCCCTGCTGAGCAGGATGGCTCTGCCTCTGAAATCGCCCACCTGGCCAGGGTGCACCTGCAGAAGGGGCCAGGGAAGGATGGAGTTCCAGGAGGGCCTGGGTGTGGCTGTGGGTGGATGTGGAGCCCGGACATCTGTTCAGATGGCCTGAGTGACCAGGACTATGTGAGTTGGAACCACACGGCTGACAGAGAGTGGGAGAGCCCGGGGGAGGACAGCAGACCTGACATGTGCTTCTCCCTCAGCCAGCACTGCAGCCCCCAGCTCCGTGAGGCCCATCAGCACCCTGATGTGCTTTGGGAATATGGGTGAGGTTTGGTGGAGTGGGGTCCGGAGCCTAGAACCAAGAAAGAATTCTTGAGACGTCTGTGGTGCAAAATGGTGGTTTCATTAAAGCTCGGGGACCGGACCCCAGGGCAGAAAGACCTGCTGCACCGGGGTTGTGAGGGGTGACTGATGATGTACTTGGAAGTGTGGGGAGGTAAAGAAAAGGGGAGGTTTCAGAAGGATTTTCATATGTTAAAGAAGACTCACAAGATATTGGAGGCCTTGCCATTGTCAAAGCCAAGGTTATTTTCCCTCTAGGAAGGCATTACCATGAAGACAGCTGGCAGCTTCCTGGGGGAATGTCACCTGTCCCACCTAGGAGAGTGTGGGGTGGGGGGCCTGTCAGCTTTTGCTTGTCCTCAGCCTGCCTTCTGCTCCCTCATCCACCCCAGGTTTTTACACGACTCTGCCAGCCCCCCTGTGGAAGACCACAAGCCCACAGGAGTCCCCCAATTCCAGCCAACATTCTGGGTAAGGGATTAGCAACTGGAGACCTTTGACACCTGGGTGATTTCTGGGCAACACGGAGGACTGAGGAATGTGGGTGTGACTGTCTTGGCCTCGGTCCCCCACCTATTTACCCATTCCACACCTAACTGTGGAAGTCCTACCACGTGCCAGGCGCTCTTCTAGGGATACAACCCTGGGCCACCAAGACACAATCTTGCTCTGAGAAAAGTTGGGAAATTCACACAGTGAAGAAGTCAATACATTTATCAATGGACATAATTCCAGTTCATGATGAATGCTTGGGGGAAATAGGGCATGTGAATCGGGGAGAGCATATGTGGGAGCGACGGGATGGCGGGATTGCTCTTTAATATGCCATGATCAGGGAGTCCTGGCAGCGAGAGGACATTTCCCTGGAGACCTGCAGGATTTGGGGAGCCAGCACTCAGGCATCTGCAGAAATTGGGCTCCGGGGACAGGGAAGACAATTGCCAGTGTTCTGCAAAAGGGACCAGGCCAGGTGCTCTGGGGCCCCTGTACTGTCTCCCCTGCTCTTTACCCCACAGGCCCTCACCTAGGAGTCATCCTACTGAAGACCAGGCTTCTAAGGGACAGGAGAGGTGAGTGGGGTCATTCATTCTCTCCATCACTAACCACTGAATCTCAAGGCTAAGGTTTCGAGGCCCCACACAGGTGCCAGATCCTCCTTGGGACTAAAGCAAACACTTCCGATCCCTCATGGGATATACTGTTTATGGGAGAGCAGACATCAGACAAATGACCCCGCCAGTGATTTCTAGTTCACAGAGAAGGTAACCCCCCATGGGGAGAGCATAGGAAGAACCCTTTACCTGACCCATGTCCCGCTTGCTCCCTGGGGTCTCCCTCACGTCACTCCAATACCTGGGCCCTCTCCATGTCCACATCCTGTCTCAAGGGCAATTGTTAGCCTGAGGGTCACAGAGGTGGTCTGTTGATGGGGTTGTCCTGCCCATGGACCCACCTGGGCCTGATCTCTGAGTGGACTGTGGTGGCTTCAGGACACGGGCATAGGGACAGAAGGAAAGTGGAGGGTACCAGGGTGTCTGTCTGACGATGTGGCTCACTGCCCGTCACCGTGTCCCCCACAGGTCCCTGCTCAGCAGCATCTACTTCCTGCTCCTGGTCTTCCTGGAGGTGCCCCTGATTCTGAGCATGCTCAGTGCTATCCTCTGAGGGATCAGGCCTCAGAGGGGATCTGGCAGGAGGCGGCATCAGCCCGATAATGAAAATTGGTAACTCCAATTGCCCATAGACGACCCGCCCAGGAATACAGCCCAACTGATGGATGGGAATGGCCTTCTGACCAATACACCCAGCCACTGTCCTTATTTTGTTCAGATTACTCTGTGAACTTTTTTAAATCACTTTCCCTGCAATGTATCATAGACACAAAGAATGTTCCCAATAAATGCATACTCCTTAAACCCTGAATACTTTTCAACCCTTGGGTGCCCACCTCATAGCTTAAGTAATAAACATCGTTAATATTTCTGAAGTCCCACGCTGCCCTCTGGGAAAACCAACTATGAATTTTACATTCATGTCCTCCTTGTTTTCTTCATGGGTTTGCCATATACATGATGTATATTTTCAAGGTATATACTTATATTTTTCAGCAGTCCCCAAGTTTACTTCTATTTTTATTTTTCCCAGCTTTATTTAGATATAACCGACATAGAGTATTATGTGAGCCGAAGGTGTACAGCATGTTGATTGGATGCATATATATCGCGAACTGATTACTACTGTGGGGTTAGCTAATATCGCCATCACACCACACCACTCCCATTTCTTTACCGTGGTGAGAACATCTAATATATACTCTTAGCAACTTTCAAGT
Source organism: Ailurus styani (assembly GCA_002007465.1). Classification (NCBI taxonomy): domain Eukaryota; kingdom Metazoa; phylum Chordata; class Mammalia; order Carnivora; family Ailuridae; genus Ailurus; species Ailurus styani. The sequence continues at coordinate 4,548,764 of LNAC01000098.1, read as the reverse complement.
GTATAAAAATTATTATTAACTGTAGTCTTCATGCTATACATTAGGTCTCCAGAATGTATTCATCTTATAATTGGAAGTTTGTATCCTCTGACCAATCCAATTAAAACATGGGTAGAGAGGGGTGCCTGGGTGACTCAGTTGGGTAAGTGTCCCCACTTGATTTGGGCTCATGAGATCAAGCCCCACATCAGGCTCCTCATCAAGCTCCACACTGAGCTTGTGGAACCTGTTTAAGATTCTCTCCCTCTCGCTCTTCCCCTCCACTCATGCTCTCTCACTCTCTCTCTCTTTAAAAAAAATGGGCAGAGGAACTGAATAGATATTTTTCCAAAGAAGATGTATAAATGGACAACAGATACATTAAAAAGTGCTCAACATCATTCATCATCAAGGAAAGGCAAATAAAACCATGATGAGACCTCACCTCACACCTGTCAGAATGGCTGTCACCAAAATCACAAGAGAGAACAAGCATTGGCAGGAATGTGGAGGAATGGAAACCCGTGTGCACTGTTAGGGGAACTCTAAACTGGTCAAAGGAGTTGGTGAGTGGGTACTCAGTAAGCATTTGCAAGTAGAAGAGCAGGGCACAGACCTGTACCCCAACAATTACTCTTCGGCCCTTGAGCTGGTGTGGCTGCATGGGGACATCAGCAGAGACGCCCTGCCCCATCGGTGCGAAACAAGGTGGGCTCCAACCCCTTTGCTCATCCTACACTGCCATGAGCCCTTCTGCTCTGAGCTCTTCCCTTGACTCCCTTTGGCCCACTTTGTGTGATGTTTGCCTCTTGTTATCAGCTCCCAAGAGGGAGCTCAACTATTTTCTCAATGTTGGCACAAGATTATTCATGCAAGGATGGTGCACATGGGGCAAATTTTCCCAAAGGATTGACATGAAGGAGAAAGTTTACATCTCGGGGTCAGGGAAAGGAAAAATTGAGATTCAAACAGCTTTATGCTTTTAAAACCCATTGTCCCTGTTCCTGAGTCCTGCTCCCAGCTGATGCTGTTCTAGCATCTCCACCTTCCTTTAAATCAACTCTTGACAAAACACATGGGCCTGATTAAGAGTTTCACCCATCACAGTCTGTGTATGAAAATTTCTTACATATTTTTTATTTTTTAATTTTTTAAAGATTTATTTATGAGAGAGAGAGCAGAGGAAGAGGGAGAGAGAGAAACCTCAAACAAACTCCCCACTGAGTGCCGAGCCCAACATGATTGTTTCTATTGCTGTGTACAAGTTTTTAATTTGACACCATCCTACTTATTAATTTTTGCTTTCATTGCTTATGATTTTGGTGTCACATCTGAAAAGTATTACCAAGACCAACGTCAAGGAGATTTCCCCCCATTTTCTCCTATAAGGGTCACAGTTTTGGGTCTTAATGTTTAAGTCTTAATCCATTTTAAGTTAATATATGTGAGGCATTGAGTTTCATTCTTCTGCAAATTGTTCTCCAGTTTTCTGATCACCATTTCTTGAAGGATCTGTACTTTCGTCAATTGGCTATTTTTGGCTCCTTTGTCAAATATTAGTTGGCTTTATATGTGGGAGTTTATTTGTAGGCTTTCAAATTCTGGTCTATATGTTTATGGTTTTTAAAAAATTTTATTTAAGTCATCTCACCCAGCATGGGGCTTGAACTCACAACCCCAAGATCAAGGGTTGCATGCTCTTGCAACAGAGCCAGCCAGGCACCCCTCAATTCTGATCTATATGTTTTTATGCCAGTACCATACTGTTTTGATTTCTGTTTTTACTATGATTTGCGTCACTATGGGACGGAGCCCCACTCCTCCTCTCAGCCCTTTTGAATGTGTCCCTAACTACAGGACCTCCAGGAAGACCTCCTTCCTCCACAGCCTGGCCTGGACACTCATCTGCTTCCCAAAGCTGTTCTTCAAGAATTTTAACTACTAGGTTATAAATCAGGATGCTAATTAAATTATGTCAGGTTAAGGCTAGAATTTGACTTACTCCTAATGAGGAAACCCAGTCCATCAGACTTCTCTCTCTCAGCCTCCTGCCCTGGGCTTACTTTATGTGACTCTTCATCTGGCCTCTGAAGCTTTGCCCCGACCACTAACACAGATGTAGAGTGCTAGCCCTACCCCAGGATTGTGATCTCAGAGCTTCACGTACATTTTCTCACTTAATTCCCATAACAACTCTTCTGTTATTCCATCACAACCCAGTTTACAGATACACAAACTGAGGCTCAGAAAAGTTCAGTAAGTTGTCCATAGTCACACAGCTTGTGAGTGGTGCTCAGGGTTAGATCCAGGTCTGTCTCATCCTCCAGCCAGCACTTTTATGCCCTTGGTTATAACACCTGAACAAATGCCTCTCCAGGTATGCCAAGCTTGCTCGTATGTTCCCTGCTGCTGGAACCCCTTGCTGTGCTAGAGAAACATTTCTGGAGTTGACACCCAGTCTATTGTACCCCTTGGACCCAAAGCCGGGTAGACCAGATGCCTCCTGCTTTGCTCCTGCTGCGGACACATATCCTGCCCCTCCTTGCTCCACACAGCCCTGTTTCCTCTTTTCTATGTAGTGGCAACTTCTGTGCCCTAGCCCTTTCAAGAAATGACACTCAATCTGCTGAATAATTAAAAGCAGGAAATCCTCTGCAAAAGGAAGTGAGTGGGTCAGAAACTCAAAGGCAGTCCAGACAAACAAAGTGCAAACTTGCAGTCAGGTGGAGCTGCCAGAGTCCAGCTGGGATCCAAGTGTGCTCTCCCGTTGTCAGCAGAGGGGCAAGGAGCCTGGGAGGTGGGACCATGAGGCCACGGCTAGTTCTTCTCTTGCTCAGCCTCCCAGGTGAGTGTGGCAGGGGTTCTGAGGCTGGTACCCATGAAGCAGGGCAGAGGACCAAGAGCTTTCCCAGGCAGAAGGGGAGGTGTCTCATTTCTGGGGAAATGAGATGTGGTTTTGTTGATTTATTCAGCAAAAACACACTGGGTTCTTACTTTGTGCCAGGCATTCACCAGACCCTGAGGAGGGAAACGAGAAATAGGACTGGCCATTAGAAAGGGGACCCCAGACAGCACGGAGGGTGAGATGTGCAGATAAAGAACAACCAATGACAGGCATCGATGGAGGAGTGCTCAAAGGCCCAAGAAGGTCTGGCTGAAGGAGCTACAGAAACCCATACAGACACCATCCATCTGATGAACCTTGAAGAAAGGGATAAGCCCTTCAAGCAGAAAAGGGAGAAGAGCATTCCAGGGAGAGAGGACTGCTTGATGAAGACACTAAGCTTTGAGAAAGGACAGTGCATTCATGCACAGGAGCTCTCAGTGTGCAGGGGACCTTGGGGTGACTGGTTGGCCGTGAGGTTGGAAAAGCACAAGACAAGATTAAGAAGGCTCTTGGACGACATGCCCAGGAATCGAGTCTTTCAAAGAGAAAATTGCTCAGGAACCCAGGTGGGAGATGGGAGAGGGTCATGTATCTTCTCTGTGGAAAGCCACTGCATACACTGAGAGGACATTAGGGTCAGTCCAAAAGTTTGCACAGTGTATGCCGTATGTGTGGGTCACACACAGACTTCTCTACGAGCCAGGAGACAGAGCTTCTAGCAAAACAGACTGGTCCACAGGGGTTCCCCAAAAAGTGCATAGCCAGGGCGTTGGGAGGCTGGAGTTCCAGTCCTGACAGCAGCGCATGACAAGGGCAAGCCCCCTCCTTGTTCTAAGACCTGGATTTCTGATATAAATGGAAATTCTTTGGTGCTCTTCCCAGCTGTGATGTTGGGGGACTCTGCTATTCAGATCAGATATAACTCGACAAGGGCTGTGGTCATTCTCAAATGATCAAGGTCATTTCTGACTTTATCAGTGACAGAAGCCCCATGATGCTACCTGTAGACAGGCGAGGACGGCAGCGGCTTCTCTGTGACCACTATGCTCCTTACTTAGGCAGGACTCTGAACAGCCCAGAATTTCCAAAGGACAGCAGTTCAGAATGTCTGCCTCTCCTCCTGGACTCTAGCTTTGCATCTGAATTCAGAGAACCCCATCTGCTCCCTCTCTTAATCCCAACATCCAGCTCACCCGGAGGCCAAGGGGAAGGGTGAATGCCTGGGCTCCCACACACAACGCACTCACACAATGGAGTCAGATGCACGTACCCACATGCAGTCATGCGCCCATTCACATCTGTGTGCTCACATACTCCTACAGAGTTAGACACACACTCATGTGCACACACACACTCACGCACAGTGTCCCTTATATGCATGGACCCACACAAACAGTCTTCTCCCCCAGATGGAGGCTGAGACCCACAGTGCCTACTCTGTGGCTTTGGGCAGGGTGGCCTTGGCTACAGAAACAAGACAGGCTCTCCCTCCTCCTCCAACTCTGCAAGTTCATGACGGAAGGGAGTGAAGTAGTCAGTGATGCAAGAAAAGTCACCCCACTAACAGACTGCCTTTAGATGTTCTGGGGTTGCTTCTGTGAAATGAAAAGGAGAGCAAGTGGATGGAGGAAAGTCAGGATGACCCAACTCCCCATAAGACATTCTTGTTGTACGCAGTCCTGCAGCAGCCCTGAGGGGAAGGCAGGCCACTGGCATCGATGGGTGCTCAGGGAATGTTTGCAAGTGGGGGAACAGGAACACAGACCAGTACCACAGAAATTGCTCTTTGGCGCTTGAGCTGGCATGGCTGCCTGGGGACACCAGCAGGGACACCCTGTCCCATGAGTGCAAAACAAGATGGATTCAAATCCCTTTGCACATTCCACACCCCATGAGCCCCTCTGCTCTGAGCCCTCCCCTTGGCTGCCTTGCTGTCAACCCAGACAGGGAGCTGTCAACCCAGACAGGGAGCTGTCAACCCAGACAGGGAGCTGTCAACCCAGACAGGGAGCTATCAACCCAGACAGGGAGCTGTCAACCCAGACAGGGAGCTATCAGCCCAGACAGGGAGCTATCAACCCAGACAGGGAGCTGTCAACCCAGACAGGGAGCTCAACTGTCCTCTTGACTTTGACACAAGATGACTCACACAAGGATGGTGCACATGGGGCAAACTTCCCCAAGGATTGACATGAAGGAGAAAGTTTACATCTCAGGGTCAGGGAAAGGAAAAATTGAGATTCAAACAGCTTCATGCTTTTAAAACCCATCAGCCCTATTCCCGAGTCCTGCTCCCAGCTGATGCTGTCCTAACATCTCCACCTTCCTTCATACCAACTCCACAAAACACATGGACCTGATGAAGAGTTCCATCACAGTCTGTGTTTATGAAAGCTTCCCACATATTTCTTTCTAAAACAAGCCTGATCACATTATGAGTGCTTTACTGCCAGATTAAATCAGCCGAGTTGGGATTGATGAAACTTCTGTTTCAAAGCAGCAACATCTCTAATCCTGTTTATGATTGTTGGCAAATACACTAACCGTCAGCTTTGGATGGTAGCTGTATTGTTGCTATTGTTGTCCTAAGAAAGAAAACCACCCTTTCTGCCAACTCTTGTATTCGATTTTAATTGACATTGATTACTGTCTCTTAGCAATCTTTTTTCTAATGGAGTCCTTTTGATTATTAAAATTTTTTCTCAGTTGTTTTTTTTATCAGTTAATGATATTGTAAGCATTTACACATTATAGAAATGTATGATTTAGAAAGGGAAATTTCCCCCCAATTGCCAGGTTCAGCACTGACCACTGTTAAGAGTTTACAGCACCTATTGTCCTATTTTTTTCCTATGCATGTGCCACAGAAAAACCACAGGAATGGAATCCAAACACTCTGTTAGGCAACTTTTTAAAAACCTAATAGTGATGTATTTGGGATGTCTTCCCTATTATTATTTGTGATTTGTTTTCTTTTAACCATGGTATGGGAGGAGGGTAATTTATTAGCCCGATCTCCCAGTAATGGTGTTTGAATTTGCTTCCAGAGTCTACTGTGTTTTACATTAGCACTGCAATTAGCAGCCTTATACTTTAGTGCCCCCTGGTGTGAAAATTATAGTTCATGCCAGAATCAAAATAATTATGTCCAAGATCATAACAGCCAGCTCCTTTGCAAAAAATGACCATAAACTTTATTGGTACTTTCCAGGATCCAGGTACCGTGCAAGACACGGGGACTGGGGATGGGGAAGAGAGAAAACACAAACCCAAAGTCTCTGCCCTTCAGGACAGAGCATCCTAATAAAGGAGACAGAGAGAGACTGGTAATGGTAATAAAATAGCAGTGTGGCACTCAGGTTCCTATAAGGGCATGGAGCAATGAAAGGAAGCAGTTCTAGTTGGGAAAGGGAATAAAGTGATCAGGAGGCAGGCTGGGCTCAGAGAAGGGTTTCCAGGTGGAAGGAAGGATGTGAACATAGCTCTTGGGAGGGCACATCAGGGTCAGAGGAAGAGAAAGGGGGGCGGTTATAGGGTCCAGTGGAAGGCAGGGAAGAGCAGGAAATGGTGCTGGACAGGGAACTTGGATCTAGAAGGAAAGAAAAAGTTGAAAGCCCAACAAAAGCATTTTAAATCATTCTGAGGCAGTGGGGTGTGGCTGCAGAAGAGATCCTGAAGTCCTACTCATGACAAGTGCAGCTGAGGACAAGGAGGGGACAATTTCAGCATGTAAGTCCAGCAGCGATATGCAGAGGACATTGGAGAAGGCAGTGCAACAGGAGCTGGAGAAGCTTCTCTGGATGCTACAGCCATGATACAGGCTCCAGGTGAAATCCTGACCTGCTGAGAGGCTCTCACTGAGGGGGCAAGCCCAAACAGAGTATCTGCGGTTTAACACATACCCAAGTCTTATTTATTTATTTTTTTAATTATTTGCCCCAGGGGTACAGGTCTGTGAATCACCAGGCTTACACCTTTCACAGCACTCACCAGAGCACAAACCCTCCCCAATGTCCGTCACCCATCCACCCTCTCCCTACCCTCCCACCCCCCAGTAACCCTCAGTTTGTTTTGTGAGATTAGGAGTCTCTTATGGTTTGTCTCCTTCCCCATCCCATCTTGTTTCATTATTTTTCCCTCCCTACCCCCCACAACCCCCCCTCCCTGCCCCTCGAGTTCCTCATATCAGAGAGATCATATGATAATTGTCCTTCTCTAGTTGACTTATTTCGCTCAGCATAATACCCTCCAGTTCCATCCACATCATTGCAAATGGCAAGATTTCGTTTCTTTTGATGGCTGCACAGTATTCCATTGTGTCTATATACCACATCTTCTTTATCCATTCATCTGTTGATGGACATCTAGGTTCTTTCCATAGTTTGGCTATTGTGGACATTGCTGCTATAAGCATTCAGGTGCATGTGCCCCTGAGGATCGCTACCTTTGTGTCTTTAGGGAACACATACCCAAGTCTTACAACAACCTGCAAAGTGGAAGGTAGCATAACGAGCTACCTTGTTGGCTCTTGCAAATAGAGAAGGAAGACCCAGGGAGGTGAAGTAGCTTACCCAAGATTTCCCAAGTAGTATGTGGTGGACGTGTCTTTCTGTGTCCAAATTCACTCTCTTTCTGCTATGTCATGCTGTCATCATGAACTGTCACAGTAGGGGAAGAAAGAAGGAAATCATTTTGAGAAGCTTTTTTGAGGTAGAGTCGATTAAAGGGTTAACCAATCAGTTGGAGAGGGAGAAGGGGAGGACAGGATCAATGGAGATGTCAAGTTGTCTGTCAGGTGTGCTAGTAACACTGTTGGTTTGAAGAGAGTAGAGTTAGTCCTGCTGATGGAATACTAGGTTTATCTCCAATGACTGCTGTAACAAATGACCACAAACTTAGTGGCTTGAAATGATGAAAATTATTATCTTACAGTTCTGCAGGTCAGAAGTCCAAAATGGTCTTACTGGCTAAAATCCAAGTGTAGGCAAGGTATTCCCTCTGGAGGTTCTAGGGAAGAATCCGCTTTTTCACCTTGTTCAGGTTCTGGAGGCTGCCCACATTCCTTGGCTCACAATCCCTTTATCTTCAAAGCCAGCAGCATAGCATCTTCTGATCTCCCTCTGACTCTGACACTAACTCTTTTTCATCTTAAACGAACCCTTCTGATGACATCAAACCCAACTATATAACCCAGGGTAACTGCCCCACCTCACACGTTCTTGGGATTACGACGTCAACATCTTTGGGAGGCATAATTCTACTGAGCACAAATGCAAACCTCAAGTGACCTAAAAGAGCATCAGGAAGAAGTACAGGGTGTGAGGACTTGCATCAGACCAGACTCTCATGGCCCCATGGAGACACTCCCACCCCAGCCCACTGGCCTGACCTTGAGGCTCTGAGGCGAAGACAGTCAGGAGAGGCTTCCACTGTAATTCTCTGCTTCTCCCTGCATGTTCACGTCCATATGATCAAGGCAGAAGAGGTCATTGCCGAGGACAAAGACTGTCTGTCCAATCACATACACTCAGGATGACTGGAGTCAATCCCCAGAGCAGCAGGATACCCTTCCTACGCCCCTAACCCATCCCACTCCTCAGAGACCTTTGCTAGTCTGCCACATGACTGCTCCAAGGGAGAGAGGAAATACTGGAGTAGACCAAGTTCAGGGTGGATTTAGTCCTGTGACTGTTGACTTTGGGGTAGAGATGTACAGTGTGTATTTGGAAATGGTAGGCTGGAGCTAAGGAAATAATGTGGGCCACAAATGTGAATTTGGGGAATCATCAGCATGTTGGCAATAACCCAAATCATAGGAAAGGAGAATGCCTCCATGGGGGTATAACAAGGGGGGACAAAATAAGGACTGGAGAGGGACCCCCGGCTCCTCCCGCGGTGCTCTGGGGCTGGTTCACACTGACTGGCAAGAACCGACTCTTCTCAGCTGCAGGTCCAGTCACATTGCACTGACTGCCTGAGATCAATCAGGGTGGGAATATTTACACTACGGAAATTGGAAAATGCTACGAATGGAGATTTTCTTCCCAGGAGGGCTAGTTGTTAAGTATTTACCAATACACCACTTCTGCACCAAGATTTAAAGAGGGAAGAAGAGAAATCAGTAGAAGCCTCAGAGATGAGCAGCAGGAGAGGGAGGAGAGTGGAAGAGGACCAAGTTTTGAAGCCAAGAAGGACAGTGTCAGAAAGTCAGGAGTGTCACCCCTGCAGGCAGGACCAAGAAAGTGAGGACCAAAGAGGCCGGACATTATCACTACAAGAGCTGATGGGGAAGTTGGACAAAGGAGGCGGACCTTTGGGGGTCAGCTAGGGGGTAGCTGCAAAGGCTGGGACCCTGGCTCACTCCCTGGACACCAACCTGGGGCCACTTGAGCCCATGGGGCTCCCAGGCCAGGCCTGACTCCAGGTGGCAGGAGTTGTATCTTGGGATTCTGTTTTCCAGGCTGTTTCTCCATCAAAGGCCCAGAGTCCGTGAGGGGCCTAGAGGGGGGCTCGGTGAGCATGCAGTGTCAATATACACCAGGATGGGAGGCTTACCAGAAGTGGTGGTGTCGCGGAAAGGACTGGATATCATGCCACATCCTCGTTGAAACCGATGGATCAGAGCAAGAAATGAAGGTAGACCGTGTGTCCATCAAGGACAACAAGAGTCACTTCTTGTTCACAGTGACCATGGAGGAGGTCAGGCAAAATGACACAGACACTTACTGGTGTGGGATTACAAGACATGGACCTGACCTTGGGACATCTATCAAAGTGACCATTGACCCATGTAAGAACTTACTCGTCTACACAGTGAGGCCCTCATTCTCAGGACAGAAAGAGTGAGGGCTTCTGCATCCCCCTCCCCAAGGGCAGAAGGGAAATGGCTCAGTACCTGAGAACAGTGTCCCCATCATAGCCCCCGAGGTCACCTGAGGTATCTAGATGATGCACACAGGACTGGCAGGTCTTGGGGTGGGGGTGGGGGCAGGGGCGGGGACATGGACCTCACCATCATTGCCCATGGCCCAGGCCAGCTGTCCTGGGGACCCACAACCCTGGGAGCCCCACCCTGGGAGTCTCTCATCAGAGCTGTGGGTGGACCTTGGATGCCTTGGGTCCCAGGGCATGGCTCTAGGAAGTGGTCACTGGTAGTCACACTCCAGACCTGTCACTACACAGAGAAGGGCAGAGGGGATACCTGGGGAAGCCCAGAGGGCCCCAGCACTGAACCCCAGGAACTTGTCCAGCCCAGAGTAGCTCTGGGCATTTGACAGTGCCTCTCCTCTCCGGGCCTCCAGCCACCTTGCCCTCTACTATCCCTGGCTGCATGAGAGTGAGCAAGGAGTTAGAGGGATCCAGGAAGGGGTTCAAGTAACAGAGGAGGCTGTAAGCAGAAAGGAAGGATTGGACCATCATGCCAATATCAGGGACCCCTCTGGGTGTCCTGGGGTCTCCTCAGGCCTAGGACTCAACTAAAAAAATAGCTCATGGACACTCAGTGTCACGCTGGTCTCAGGAATCCATGACCAAGTCGCTGACCATAAATTGTCTTCATAGTTTCTCATACAGATGTTTAATACATTACAGCCATTGCTCATGATTGAACCAGAATGTGCCCTCTTACTCACCAGCCCTCCAGAGTCCTCCTCCTCCTCCTTTACCACCCTAATAACTGGCCACCCCATTTCCAGAACCACGTGTCCTTGAGCCCAGCTCAGACACTGCTCAAGGACCATTGATGCCCCCGCCCCTGCCACCCCGGTCTGGCTAAAGTCCCACCTAGAGGGGTAAGTGTAGAGAAGTGGAGACGGATATCTCTTTCCCAGAAGCAACTGCAGTGCATGCTCCTGTTTCTTTTTTATTTCTACCTGAGTTGATGGAAAGCGACTGAGTGTTGGTTCAGAAAACTCAGCAGAGGGTGCATGGCCGGCTCAGTCCATTAACTGTCTGCCTCTTGGTTTGGGCTCCGGTCAAGATCTCAGGGAGGTGAGATCGAGCCCCATGTCGGGCTCTGTGCTCAGTGTGGAGTCTGCTTCCCTCTTCCTCTGCCTCCCCACTCCTCTTTAAAACATATGAACAAAATCTTAAAAAAAGAAAAGAAAAAGAAAACTTGGCAGGAAGGAAGAAGCCTGGGGACTGTATCCGGCTTCCCAGTCGAGGGGCGAGGTGGCTCCCGGGGGCGCCTGGCAGGGAGCCGCCCACAAGCCCCGGTCTGTCCCCATAACTGTGGCCAACTCTGCCTCTGTCTAGTGGGCATGCGTCTGAGCACCGTGGCAAGCTCGCAACCCTGGACAACTACCAGCGGCCGTGTGGGGGCGCCTTCCGACTCCTACATCAGGTGAGTGGCTGCCGTCCTTACCCTGCCCCTACCTGGGGCCTCTCCCACTCTGCTTCTGCACCCTCACGGGCCACCAGAGCTGTCACAGCCAGGGTCAAGGCCCAAAGCCACCCCCCCCACCAACTCGCTCCTGCCCATGTCACCCCTCACTCCCATCTCCCCATTCCACCCTCCCCAGAAAGCCCCTCTGCAGAATCTTTCTTTATATTCAGTTGTCAACAACAAAAAAAAGTCCTGATGACCTAGAGCGTGCCAAGGGGAGAAATGACAAAATCCCCACCATGCGAAGAGCCGGGTGCCACGGAGCGGGTGCGTGGCTCAGCCGCCCGGAGCTGGCATTTTCAGGAGCAGCAAAGGCACCTAGCCTGTCATGGGCGACCCCGAGGTGCTGAGACGCACTTCTGGAAAGGGGAGCCGCAGGAGGTGCGTTTAGAGAGGAAGATGGGCCCAGACCAAGCAAAACAACAAGGTGAAGTTCCTTCTGAGGAGCCCTCATGGTTGAGCCACTAAGCAGGTTCACGGGGGTCTTCGGAGTGGGACTGTCGGGTCCAGAATCTCAGGTTTTGCAGGGCTGGCCAATGCTCCCCCCTGTCAGGGCACAAGGGGCCTGGGGGGGCCTAGGGCTCTGACGGCTCTGTCCCCTCTTGCAGGCACCACTACATTCTCCTGGCTTTCCTGAAGGTGCCTGTCTTGCTTGTGCTGGTCGGTGTGGTCCTTTGGTTGAAGGGGCCTCAGCAGAGACTGTCCATCTATATGAACTTGTCCTCTGATCTCGTCAGAGACACAGCCCCTTAGACAGATGAACGAGCAGAAACCTCCACTCCTGGACCCCATTTCCAGAGGAGACCCAGGCTGTGGCAGAAATGCCTCTGGGTTGGGACGCCTGGGTGGCTCAGTCATTAAGTGACTGCCTTCAGCTCAGGTCATGATCCCAGGGTCCTGGGATTGAGCCCTGCATCGGGCTCCCTGTTCTGCGGAGAGCCTGTTTCTCACTCTCCCACTCCCCCTGCTTATGTTCCCTCTCTCACCGTCTCTCTCTCTCTGTCAAATAAATAAATAAACAATATTAAAAAAAAAAAAAGAAAGAAAGAAGAAAGAAATACCTCTGGGTCCTCAGGAGGCAGTGACTGGAGGCGCTGAGGGGCTGCCCGGGCACCCTCCTGGCCCTGCCCAGCTCAGGGACACAACTCGGGGCCCTCTTGAGGTGTCATGACTTCCTGGACTTGCTCCCACTCCTTCAGGTAGCAAATGCCCACCCTACCCAACGTGGGGCTGGAGCTCATGGTCAGAGCCCTCGGGGTGAGACCCAAGCCACGTCCTCCCTGCTGGAAGAAGTTGGGGCACAGAGCCAGCCATCGAAGCACAGAGAGAAGAAATAGGGGTGCAGACAGACAGAGAGATGGAGCCCTGCCCACGCCCTGGTCTCCTTCATTCCTGAGACCAGCTCAGCATGCTCTAAATCTGAGCTTCTGATACATAAGGGTTTTTTCTTAAGCCAGTCAAGTTGGGCCTCAGAAATTCCTTCAAGGTTGGGGACGGCAGTCAGGAAAACTGTCTGAGGGAAAAGATGTTGGCTTTCCTACATGATGATATTTTAATCATCTTAATTAATTTGTTTAAATAATCTTAATAATTAAAAATGTCTGTGATAAATGACTTTTTTTCATTTGTCCATCTGGATGGTCTTGGTCACTTTGCCTTATGGGCCACGGGTCCTCCCACCGAAGGGAAGGTCACTTCACGTGAGAAGGAACGGCCCCGTTTGAGATGCATCCGCCCACAAGCAAACACACACAAACACACCCGTTTGGAATGTTTCCCTTTGTTTCCCCCTACACAGCTCAGGGGAGCTATAATTGACAAATAAAATTGTATATATTTAAGGTGTAAATGTGTGTTTTTTTTAAGCGATGATTTAACATATATACACCTTGTGAAATAAGCACCACATCCTAGTTCATTAATACACCCGTCATTTTACATACTTATCTTTTTTTTTTGATGTGAGAAGAACACTTCAGATCTACCCTCTTAGCAAATTTCAAGTATACAACACAGTATTATTAACCATAGTCATCATACTGTACGAACTATGTTAAACCCAGAACCTGGGTTATAACTGAAAGTTTGTGCCCTCTGAGCAACAGCACCCCATTTTCTCCCATGCCCCAGCCCTTGGTTCTATGTGCAGTGTTTCCCTTGGAACACCTGGGAGGACACATCCACCCTGTTCTTTGTCCCCATAGGTAGACCTTGGTTCTCAGCCTCAGGAGGCCAGGGGAAGGTGCCTCACCAGGGGATAAAGGAGACAGGAATCCCTGTCCCTAGCATGGTAGCCAGAATCTCCCCTCCCCACCGGGAAGCAAGAGTCCCCTGTCTTTGCCCTTCAGCCAATAAGAAACTTTCTCCCACTTTCATTTGGTGTAGGGCTCTGGTCAGTGGTGGGCCTGACAATTCCACTGTGCTCAGAGAGGATAAACTTTGAGCCAGACTAGGAGCCTTTGAGTCAGCCTGTTTGGGGACCAAGGTCCATAGTCCACCAGCTCCAAAGGCCCCTCTCTGTGAATACTTCCTTGGATCCAGCCTCCCCAAGATGCAACCAGACTCAGGTGACAAGCAGCAGCTCTTGGGGGGCGGGGGGAGCCAGAGCCCAGCAGCTTCACCAGCTGGCCCCAGTGGGTGCAAGGCCTGGTAATTGTTGCCCTGGTACCTGCTTTTCCCACAGTGTCTTACTGTTGACATTCGATGACCCCTATGTCTTTGGAGATTCTGTGGTTGGGTTGTTACTCTCATGACATCACCCAAGAGAATGCACTGGAGTAGGCTTCTGTGGTCTGTCCTGAACACCACCCCACCACACACGCACACACACACACACACACACACACACTTCTGGAAACTGCCCCCTTGGGTTCCCATGAAATTGGTGAAGCAAAACTTGCCTCTTACACCCGCTGTCCAGGGTAGGGAGAAAGACAGAAATTCTAAGTTAGCCATTGGGGCAGGGTAGCATTTTCCAGCAAAAGTGTTTCCACTAGGGGCCTGGTGCCCAAGCCCTTGTGTTCATAAATTGCTCTAGACTGGGACAGCTCCTCACGTGCTCACTTGAGCACACAATGTAACCCGGAGTTAGTGGAGGCAGAGAAGGGGAGAGAGCAGGGGCCAATGGCTCTTTCAAGAAGAAAGCATAACTTCTCCTTCCCCATGAGTTCCTCCTTGTGGGTTCTTACTTTTTTTTTTTATGGAGGTTGTTTTTTTTTTTTCCACTTCTGAGCAGCTTCACAACCACAGAGGAAGTTCATCAAGAGCAGGGAGAAGCTGGTCATGATCGGGAGAGACAACAGCAGCCCCATCCGAGAAGGACACCCCGGTGGGAAGGGCGCCTACCACTACCTGGGACATGAGGTTCATTCTTCTTGATGCTAGATATGTCCTGAACAGTGTTTTCTTAATAAATGAGGTTAAAGGAAGACATTTCCAGCACCTTCCACCTACCTTCTGAAGCATCTCCCCCAACAGCTCACGGGTCTGCCTTTTCCCACCTGCTTCACGCTTTCCAGGTCCGCATGGCTGGTCTGCTTATGTCCCCCCTGCTCTGCACCCAGGCTGTCTGGGAGTCAAGTCTCCACCCGAATGGGGGTCCAGGTACAGGCCTGGCAGTTCTCCTGGGCTCCCCCTAAACCCATGCTGCGAAGGCTACCAGGGAAGAGGTCTGCTCTGAGCTCCCTCTGGCTGCCACTGTCTCATTCTCTTGCTGGAAGGGCACCATCTGCTGCCCTGCATCATCTCCATCCAAGCTCCTAATTTGCTGGTCACCTTACTTCAAACTTAGCCCTCTGTCCACCTCCTGCCAGTCCCCAAAGTGTTCATGAATCACTCTTGAATCTGTGTGGCCCCATGATTGCAGCCAACTCGGCATGGCCAGGACAGGAGGCGTCCTGACGGTGGAGGCCAGCCTCAGTCCCCAAGAGATGTGACCACTCCCTGTGGGAAGCTGGGAGGGTGACTTTCGGGGAATTAGGGCCAAGGCTGCTGTTCCCATTGAAAACATGGTTTTGGGGCCAGGTCAGATCCTTACTCCTCCTTTATTCATCCACCTATGAATTCCTTCAACAAATGTAACTAAAGTAACTGCTAAGTTCAGATACTGTTTTCAGGGCACATGGACTATTGTATGAATGAGGGGAGCCCCTTGCTGTCTCCTTCTATACATTTAGCTTGAAATTCAAGGGCCTGTTCTCATACCAACTACTCTCCTTTTAACACTAAAAGAAAGGTTGCAGCTGAAGAGGAGAATCATGGTTTCTCCTGTGGGAGTCCCCATTGGACATGATTTGGAAAGAACAGCTTGGGATTAAAACAATAATGAGATACTGCTACACACCTATTAGAATGGCCAAAATCCAAGGGCGGGGTGTTGGGGTGACTAGGTGGTGGATATTAAGGAGGACACGTGATGTAATGAGACTGGGTAGCGTATAAAACTAATGAATCACTGACCTCTACCTCTGAAACCAATAATACATTATATGTCAATTAATTGAGTTTAAATTTTAAAAAAAAGATTAGAAGAAAAAGAAGAAGAATGGCCGAAATCCAAAACACTGACAACACTAAATGCTGGCAAGGATGTGGAGCATCAGGAACTCTTATTCATGGCTGATGGGAATGCAAAATGGTACAGACATTTTTTTTCGAAGATTTTATTTACTTATTTGTCAGAGAGAGAGAGAGAGAGAGAGAGAGAGTGCAAGCAGGCAGAGCGGCAGGCAGAGGCAGAGAGAGAAGGAGGCTCCCTGCAAGCAAGGAGCCCGATGCGGGACTCGATCCCAGGATGCTGGGACCATGACCTGAGCCAAAGGCAGCTGCTTAACCAACGGAGCCACCAATGCGTCTCGGTACAGACACTTTTAAGACAGTTTGGAAGTTTCTCTCAAAATTCAGCATACTTGGGCGCCTGGGTGGCTCAGTGGGTTAAGCCTCTGCCTTCTGCTCAGGTCATGATCTCAGGGTCCTGGGATCAAGTCCCGCATTGGGCTCTCTGTTCAGCAGGGAGCCTGCTTCCTCCCCTCTCTGCCTGCCTCTCTGCCTACTTGTGATCTCTCTCTGTGTGTCAAATAAATAAATAAAATCTTTAAAAAAAAAAAGAAAAAGAAAAACTCAGCATTCTCTAACCATGTGACCCAGCAATCCTTGGTATTGGTTCAAATCAACTGAAAAGTTATGTCCACACAAAAGCCTGCACACAAATGCAGCTTCATTCATAATTGCCAAAACTGGGAAACCTCCAAGACATCTTTCAGTAGGTGAATGAACAAACAAACTGTGGTCCATCCAGACAGTGGAATATTATTCAACACTACAAATAAATGAGTTATCAGGCCACAAAAATACATGGAGAAACCATGAAGTTCTATTATTAAATAAATCTGAAGGGTTATATACTGTACGATTCCAACTATATGACATTCTGGAAAAGGTAGAACTATGGAGACAGTAAAGAGATCAGTCGTGGGCAGGCGTTGGAGGGAGAAAAGGATGAAAAGGGGGAGCACCAGGATTTTTAGGGCAGTGTAATGACTCCGAAGGACACCGTAATCATGGACACACTTTTGTCCAAACTCATAGAACGTACAAAACCAAGAGTGAATTCCAATGTAAACTATGTCCTTGGGGCCCTGGATGGCTCAGTTGGTTAAGTAACTGCCTTCGGCTCGGGTCATGATCCAAGGGTTCTGGGATCCAGCCCCACATCCAGCTCACTGCTCAGCACAGAGCCTACTTCTCCCTCTCCCTCTGCCCCTCCCCCTGCTTACGTGCTCTATTCTCTCTCTGTCAAATATAAAAATAAAATCTTAAAATAAAACAAAACTATGTTCTCGTGTGATAATGATGTGTCAAAGCTGGCTCATCAATCGTATGTAACAAATGTCCCATTCTGGAGCAGGACGTTGATGGTTGGGAAGTTGGGCTGGGGCAAGGGCATGTGGGAATTCTGTATTTCTGCTCAACTTTGCTATGAATCTAAGGCTGGTGTGAAAAATAAAGTTTACTAGAGAAAACAAAACAAAACAAAAGACTAGTGAGAAGAGGAAGACCTTGCATGGGATACTGAAAACTTTGGGGGGAAAAGTAAGTCCCAAATTCTAAAGCAACTGTGGAGGCAGCCCCTCCTACCTCTGGCTGACCCGGAGCCTCCTCTGAGGTGGAACCTAGCCTCACTTGGCCCCCGAGCTCTTGGGTCTCCCTCCTCCCATGGGGAGCTCTGAGGGGTGATACAGATCACTCCTGATTCCCAAAGCTTCTGCCACTGGAACCTTTAGCACACCATCTAAGATGCCAGACAAATTATCCCCTGGGGCACATGGGTGGCTCAGTCAGTTGAGCATCCAGCTCTTAATATCAGCTCAGGTCATGAGCTCAGGGTCATGAGATCAAGCCCCATCTCAGGCTCCGTGCCGGGCATGGAGCCTTCTGGGGATTCTCTCTATTCCTCTCCCTCTGCCCCTCTCCCACTTGCTTGCACACATGTCCTCTCTCTCTCCCTCTCTAAAAAAGAAAAAAGAAAAATTACCCCCTTCTTCAGCCATCATCCTGTAC
The DNA here is from genome assembly GCA_002007465.1 of Ailurus styani. Taxonomy (NCBI): domain Eukaryota; kingdom Metazoa; phylum Chordata; class Mammalia; order Carnivora; family Ailuridae; genus Ailurus; species Ailurus styani. Next base: position 4,530,957 of record LNAC01000098.1, on the reverse strand, counting down.
ACCTGCACACAGTGTTTGCAATAGACAGAAATTCTTTTTTTGTTTGTTTGTTTGGTTTTTTTGGCCATGCCAGTCTGCCTTCTCTTTTATTTATTTTTTAAATTTTATTTTTTCAGTGATCCAAGATTCATTGAGCCTGGTGGTATTAAAGGAGGACACGTATTGCGTGGAGCTCTGGGTGTGGTGCATAAACAGAAATTCTTATAACAAGGAAATGAGAAGCTGGGAGAGGCTGCATTTACAATGAACCAGAAGCTTACTAATAGGCTTTAAATAGTCACCAAGAAGTGTCAACTGAGATAAGAGAGAAGAAGATATCTTTAGTTCAGGCACAGCGAAGGACAAACATCTGAAGACAAGGAAGTTGTGAGGGAGACTCTGTAGGGTGATGGTTTACCTTATGGCCTCTGAAATCAGACAGACCTGAGTTCACATCCCAGCTCTGCAACTTCTTTGCCTGCTACCTGGGACCATTTGCTCTCACTAACCATCTGTTTCCTTACCTATAAAATGGGATGACCGCAGACCCTGTCTCACAGAGGGATTGTGAGGATTTAAGAAGACTGCTGGTGAAGCATTTGCTCAGAGCCCTTGGTCCACTCTCAGAAGTGCTTGGTGAAGGGACACCTGGGTGGCTCAGTTGGTGAAGCATCTGACTTTGGCTCAGGTCATGATCTCAGGGTCCCAGGATCAAGACCCACATCAAGCTCCCTGTTCATCAGGNTAAAATAAAATGGGATGACCGCAGACCCTGTCTCACAGAGGGATTGTGAGGATTTAAGAAGACTGCTGGTGAAGCATTTGCTCAGAGCCCTTGGTCCACTCTCAGAAGTGCTTGGTGAAGGGACACCTGGGTGGCTCAGTTGGTGAAGCATCTGACTTTGGCTCAGGTCATGATCTCAGGGTCCCAGGATCAAGACCCACATCAAGCTCCCTGTTCATCAGGGAGCCTGCTTCTCCCTCTGACTTTGCCTGCTGCTCCCCTGGCTTGTGAACTCTCTCTCTCTTTCTGTCAAATAAATAAATAAAATCTTGAGGAAGAAGAAGAAGAAGAAGAAGCAGAAGCAGAAGGAGGAAGAAGAGGTACTTGGTGAAGTCGGGGAGAAGCCAGGACCACACAGGCTCTTTGAAAGCTCTTCCCTGGCAGAGGAGGGAGGAGATCCAAAAGTTATGGGCAACGGGACAGCTCCCTTAGAACACTAACTTCTCACAGAGGACACAATTTAACTCTAAATTACCAGAAGCCAGACCAGAAAAGACCTGGAAAGGGGCTCGGAAAGGATTTCGTCTAGATTGGGAGGTAAAACAGTACACTAAAAAACAAAAACAAAAACAAAAAACCCTTCTGTGCTAAGTTAGTCCCCAAGACAAAGTTGAATTCATGGGAATTAGCTATGCCCTTGACACCTCGGTTTCACGGGAAAAGCCACTTCCTTTTTAAGAAGGTATTGATGGTTTGGATGATTCAGGAGACACAGCCGGGTGCGGACAAAGCCAAGGTCAAAGACCAGTTTCTAGATCCCTCAGGTGGAAGTGCTCCATGGTGTCAGCCCAGGGTAAGCTACCTGAGTTCACACTCAGAACTGGGAACTGAGAGTTTCACGTCATCTGCCTCTGCATGTAGTGACAAGGATGGAAGAAGAAAGCTGGCCTCTGGGGCGAATTCAGACTGCCCCACCATCAACTCAGAGTGGTGGCTCCTGCAGACGAGTAAAGCCCACTGAGCCACTGCTCGCCCTCCTCCTAGGAAGCTGAACCCAGGCCCCTCACCTAGCCCCAGGCGCATCCCCTGGTCCCAGCCCCTCATCCCAGCCAGAGTGTGGTGGGGTGGCCCAGGAGCCCCATGCAGTCATGGGAGGTCCCACCTCCCATCTGGCGCATTCAGACTCTCTCTTCATTAAGGATCTCATTCCTCTGTTCCAAGCACTGGTATGGCCCAACCAAGCAGGCGCAAAGCACTGCAAGCGACACTATGGGGGACCCTGGATGACACAAACACCAAGAAACCAACCCCACACCTATCACCTGGAGAGCCAATAAGCAAGTCCTGTCCACACTAAGGGAAACGACTCAGCAATAAAAAGGAACAACGTATGAGATGCTCCAAAGCAGGGATGGATCGCAAAACAACTGTGCTAAGTGAGAGAAGCCAGGCACAGAAGACAAAGTCTGCATGATTCCCTTCAGGTAAAATCCTAGAAGAGGCAAAATGACTGCGATCATAGAAAAGGAAAGCAAACCGATGGCTGTCTGGAGCCAGGGCAATGGGGAACAAAGAGTGACCGTTGCATGGCATCTCCTTTGTGGNAATGGTTGTCTGGAGCCAGGGCAATGGGGAACAAAGAATGACCGTTGCATGGCATCTCCTTTGTGGCGATGAAAGTATTTTGGAGCAGGGTGCCTGGGTGGCTCCGTCAGTTCGGCCTCCAACTCTTGGTTTCGACGTAGGTTAGATCTCAGGGTTGTGAGACTGAGTCCAGCATCTGGCTCCACGCTAAGTGAGGAGTCTGCTTGAGATTCTTCCCGTCTCCCTCTGCCCTTCTCCCCTGCTCATGGGTGATCTTTCTCTTTCTTTCTAAAATAAGTAAATAAAATCTAAAAAAAAATAAAAATAAAAAGAGGGGCGCCTGGGTGGCTCAGTGGGTTAAAGCCTCTGTCTTCGGCTCAGGTCATGATCTCAGGGTCCTGGGATCGAGCCCTGCATTAGTCTCTCTGGTTAGCTGGGAGCCTGCTTCCTCTTTTCTCTCTGCCTGCCTCTCTGCCTACTTGTGATCTCTCTCTCTCNAAATAAAATAAAATAAAATATTTTATTTTTTATTTTTTTTTTAAAGATTTTATTTATTCATTTGACACAGAGAGAGATTACAAGTAGNTCTCTCTGGTTAGTGGGGAGCCTGCTTCCTCTTTTCTCTCTGCCTGCCTCTCTGCCTACTTGTGATCTCTCTCTCTCTCTCTCTCTCTCTCTCTCTCTCTCAAATAAATAAATAAAATCTTAAAAAAATAAAAATAAAAATAAAATAAAATAAAATATTTTAAAAAGGAGAGTATTTTGGAGCAAAATAGATGTGGCAGTTGCACAACATTATAAAAGTAGTAAATGCCACTTTAAAATGGTTCACTTTATGTTGTGTGAATTTCATCTAAAATTCATAGTTTAGGTGAACTTCACATAAAATGCCAAGGGGGAAAAAGTCTATACTTTTTTAGAGCAGCTCAGTGATTGCCAGAGACTGGAGGTGGGGATGTGGACTGACTGCAAAAGGGCACAAGGGAACTTTCCAGAGTGATGGAAGATTTCCATATTATGAGAATGGCGGCTGTTTCTCCAGTTGGATCCATTTACTAAAACTCGTCCAACTGTGTTCTTAAAAATGGTGATTTTCATTGTATTATAAATTATACCTCAATGAAGCTTTTTTTTTTTAAAGTTCTCAAGTGTATAGTCTGGCGATGAAGAAAAGTTATTGGACTCACCTCACTGGGAACTAGGAGTATAGTCTGGCGGGGGAGAAAGCTATTGGACCCATCTCACTGGGAACCAGGAATACCCATACCAAGGGTGACAACCAAAAAATTGTCTCCCAACATTGTCAAATGTTCCCTGGGGCCAAAATCCTCCTGGAGGAGAACTACTGGAGTAGGCACATAGTAGGTCTTCTGTTCTGGCTGCTGTGCCTCGTAACCTCCCTTGCATAGGCACCATCGACTTATCTCTATGTCTACATTCAGGGGAACCTGTCCAGATCATAATGTCCCCTCTGGTCACAAATCTGCTATAGAGCACAATCACTATGTTTTTAATTTCAATTATTATATTTCTTTCCTTCCAGACATCCTATGCAGTTGTTTTTCAAACGTGCCTGGTCAATGTCGAATAGTCTCTGCTCCCTTGATCATATTTGCAATGTCCTCTTAGATTTCTTTAAGCCCATTCAGCAGACTTTATATTCTTCAAGATCATCTCATCAGCAAAAGTCTTTGGAGATTTAAACCTATAGTTCGGTTCTACTGACGCTCATGTGACTTGTTTTCTTCTAAGCTTGGTAATATTATAGGTGGAGCTTGTACTTGGCTAAATTTATTGTAGCCAAATGTAAATGGAGGACGCTTCCCTCTGGGAAGTATCTATTTTTGCTTCTGCTGGGCATCATTCTAATTTAAGTTTTCCTGCTTTGGGTTTCCCTACATGTGCGGGAAGGGTAAATTTAAACCCCAGCTCCGTGCTTACAATTCTCAAAGGACTCTATTTATATTATCATGATTGTTGATAACTTTTTCTCCCTGAAGCTGGGATATAGAGAGGCTACTGTGGTTATTCATTATTATTACTATTACTATTTTAAGCATTTCACTTTGTTCAAAAGCAGGTAATTCCCAGGCTACCATTTTTCTGAGGACATGGACCCTTTAAGGATTCTGGTCCTAAGTGGTCTCGCAGGTACAGCTCCTGTTCGGTGGGCTGAGCCTATTGTCCTCCCAAACTCCAAGTGCATTCCAAAACTTCAGCCCCTCTGTAAGACCATTTGGCTAGAAGCAACCAAAGCTGCTTCTCTGGTTTCTCTGGTAACAATTCATTTTGCAGATTTAGTTCCTTTGTTTGACCTTTGGGGATACCCTTGGAGTTGGTTGGTGTAAGTCGCTTCCTACTCTTTGTATCATGGTCTCAGCATTGCCTTCATCCTGTGACTGGTTCTCCCCCAGAGAGTATGAAGCAAACAGCGATCACACCCAGACTCAGGACTTTTGGGAAAGAAAATCAGGAGACTGCTCTGAGAAACCTTCCAGGAGCCCTGACCACCTATCTCCCCTGCCACCTCACTGGGTGGTTCAGACGAAGGTGACCACCTTCAACCAATCACTCATTCACACGGGGAAGTGGGGATAGCCAGACAAGATGGTGGCTCCATCTTGGGAGAGCAGAAATTGGGTAGGAGGCCACGTAGAGGTCTGCTGCAGAAACCTTCCTAGAACCCACTTTATTCTCTGGCTCATCTCTTGTTTTCCTAGATCCCTGCAATTCAGTTTATGTGCACATGACACACTCCCTGCTCCCACACCCACCTCTCAAGGCCTGGGCTCTCTGTAGGCTGCAGCTTTGGGAGTGTGACCCTTTCCTCCTCTCCTGGGTCTGCCCGATCAGTCTCCTCCGGAGCAAGGACAACTCCCTGTTTGCAAACAGAAAGTTCCTGGAGGAGTTCCTCACGGCTCCAGTCTTGCATTAGTTATCCTCCCTTCCCAGGTTCTAGGGCTAAACTTGGGGGATTGTGGCCCTGGTAACAACAACAAAAAGTAGCAATGCTTTATTCAGCTGCCAATTTCTCTCCTAAATTTTTCCAGATTTCTCAGGGAACCACTGACCTTCCAGTACTAATGACCTTTGGCTCAGCTTTCTTCCCGGTTCCTAGGGAAGGTATGTGTGTGCTCCGGACATCCGCAGCTGACATCAGCCAAAGAAAGATGGGGCATTGTTGGTGTGGATGTGGGAGCAGGAAAAATCAGAAATTCGACAAGGCACAGACCAGAGTTCCCAGTTAGGAGGTCCCCTGTGTGTGGTGATAACATCTAGTCTGATCCTTTGTTAGAGACACCTCATTGAACCTCAGAGACATCACTGCTCACCTACTGGCAACCGACAGAGCAGCCAGAGACAGCACAAGGTGTTATCAACATATGACTCTCAAGTTTAGGCAGGAAGTGGAGGGCTTTTGGATGTGTCTTCAGTGTCTCATTGGGTGATGGGTGCCTGCGATTTGCTACTCACACCAACCAGCCCTGGGGAACACAAAACAAAATGTAGATTATATCACCAGGACGATAGACCACTGACAACCTCTCCCAATGTTGGTGCCACAGATAATGCCCCAGAATCAGATGTGTCTTCACCAGCCAGCATATGGCATCAATGTCCCAAAAATAGAATAAACACCGATGAAACTGATCCTGATAAAGCCAACGTGGGAAAGAAAAAAAAAAATCCATCACGAATCATACCTTAACTGTCAAACAGGAAAGATGGGCAAAATTGTCACCCTCAAAAAAAAATTGTTTTAGGGCACAAAGAAAGGAAGTGAAAGCCTTGGAGAGGAAGGGCAGCTGGCCAGAGGCAGGACGGAGCTGTGACAGGGAGTCAGGAGTGGTATGCAAGAAATAGAAGGTTGCCACTCCTGGAACTTTGCATGCATTCTGCTTATTATGTTATCAAGATAAAGCTCATGGCCAACTTTCCCAAGCTCAACAAGCTCTGAAATTTCCGTCATCGTTACTTTTTCTAATATGTGAAATTAAGACACAGCTGGAGGTATGGGAGGAGAAGATACATGAAAGGCAATCTGGGCTTGGAGGGGGGAATGACAATCCAGACCAGTATGGTAGCCACAAGCCACGCATGGCTACTGAGCATGTGAAGATGTGGTTGGTCTACACTGAGATGTACCCTAAGTGTCGAATATACACTAGGTGTTGAAGATGTTTTATGAAAAAAAATGTTTAGTATCTCCAGTATCATCCAGTGATAATATTTTGAGGCTACTAGTTTAAATCAAGTGTACTACTAAAATTAATCTCACCTTTTTACAAAGTCTTCTTAATGTAGCTACTAGGAAATTTTAAATTTCACATGTGGTTCCCCTTCTATCTACTGAACAGTGTTGAGGTAACATCCATATAACGTTGGGATTTGCTACCTATTTGTTGCCAGGAGAAGAAGCAAGGGCCAGAGAGGGAGGATTCTGAGCCTGCTGCCGGTGCTGCTTGAGGAAGTATCTGGGGGAGGGGAGCTTCTCAAGATGGCAGGAGGAGGGGACATGAGGCTAAAGGAACGGGTTTGGGTCAGAGAGTTAAAGTCATCCAGCTAAGATCAAGAACTGAGAATAAAATCAGGATGGATACTGTAAAATTATCTAGTCTTTCCTTTCCTGTTAACTCTCTTGAGTCCTTTTAGACTCAAAAAGAAACTTTTTAAGACTAAAAATAATTTTAAAAAGAAGAAACAAAAAACTCTGGCTTGGATTGCACATCCACTGATAAGGTTGGGTTCATCAAGTACCCTGAGAAGGCCTAGGGGGTTGGTCATAGCGGGACAGACACACCCAATTCTGAATGGTGGGAGCAAAAGAGCACTATCGCTGGATTAGGACCTCTGGGTCCTGGTCCTTGTGCTGATGTCACCTTCTCCTTTGAACTCCCTGCTCTGTCCTCCCAATGTCCTGTGTGTGATAAGGGCACAGAAAGAATGGCTTCAGTCTTCTCATCTTAAATTTTGAGAACGCTTGATTCCTCTTTCTGCATGTTGGGTACCAAAAAATGTTTGTTATTGGTGGTGATGAGCAGAAGGAGGAAGAGGAAAGCTATAAGGCAGGAATTTTGTGTATTTTGTTTACTTCTGCACCTCCTGGGTGCAGGCACTCCTGGGACCCAACCCAGTTAGCAAGTAGATGCTAAACAAGGAAAGGGGGGAAAGACAGAAAAGGGGGTGCCTCTATGTGTGGGGGACTCTGACTCTGAGAAGGACAAGGTAATTTGTTTTTTTGAAGATCTTATTTATTTATTTGAGAGAGAGAGCATAAGCAGGAGGGAAGGGCAGAGGAGATGGGGAAGACTCTCCGAGGAGCAGGGAGCCAAATGATGCTTAACCGACTGAGCCACCCAGGCACCCAAGGTAATTTATTTTTTTAAGTTTTTATTTAAATTGGAAACAAACAAACAAACAAACAAACAAACAAACACCAGGTAGTTAGCATACAGTGTGATATTAGTTTCACGTGTACCATACAGTGATTTGACACTTGTGAATATCACCCGGGATTCACACTGGATTCCCTTCACCCCCATCACCTCTTCCATCCGTCTCCTTCCCCCTCCCCTCTGGTCACCAGGTGTGTGTTCTCTATCCTTAGGAATCTGTTTCATGGTGAGAAGGACAAGGTAATTTAAATTAAAACTCAGCAATGGGGGGACTGGGAGGGGAAGTTTAGAAGGACACATAGAATTTTTTCCAGGTCCAAAGGACGAGTGTCATGACTTGACTTTACCTTAATAAGCCAAACAAACCCTCTAAACCAGAGGTTCTCAACCAGGGATGATCCCCCCCCCTCCCAAGGGACATCTGGTGAATATCTGAGACTATTTTGGTTGTCACCATTGGTGTGTGTTTAGGGAGGATGCTACTAACATCTACTCAGGCAAGGCCAGAGATTCTGCTAAATGTCCTACAATGCACAGGACGGTTCTCCATGGCAAGGGATGACCTCATCCAAAATGTCAATAGTTAAATAAAACCAAACATTGAGTTACCATAGGAGCAAGCAACTCTACCCCCAGGTATATACCCAAGAGAATTGAAAACATATGTCCACATGGAAATGTGTACATGAATGTTCATAGTAGTATTAGTCACAATAGTCAAAAAGTGGAAACAATCCAAATGTCCATCAATTGATAAACAGATACACAAAATATGGTCTACACTTTACCATGGGCTATGACTCCACCATAAAAGCAAATGAGGTACTGACCCCCAATACAACATGAATGAACCTTAAAAACATTGTACTGTATGAAAGAGGTCAGACACCACAGGCCACCTGTTGTAGGATTCCATGTACATGAAGTGTCCAGATCAGGGAGATCTGTAGAGACAGAAAGTAGATTAGTGACTGCTCATGGGCACAGGGTGGGGTTTTCCGGAATAACAAAAATGTTCTGAAATTGAACAGTGGTGGTGATCATGCCATTTATGAAAATGCTGAGAACTATGGAGTGAACTTTATCGTATGGAATTAGATCTTTAAAAAAATCACTCAAAAATAAACTGAATAGTGCCAAGTTTGAGAGACTCTGTTCTAGACAAAAATGGGAAGCCAGTGTAAGATAATTTGGTGATGGAACACAGAGGAAGAGGGAGACCAGGGTGCCTGGGTGGCTCAGTTGGTTGAACGTCTGCCTTTAGCTCGGGTCTTGATCCTGGGACCCTGGGATCAAGCCCCACATTGGGATCCCCGCTCAACAAGGAGTCTACTTGATGTTCTTTTTCTCCCTCTGCCCCTCCCTCCAATGCTTGCACACTCTCTCTGTCTCTCTCAAAAATAAATAGATAAAATCTTTACAAGAAAGAAAGAGAGAAAGAAAGAAAGACAGAGACCAAGTGGGTCATTCAAGGCCAGACTGGCTGTGGAAAGGAGGCCCCAGTTCAGGGACACCTGTTCTTGACCAGGCTATGAGCTACCTTCTGCCCACTCAGGCGACCTACCGGTGAGTTGACATCGGAAAACTGGGGAAGGACATGCTGGGACACCTGTCAAGTCGTTCAGATCCCTGGGAAGGAATGTTCCCCAAATAAATCCCGTGGGTTGAGTCTCATAAAACTGAGCATCTCCATTTGCCTGGAGCCTGGGTTCTAGATTTGCAAGGATGAGGACCAGACTTGGGTAAATTCACCAAAGTGATGGTTCATGGAAAGAACTCTTCATAATCTCCCATTTCTTAACATCATTTTCTGACTCCATCAACCTCAAAAGCACTTGGGGGATTGGTCCAACTGGATGAAACCAGGGGCCCTGTGGCCCACACCATAACCTAAGAGAATAATCTGCAAGGGGCCCAGCACATCTGTGTGTCTGCTGGGCTCCAACTCCTCATGCTTCTCACACACTTTCTCCTTTCCTCCCACCCCAGCATCACCCCCACACGTTAAATCACTGTCTTGAGCCAAAAATTCACCAAAAAAGAGAAACGCCCACAAGAGGGAAGTCAGAAAGAATCAGCAAGCAGATGATCAGGCGAAGAAAGGGAAGTGACATCACAGGTCATCGTTAACATTGAGTCACATGAGCGCACACCACATTGAGAGTTGGCATGCTCCTCTCAACACCCTCCTTCCCGCTCTGGCTGGTGGGCAGGCTAGTCTCAAGCCCACTTCCCTGGTGAAGGAATTCAGCTCAAAGAAGGTGACTCAGACCCCTTTAGAGCCTGGTTCTGAATCCAGGCTCTGTACCAGCCATGTGGATGAGGGCACATCCCTTCACTTCTCCAGACCTCAGTCTTTACATCTGTGAAGTGGATGATGCATGACCTCTTCCATCCCTTCCAGCCGAACTTCTCTGACTCTGAACCACAACAGGATACTTGTTTCCAAATGCCTCATCCGGGCATCTCCATTATGTTTATTATCTGTCCACCTCCCATTAGGGAACGAGGTAGAAGAGGAAGGTACATTATATACCTCCTTCACTGCTTTCTCTCCGGTGTGAAATATAGACTGCCCCTGATTCCTACACATCAGTTATGCAATAAATACGTATCAAATAAATGAATGCGTGGATCAAAACAATGCAAATATATATAAAAGAATGAGGTAGATTTATACATGTGAGTAATGAAAATAGTGATCTTTTCAGAATGAAGTACTTTTAACATAATAGTAAGTTTTCTGGCTATGTAACAAATAGCTAACAGTCACTTTTGTGGAAGGAGATTAGTATATTGAAGCTGAGGAGGAGAAAGAGGACTTTTCATCATATATTTTTTTCTTTTACTTTCCACTTCTTTTTCCTTTCCTTCTTTATTTTTAGGTTCAGAGATATTATCTGGGTATAGGATTATAAGGACTTTTCTAAATTAATGATGTTTTAATGAAAAGCAATGAGATATCATTTCTGTCAAATTGGTGAAGGTTTATTTTTTTAAGTACATTCCCAGTGTTGGCAATGGGATATGCTAAAGCATATTTTCATGTGTAGCTGATGGGAGAATAAATAGTATTATTATGTATTACGTTATTATGACTGTTTCTATAAGGATATATTGTATATATATATAAAATTCCCTGTAGAAATAATTATGTGCAAAGTGTGTATGTTCAGGAGTAACAACAGCAAGTAATTGCCAACAGCCAAAATGTACAACAGCAGGGAAGTGGCTAAATCAATTTTATTACCTTGCTAGAAGAGAATATGTTACGAACCTTAGAAGAGATGATTTGAACCTATATTTAGTAAGGAAAAATGTAAATATGCCAGCATTTTATTACTTTCTTCTTTATGTTTGTCTATAGTTTCTAAGTTTTCTGTGATGAATATACCTTTCTTCCATAGTAAAAATACTTTTAAAAAAATTGTTAACTTTCAATAGCTCCTGATTTATGTACAAAATAGGCCCTCTTGGTGCCGCACAGCAGACGTTTGATGACCTGGTCTCCTGTCCATTCTCACCTCTCATCACCCTTGCCTCTTGCTTTTTGCTCCAGTCATAGGTGCAGCAGCTCTGTCCCACCCCCTGGCCTTCGCTTGCTGCCCACCTCCTTCCATGTCACCCGGTTTACTTAAATGTGACACTTTTAAGTCTCCATCATCATTCAAGAGTCATCTTTGGGGAACCTCAGTGGCTCAGTTGGTTAAGTGTCCAACTCTTGATTCCGGCTCAGGTCATGATCTCAGGGTGGTGAGATCGAGCCCCCACTTCGGGCTCCATGCTAAGCAGGGAGTCTCTTTGAGATGCTCTCTCCCCCGATGCACCTCCCCCTGCCCACACTCTCTCTCTCAAATAAATAAACAAATCTTTTTATTATTATTACTATTATTTACTTGACAGAGAGAGAGAAAGAGCACAAGCAGGAGGAGCGACAGGCAGAGGGAGAGGGAGAAGAGGCCTCCTGTTGAGCAGGGAGCCTGATGTGCGGCTCGATCCCAAGACCCTGGGCTCATGACCTGAGACAAAGGCAGATGCTTAACCAACTGAGTCACCCAGGTGTCCCAAATAAACAAATCTTAAAAAAAAAAAAGTCATCTCCAGGAAGCTCCCCGATACCTCCTTGCTGTCCACCATAGCAGGACACACGCCAATCCTCTGCTCCCTAAGACTCTGCGTGTATCTCTCTCACTTCAACTTACTGTGTTTTGTCCTAAGATCTCAACATTTAAGTATTAGTCTCCCCAACTAGTCTCTGAGTTCCTTCTGGATTGTGTCCCCACATAGTCAAACTCTGTAACACATGTGTTATGTGTTAGTGGATGAATGAACGAATGAATGAATGAAAACATGAATGAACGATGTCCTCCTCTAACTCTTCCTCCTGGTACCAGATTCATGACCATTAGCACCCGGTTTGGATACCTCGGATTCAGATGCCTGAAGAGCTTGTTAACTCATAACTTTAGAAAAAATCAGAATGGGAATCCAGAGCAACACTCTGTATGAATTGCATAAAAGTTTGCCAAATAAAGACAGACGGTTTCTCATAAATGAAACGTGAAATAAGGAGGCACAGGTGAAAGGACCAGCTGACGGGTGATTTATTACACGGTTGTCATCTCTCTCATCACGAAGCCCCCCTCTGCGCCCCCAGCACACCAACACAGCTCGCTCGCTCTTGGTCTCTCTCTCTCCATGGTTTATCCCAAGTGACCAGGTCTGGTCTGAGTGAGGATGAAGCAGTTTCCACTTCACTTGTGACATGAGTAGAAATAACATTTATTGTCCCAGAATTCTTTCTCTGACACTCGTGGAAAATTTTACACAGACTTTCTCCCGACCCCGTATCCTTGTGATTAGCTGGCAGCTCATGAGGCTGATCATCTGACAAATTAAGGACATGTTTGACTCACTTGCTGACCCACGTGTGGAATGCTCAGACCAATCCCACACTGTGAGGACATCTCTGCTTCCGTGCACATCCGAGCAACTGGGCCAACTGACCTTCTGCAGGTGACTTTGATCTTGAATTCAGTTCACTGAGTGTCAGGTGTCACAGACTCTTGTCAACCCAAGCTCCCTGCTTCTTCTTTTAACCCATCATCCCTCTGTTCACCCTCCTCCTCAATTCACCTTCTTGCACACATTCACCCATAGATGCCAACTTCATGATTTACTTATTAAACAGTTAATGTGTCTGGTTTGTACTTGGCCACCATCCTTACGATTTGCTCTTTTTTAAGATTTTATTTATTTATTTGAGAGAGAGAGAGGGAGAACTTGAGCACGGGGTGGGACAGAGGGAGAGAGAGAGAATCCCACGCAGTCTCCGCAGAGTCTTCTTTCCTCTCCTGAGTATGGAGCTCCATCTCACCACCATGAGATCATGACCTGAGTTGAGACCAAGAGTTGGATGCTCAACCAACTGAGCTACCCAGGTGCACCCCCCCCAGTCACAATTTGTTATAATATGTTACTACAAAACACTGGCTGTTACAGCTTGCGTAAGGCAGCTGAGGCTGACCCCGGTACCCCATCACTCTGCAATCAACCGATATGCCTGCTGGGTTCTGGTAGAGAGAAGGAAGGAAGGGGGAAGGAAGGAAGGAAGGACGGAAGGAAGGAAGGAAGGAAGGGAGGGAGGGAGGGAGGGAGGGAGGAAAGAAGGAAGGAAAGAGAAGGTAAGGGAAAGGAAGGAAGGGAAGGAAGGGAAGGAGGGAGGGAGGAAGGGAGGAATTCACACATCTGGAGAACAGGTTTTGGTTCAAGACCTCTATTGAGTGCACCAGAGGACTCTCTCAGCAACCCTGAAAGTAGACCCTGCCATTCCCATTTCCACTTTCCTTCCCAGACACATGGAGCCCAGGCTCTGCCTTTGGCTTGGGTGTTCGGGTATGTTGTGGGTTCATTTGTCCCAGGTGGCCCAGATTTGCATGTGAGGCAAAGGGGAGTCCAGAGGGTCAAATTCAAATTTGTTGGGGATTAGCCAGTGAAAAATGGAAGAATTGGTGACAAAGAGCTCTCAGCAGTGAGAATCCAGGTCAGGGATATCTGGAAAGAGTCTCAGAGACAACAAAACAGTATGGGGGGGGCGGGGGGCGCAGTGAGGGAGTGGTGAGAGTCTTTTTAAAGAGCTTGCTTCTGAGCCTGGTAAGGGAGAAAAGCATGGAGGGGCCTAGGCCATCCTTGGTTAGGGATGGCCTTGAAGGCCAGCCCCAGCCCCTAGAGCTGGTAAGGGCAGATGTGAGACTTGACACCTGCTCTTTCTGACATCCTATGTGCCACACCAACTACAGGTGGGATGCCCTTCCCTCTGACATGCTGAAGTCAGGGTGGGGAAAACCCAGGAACTGGGAAGAGGCAATTGGATTCCAAGTAAGGGAACACAGTGTTGGGGAAGAATGGAGTTTTCAGCACAAGGACACCCAAAGGGTGGATGGGTAGGGGAACTGCCAAGCCAAGTAGGAGTCTTCTTTCTCTCTTCCAGTTTCAGGCCCTTGCCCTTCTCAGCTGCATTGACCTGGAAAATACAGAATTCCTTCCGAAAGGGCCTGCCAGCCTGAGCAAATACGAGGTGGGCTTGGAATCCAGGATGTGTGATTCCAGATGTGGCCACAGGGTGGAGATACACGGTCGTCCAATCCCTCCGTCTGGCTCCAAGGCTGAGCCACATGGAGGGGTTTACCCAAAGCAGACGCGGGGGTTGCAAGGTTTAAAAACAAACCCAACATAGTCTTGAAATCATTTTCTAAACCCTGATAAGAAGCCCTGGGTCATCTTTCAACAGGACGCAGGCTAATTTAGAAATGCCTTCCACCTCCTTGGGCCACCTGTAAGTATACTGATGCTTAACCCAACCTTTTTTAATCCTGCAACTATTTATCATGTTGGCAGTCAGTGAAGGTGAATCTGAACTACAGAACAAGGCAAGGCACAAGTGGGGAAGGATGTCACCCGACACCACGGGACACACAGCAGGGTGTGACATACAAGCCCCTCGGTGACCCAGGCTTACTCCAGTTGAAGTCATGTAAGTAATGTACTCACAGAAGGTTCTGGAAAAAAAATGTATTTATACAGATAAACATATAAAAATGTGTTTATGCAGATTAAGAAAACAAATGTGGCAAAATGTTTTTAAAAATAGGTGAATCTGAAATAAAATCTTTAAAAGGTGGGGGGGTGGGGGGTGCTCCTGGGTGTCTTAGTCAGTTAAGCATCTGCCTTTGGCTCAGGTCATGATCTCGAGGTCCTGGGATAGAGCCCCACATCTGGCTCGGCTCCCTGATCAGCGGGGAGTCTGCCTCTCCTTCTCCCTCTGCCCCTCCCCCTGCTCCCGCTCTCTCCCTCTTCCTCTCCCTCTAAAAAAATAAGTGAATCTGGGCAAAGGATATACAGGACCTTTTGGCATTGTTTTCACATATTTTCTCTAAGTTTTAAATTGTTTTAAAATAAAGGTTTTTAAAACACTAAGATCCAGGAGTCCTGGATTCAAGAATCAGACTTTCCATTACCCCTCTTCTTGGTATTTGTCATTTCAGGTAATCTCTCTGGCCAGTGGTTTTCTTCCGTAAAATAAAGAAAATCATCTCTTTCCACTACTGTAAAGTTTCCACTGCATGAATAAACTTCAGCTCACCCATTCCCAGAAAGAAAGAAAGAAAGACAGAAAGAAAGAAAGAAAGAAAGAAAGAAAGAAAGAAAAATTGATCTTAGTAATGTAATTCATTTACCCCACTATATCCAAAGTCTAACCATTTCAACGTGTAATCATTGTGTTATCAGTGAGAGATTTTACTTTATCTCTTTTTCTTTATTTTTTTACTTTCTCTTATTTGTAATTAGCCTTAGACTCACAGCCCCGCTCACGTGAAACTAGCACAGTTCATGAGCTAGGTAGGACCCACCTGTGGCCAGCGGCTGCCTCGACTTGCGCAGTGCAGGTATTTGTGCAGGTGGTCCGGGCAACTCTGAGTTGGGGCTCAGCCCCACACCTGGCCACCATCCTCCTTCCCCCCACCCTTCCCTGTCCCGGCCACCCTTGTCTGGTCTGAGCCTGGAAAGCTTTCTCTTGCTTCTCCCTGTTCACTTAAAATCTCCGGTCTGGGCACATTTCTTCTTCTAGCGAAGCCTTGAAGATTTTGGAACTACAAAGGCAAGCAACCTTTATCCTCTGCTTTCCGGCTGCGCCATGCCATCCCCAAGGCTATGAAAGCAGTAGATTTAGTGGAATGAGTGGAGTAGAAGAATAACCAAGAGCAACAGAAATGTATCAGGTACCATTTCACAACTATTTTCCCTCCACAAAGTATTTTTTCTTTCATTCCGTTTTGCATGTGTGTGTGCTTGCGTGTGTTGTGGGGGAGGGGAGAGCAGTGGACAGCTCCCTAGTAAAAAAAAAAAAAAAAAAAATTTCCCCTCAACCCCTCCATTCCTGCCAGAAGCAACAGTTCTGAGTTCGAGGATTCCTCTTTTCAGGTGAAGGCTCTGACCCTTCAGCATCTTCAGCCTCACTGGCTTGAGCATAAGAGGGATTAACAGAGGTCAGCAGAGGACTGGGGAGTGAGGGCCAACAGGGGGCAGACTGTAGACTCTCAGTGGGTAGGGGCATTATTTTGTATCAGCTGCCTTTATTATTACTGTATTATGTGATCTAAGCAGGCACCCTGCTATGTCATTGTATTTTCACCACAAACATCTGGAGAATTATAGGGTTATTTCCCCATTTGCAAATGAGAAAATTGAAGGTCAGAGACAGATAGATAGATAGATAGATAGATCTTGTATGTATATATGTATATGTATATACATGTATCATATATTCATATATATGATTGATAAATAGATGATAGTTATATAGATAAGAAAGTACATGGAATACAGATATATGCCATATAGATGTACACTATTACTAAATACCTCAGGGAAGAAACATAAGAAATATTAACATTATCTCTGGATGACTGGAGATAGGAATAATGAAGACACTGATTTCCACTGTCCCTTCTTCTGTAAATTTTGAGTTCTAAATCATGTAATACATTGCCTAATTCCTAATAAATAAAAATATGAAATCAAATAAAATGTTGGTTGTGGCATTTCCTGACAAATCACCCCAGAACGAATCTTTGTTCAGGGAAGAGTTACCAGATCGCCGCTCTTCATGAGGTGATTATAAGATGTACATCCCCCAGGGCCCTGGAAGAAGGCTATAAAAGAACTTTTAAGAAATCTGACTTGACAGAGATTGCCTTTCCCAACGCCCTTTGGTATACAGAGCTTCCTGAAAGGAAGCTGGACAAATTCATGTAGAGTAAAGCAACAAGACTTCTGGGGGAGAAAGATGGAGAGCCAGCACACTCCCTTGTGCTGTTCTCTGGAAAATTGGAATGGTCCTAACTGAGACCATTAATATCACTGAGGAAGTAATAGTAAGGACTCCCAAGGGGGAGCCACCATGACAGGTGGTCTACACTGGGAAATTTATCCCCCCACCATGTCTTAGAGATTCATGGGGCGGGAGGGCAGAGGCAGTGTGAGCTATGACAGAAATACCCTCTTGATCTAGCCCCCACTGCCACTCCAGCTGGTTTTGTTGACATGGTTGTGGTTGTTACAGAAGCTAACATCAATTACACTTACTTGTACTGTAGAACTTGGCATTTTACAGAGGGTTTCTTCCTAATTGGTGGAAATTCAGACTAAATAAAGACTTTAAATCCACTGCATTTGAAGAGAAAGAGTCCTTCAAATAACCCCTTAGGTCTTAGATCTTATCTTCTACCAAGTCTCTCTGTTTTAAACCACATTCAGGTTTATTTGTCATACAGCACAAAGTTGGATAGGTAGTGACAGCAAGAAGACTTAACAATTACACACGTTTACGCACCTAACAACAGACCATTAAAATACATGAAGCAAAAACTGACAGAACTGAAAGGAGAAACAGATAGTTCTATGATAATAGTTGAAGACGTCAATGGCCCACTCTCAACAATGGATGGAAAAACCAGACAGGAGATAAATGAAATGGAAGACTTGAACAACACAGTAAATCAACAAGATCTAACAGGCATACACAGAACACTCCTCCCAGCAACAGCACACACATTCTCTAGTACACGTGAGACATTTTCTAGAATCGACCACATGTGAGGCCACAACTACATCTCTGTAGATTTTTAAAAATAGATATCATACAAAATATTTTCTTTAACCATAACAGGATGAAGTTAGAAATCAATAACAGAGGTAAAACCAGAAAATTGACAAATTTGTGGAAATGAAACAACATACTTTCACACAACCAGTGGATCAAAGAAGGAATTAGAAAATACTCAAAGATGAATGACAACAAAAATGCAACATACCAAACATGGGATGAACAAAAGCAGTGCTAAGGGGGAGATTTATAGCTGTAAAGGCTTACATTAAAAAAATGAGAAAGATCTCAAATAAAAAACCTTATTTTACAATTTAAGGGAATAAAAAAAGGAACAAAATAAACCAAAGCTACCAGAAGGAGGAAATAATGAATATTAGAACACAGATAAGATAGAGAATAGGAAAGAATAGAGAAAATCAATGAAACCAAAACTTGTTTCTTCAAAAGATCAACAAAACTGACAAAACTTGACCTAGATGGACTAAAAGCAAACAGACAAAAAAGAAACAAAAACAGAAATAAAACCGAAATTACCAAAATCAGAAATGAAAGTGAGAGCATTACTACTGACTCCATAGGATCAGAATGATTCACAAGAGACTGCTGTGAACAGCTGTACACCAACAAAGTGGGTAATGGTGAAATGGGCAAATTTCTAGACACTAGCAAGACTGAATGAAGAAAAAGAGTCTTGGGGCCCTTGGGTGGCTCAGTTGTTTAAGTGTTTGACTCTTGATTTTGGCTCAGGTCATGATCTCAGGTTTGTGAGATTGAGCCCCACATTGGCCTCTGCACTCAGCAGAGAGTCTGCTTGGGATTCTCTCTCTCCCTTTCCCTCTGCCCTCCCCCCAAATCACATGTTCTCTCTCTCTCTCTCTCTCTCTCTCTCTCTCTGAAAAAAAAAAAAGAAGAAGAAGAAGTAAAGTCTGAACAGACTAACAACAAATAAGGAGACTGAATCAGTAACCAAAAATATCCTGATGAGAAAAGCCTATAACCAGATGGCTTCCAAGATTAATTCTTTCAAACACTTAAAGAAAAATGAATACCAATCCTTCCTATACTCTTCCAAAACCCACAGAAAGAAGCAACGTTTCCAGACTCCTTGTATGAGGTCAGTATTATCCTGATACTAAAGCCAGACAAAACACTGCAAGAAAAGAAAACTACAGTCCACTATTCTTTATGACTATTGATGCAAAAAGTCCTCAACAAAATACTAATAAACTGAATTCAGCATAATAGCAAAAGGATTACACACCATGACCAAGTGGGATTTATTCCTGGGGTGCAAATATGTTTCAATGGAAAAAAATTGATCAACAAAACATACTACATTAATAGAACAAAAAAGAAAAAAATGATCATTTCAGTTGATGCAGGAAAAGCATTTGGCAAAATCCAACACTCTTTCATGGCCAAAAACACTCAACAAACTAGGAAAAGAAGCAACCTACCTCAACATAATGAAAGCCATGTATGAAAAATCCACATCATGCTCAATTTTGAAAGACTAAAGGCTGTTCCTCTAAGGTCAGGAACAAGGCAAGCATACCCACTTGTGCTTCTTCTATTCAACATAGATTTAGAAGTTCTGTCAGAGCAATTAGGCAATAAAAATAAATAAAAGGCATCCAGATTGTAAAGGAAGAAGTAAAATTATCTCTGTTTGAAGAGGATATAGTCTTACATGTAGAAAACACTAAAAATTCCACCAAAAACTCAAAAGTTAGAACTAATAAATGAATTTAGCAAAATAGCAAGACATGAAGCCAACATACAAAGATCAGTTGCATTTCCATACATTAACAATGAACAATCTGGAAAGGAATTTATGAAGACAATTCCATTGACAATAAAAAATTTTTTAAAAGGTAAAATACTTAGGAATTAATTTAACCAAGAAGGTATAAGATTTATACCATGAAAACTACAAAACATTGCTGAGAGAAAGTAGACACAAATAAATGAAAAGACATCCCATGTTCATGGATTAGAAGGCTTAATATTGTTAAGATGTCAATATTACTCGAAGTGATCTACAGATTCAATACAATGCCTATCAAAATCCCAGTGACATTTTTTGCAGAAACAGAAAAACCCATCCCAAAATTTATACAGAACCTTGTGGGATCTCATGGGATTAGGAAAAACAATCTTGAAAGGGAAGAACTGGAGGACCCACATTTCTGGTTCCAAAAATTACTACAAAGCCACAGTAATTAAAAGGCAGTGATGCTGGGACACCTGGGTGTCTCAGTCAGTTAAGCATCAGACTCTTGGTTTCCACTTGGATCATGATCTCAGGGTCCTAGGATTGAGCCCCGTGTTGGGTTCCATACTCAGCAGGGAGTCTGCTTGAGATTCTCTCTCTCTCTCTCTCTCCTTTCCTCTGTCCCTCCCCCCTGCACACACACACACACTCTCACTCTCTCTCTCTCAAATAAATAAATAAATAAATCTTAAAAAAAATAAAACCACAGTGGTGCTGACATGAAGTCAGACATAGAAACCAATGGAGTAAAATAGAGTCTGGAAATAAACCCTCATATGTGTGGCCAAATGATTTTCAACAAAGGGGTCAAGGCCATTCAATGGGGAAAGGACAGTCTCTTCAATGAACGATGCTGGAAAAACAGGATGTCCACATGCAAAGGAATTAAGTTGGTCCCTTACCTAACACCATATACAAAAACAAACTCAAAATGGATCAAAGACCTAAATACAGGAAATGAATCTATAAAACTCATAGAAGGAAACATAGGGCAAAAGCTTCATAACATTGTATTCAGCAATGATTTTTGGATCTGACCCCAAAGGAACAAGCAACAGAAGAAAAAAATAAACAAGAGGACATCAAGAAAATTAAAGTTTTGTGCATCAAGGGCGACTAGGTGGCTCAGTCTGTTGAGTGTCTGCCTTTGGCTCAGGTCATGATCCCAGGGTCCTGGGATCCAGCCCTGCGTTGGGCTCCCTGATCAGTGGGGAGCCTGCTTCTCCCTCTCCCCCTGCCTCTCACTCTGGTGCTCGCTCCCACTCTTGCGCTCACTCTCCCTCTCTCTCTCTCTCAGATAAATAAATAAAATATTTTTAAAAATGAAGTTTTGGGGTGCCTGGGTGGCTCAGTGGATTAAAGCCTCTGCCTTCAGCTCAGGTCATGATCTCAGGGTCCTGGGATGGAGCCCCGCATGGGGCTTTCTGCTCAGCGGGGAGCCTGCTTCCTCCTCTCTCTCTACCTGCCTCTCTGCCTGCCTGTAAATCTTGCTCTCTCCGTCAAATAAATAAATAAAATCTTTAAAAAAATTAAGTTTTGTGCATCAAAGATGCTATCAACAAAAGAAAAAGGCTACCTACAGAGTGAGAGAAAATATTTTCAAATTATATATCTGATAAGGGATTAATATCCAGAATACATAGACAACTAAAATTCAACAACCAAAAAAACTCAATTCAAAACTGGACAGAGGACTTGAATAGACATGTTTCCAAGGAAGACACACAGCTGGCCAACGAGCACATGAAAAGACACTCACCATCGCTCATCTCTGGGGAAATGCCAATCAAAATTACAATGATATAACCCATCCATTAGGATGGCTACTGTCAAAACAAACAAACTAGCAAACAAAAAATAGAACACAAGTGTTGGGGGGCATGTGGGGAAATTGGAAGCCTTGTGCCCTGCTGGTGGGAATGTAAAATGGGGCAAGTGCTATGGAAAACAAGATGGTAGTACCTCAAAAGCTTAAAAACAGATTTATCTAATGATTCAGCAATTCCACTTCTGGGTATGTATCTAAAAGAATTGAAAGCAGGGTTTCAAAGAGATATTTATACACCATGTTCAGAGCAACATATTTACAATAGCTAAAACTTTGAAACCAACCACTGTCCATCGGTGGATGAAAGGTTGAGCATAGTGTGATAGATCCTTGCAATGGAATACTATTCAGCCTTCAAAAGGGAGGAGAAGTTATTTTAAACTGTATTAATATCTCTTAATATTAAAAATAAAATTTATCTAAGAGTCCAGAAGAATATGCCACTGGTCCTGGAACCATGGGCAAGCCTCTGCTCTCTGGGCCTCAGGGTCCTTGTCCATGAGGAGAGACTCCATCTTCAGGATCTTTGAATTCTCCAGATCCCTCCACCAGTTCTCCCCATGCTGCAGTGATTCCAGACACTTCCATGGAGCTGTGATTTATAAAGGTATTTGTAGGTACCATCCTATGTGGGTCAAGTCTTTTCCAGAGCCATGTGGGACTGAGCTCCCACCCCCCACACACAGCTGGAAGGAAGCAGAGAAGAGAGGAAGGATGTAACAAGAGCCTGTGGGATGGAGAGTTCCCTAGAGGTCCCTACTGGAATCCCACTCCCATTTATCCTCAACAAAGCCAACCAAGCTGATGGCGCCCAGCTGCCTTGTTAGTGACCGTCGAGGGGAGCAGCCTGAAGGGGACATGGGTGAAGGCTGAGGGCACTGGCC
Organism: Ailurus styani; assembly: GCA_002007465.1. NCBI lineage: Eukaryota > Metazoa > Chordata > Mammalia > Carnivora > Ailuridae > Ailurus > Ailurus styani. The sequence continues at coordinate 4,508,620 of LNAC01000098.1, read as the reverse complement.
CTGGTCTTCTGTAGCTCACAGAGACCTGCAGATGGTGGGCCTAGTGACATGGGCTTATGTCTTCTTAATCACGCTGTACTGTGTCTCCTCCTCCAGGGTCCTCTGGGAGTGAATGCTGTTGACCTTAGAATCCCCACTCTGGAAGTCAAATACCACCGATGAGTAGTGAGGTTCTTTCCTGGGAGCCTTCTGCAGAGAGAGAGACAGGTAGCTCAGGGAGAGGGAGGAAAAGGGTGGGCCCCCACCTCAGGGTGGAGATGGGAGACACCCAAGGGGGAGGGGCCTTGGGGTGGGGAGCCTTCACGGTGGGGCGTCCAGACTTCTTCACTGTCCTGCCCACATCCCTGCTTCACCCCCACCCCTGTGAAGACACAGCACAAAGTCCCAGGCATCAGACCCAGGCACAGGGCTGGGGGATCGTACCTGGGATCCACTTTGTGATCAATAATCACCAAATTAGAAAAACAACGATGCTGCTAGTCCCAGGACCACATGCCTGGCGCTTATCTCCCCCTCATCTTCTCCAAAAACTAGTCCCCCAACCTCTCCCTGAACTTTTTCGCTAGCAGGTGGGTCTTGACCCCGGGCTTGGAGACAGGGGGGGACCTCTTCCATGTTTCACTTTACGGTCTCTGTGTCTAAGGGTTGACTGACAGGGGTCATTGATTCAAAACCTGAAAAGCAGAGTTGATACCAAAGAGATGATGGTACCCAAAACAGTGGGAAATGTCAGGCTTTCACATCGGTGTGTGGTACACAGTAGGTGCTTAATAAATGCTATGCTTTACTGACTATTGACTATCACTGACCACCCCGATAGCCCCTTCCTCTCCCACCCCAGCCCCCAGTTACAATGACACCAAGCTCTGGCAGAATCGACACTTGCCCTACGTTCTGTGTGGCCCTGTGCTGGAGAGACGCAAGATCACCGAGCCAGCCCCTCATTTCCCTCTCCGCCTGCTGCCACCCCCCAGAGTGGATCCCGAGCAGAGCCCAGGACCCCCATGTGGGACCCAGGCCCTGGCACTCACCACTGTGCTGTATTCCACCTCTGGCTGCCTCGGGTGCACGGGCTCTTCCCGAAGGGGCCACGTCTGCAGCTCCAGATTTGCATAGTGGGGTTCCCCTTGCTGAGATGGGGGGACTTGGTGGGTTTCCACGGAGTCCCTCCATGGTCCAGCCCAGAGGGGTCTCTGTGTCTGCCTGTGTGCAGACATCTCCCCCTTCCCTCGATGCCCTGGGTGCCCCAGCCTCCCTCTTCCATCCCCCACTCTGGCCATCTCTGGGCAGTATTTGTATGCCCCCCAGATTGGCATCGAAGGACCCTCCCCTCTTCCACTTTCTATGGGGGTTGAAGGTGAGGACAGATTGGCCAGGGCTCAAGACAAGACCCAATGACTGGATCTCTCAGGGATCACTCTCCCTGCTCTGGGTGAGCACCGCACTCCATCCATTGACGACACACTCAGACCTCCACTGGCCAGCGGGATTGTTCACACCCCCAGCATCCTCAGTTTTCCCCGCCAGCCACCCCAGTACACCTCCAGCCTGTCTTACCTGACTAAGGGTCTGGAGTTGCTCTGGATTCTCACCAGCTAAAGAGACAGGAGCAGAGTTAGGAGTTTGAATCCCAGAACAAAGCAGGAATGGGGATCCCTATGATCCATCAGGAGGAAGGAACGTCCCTCGAGAATTTGGCCCTGGGGGCCTGTTACTTCGGGTCTGCCGCAGGGTAGGAGTACAAGGCTTTGCTGAGGGTGAATTTGTGAAGAGGGAAAAGAGGAATGGATGAGTGAGTAGAGGCATGAAGACATGAACCAGCAGGAAGGCACGCTGGCTTGGGGAGAGTGGCCAAACAAAGCTAGTTCCCGAAACAGTCACTCAAAGGATGTTCCCAGGTGGGAGAAGACAGGAAAGGGACACCCTTTAGAAGGATCTGTCAGCAGGATGAAATGGTTCTGGAGATCTCTTTCACCAAAACACGAAGATACTTAATAATATCACCGAATTATGAACTTGAGAACGGTGAAGATGGCAAATTACATGGTATGCTTTTTACCACAATAAACAAAAACACAGATCCCCGGGCCCTGCCCCAGAGGTTGGGAATTGGAATTGCTGGGAATGGGTTTGTTTTAGGAAGCCCTCAAATTGTTTCTAATAATAATAATAAAAATAAAAGAACTGTCCTTGCAGAGATCTAAAACTGTTTCAAACCAGGAGAAGTCACAGGGTCATCTGCTCCATTCCCTTGGCCTGGGGGGCTGTCCCTCCACACAGGAGGCCATGTGACTCAGACAGGGGTGGGGATCACGGCTGGGGGTACACAACCTTGGGCTCCTGGGGCCCGAAACAGTGCTCTGCAGGAATCCTGTCTCTGAGTCAAGCTCTGTACACCCCTGGCCCTTGCCCCCTGTAGCCCCAGAAGTGGGTGGGTCCCCCCGGGGATGTACACACGGCTGGGGTTGCCTTTGGTGTAGCTGCGTGGACATCCTTGGAGAAGGAATGTGGATGGAGCCAGCTGGACAGGAAGCACACTGAATGTGGAGCCCCGTCTACCCTGGTCACGACAGTGTCGCCCAGAGCCCGGCACAGGGACCGGTGTCACAGCAGGTGCTCGGAACAGCTGTGCTGGGGTGCGTGAGGGAGGGAGGGAGGGAGGGAATGAGCGAGGGAACGGCAAGAGGGCTGAAGGGAAAAACCGTCAGCAGGTGTGATGGGGCCGGCATCAGGCTGCGGGACAGGGGAGGGGACGGTGAGGGGACAGGAGCTGAGACTGGCAGGGCTGGGGAGGGAGAGTCAAGATATTTGAGCAGAAGCCTTTTCTCCTGTCACAGAGGATCAGTGAAGTAAGGTGTGATCCCCACCCCCACACACACACACAGTGTTAATCTTTGCAGTGAGAGACTTCTAGAATATTTCACGGCAGGGAAAATGATACAATATGTTAAGTGCAAAAAAAAAAATAGGTTTAAAAGAGGGATTATGGTATGAAGCAAACCATAAGTGAGAAATCATATCTGCATAAATAACCATTGAAAAGCAGCTGGCGGGAGACCTGGGTGGCTCAGTCGGTTGAGCGTCTGACTCTTGACTTCGTCTCAGGTCATGATCTCAGGGTCATGGGATCAAGTCCTGCCATGGGCTTGGTGCTCAGAAGGGAGTCTGCTTGAGGATTCTCTCCCTCTCCCTCTGCCCCTCCTCTGACACGTGCCTGAGCACGCGCTCTCTTTCTCAATAAATCAATTTAATTTAATTTAATAAAAAAAAAGACAAGCAGCTGGAAGGACATACCTCAAATGTCAGTGGTTAGCTTTCTCCAAGTGGTGGGAGTTTTCTTTCTTATTTATTATGGGAGATTTATTTCCTTCTTTGTGCCTTTACTTATCTTTTGAATGTTCTACAACCATCTTAGATCCCTTTTTTGGAAGAGAGGCTCTCTAGGTGAAAGGGCAGAGAGGCCTGAGGCAATCGGGGCTGGGAAAATCCTGCCCCGGGGGAGGGCCACACTGCATGGGCCCAAGGGAGGGGGAGGGCCCTCAAAAACGATGTGAGAGAAGCAGATGGGGAAGAGGAAGTGGTTTTCCTTCCCTACGACAGGCACACACATGCTGGGCTGACTTCTCTTCTAATGGCCTGACCCCCACCGTGGGGAGGGCAGTGGAAGGCCGGAGACAAGAGCTCAGGGTGGCCACCACCTCCCCTCCCCCCGCCCCTCCCCCAGGTAGCATGCACCAGTTCCCAGAACACTGCCTCCTCCCCTAAGGCCAAAGATCCCCCCCCCGCCCGCCAAGAACCGGCTGCTCACAGAGTCAGAAAGTTTCAGAACAAGAAGGAAATGTAAGGCTCACGCTCCAACTCAGGGAGAAATACGAGCTCCTTCAGGTGACAGCTGGGCCTCCAGCAACAAGAAGGTCCCATCTGCATTCTTCTGTGCCTTGTTTTATTTAACGGGGTTGTTGAGTTTCTTGAGCACCTACTTACTGAGTGCCGGACAGGGTACTGGGTGCACCACATGTGTTCTCTCTTTTAATTGAGCCCAGAGGAGAACAAGTGGGCCCCGGGATGCCCACAGCATGTGGGGTGTCCTTGGGGCTGGAGATATTAAACAATATGTTAATTTAACAAATACGAACTGTGTGCCTTCTCCTTGCTCCCTGATCTTGAGGCGTAGCCCAGGCCGGCGGGGACACAGGCAAGGAAGCGGGTGGGGACAATCGGCAGGGAGAAGGGCCCGAAGGTGCATGCAGAGGGATGCAGCCAGGAGGGGCCCCCCAGTTACCTTGGGGGAGCAGGAGGAGTCAGAGGAGAAGAAGTCTGAGGGTCCTGAGGCCCACCAGGAGCGAGCCAGCGAAAGAAGGCAGAGAAGGCGCTCCAGGGGCCCAGAGCAAACGCAGAAGGGGAGACTGACGGGATAGCTCCCGCCAGGTCATAGGAAGTTGGGATCCGCGGCCATCCCGAGTATAATGATGGGCAGGGGGTGGGTGGGACTGGTGGGGAGAGTTCTAGACTTTTGAGGGTACGGGAGGTCATGGAAGGGTTTTAAACAGAAGAGGGTGATGGTTTCGCAGACTACCTTCTAGGGACGCCCCTCCCACATGGCAGGGACACCCCCTCTGGGGTCTGGCCTCCAGGGTCAGCCAGGATGTGTGGACTGAGGGTACACGTGTGATGCCCATTCTGGGGAACGAGCACAAAGAGCCTCGAAAACGAGAGGGTGTGCCGGCCCACCCCCACCCCGACCTGGCCGGGGACTGACTCACATTTGACCCGTCTGCGGACCATCCTCCAGGCCAACAGCGAGCTGCCCACCAGCAGAAGCAGCAGAAGGGCCAACAAGGATAGGAGTACTTGGAGCCTAGAGGGGGACACAGGGC
>LNAC01000098.1:4493761-4503683 GCA_002007465.1 Ailurus styani | reverse complement strand
AGAGGGGGACACGGGGCAGAGGGGGACACAGGGCAGAGGGGGACACAGGGCAGTGTTGAGCAGGCGGGGAGCTTGCTGTGCCCCCCTGATTTGCAAGAGATAGATACGATCACATTTCAAAAGAAAAGAAAAGAAAGGCTTGTATAGTCTTCCTTCTATACATATGCAGTGTACTTAAGAACCTTCCAGAGGCTCTTTACCCAGATATAAGAAAATAGAAATGTACATTACTTTCCCCCTTCTTTCACACAAAGGAGGCATAAGACAGCACTACATTTTTACCTGGCAGTACATGGTGGACATCTCTCCATATCTGTGCATAAAGAAGACCCCCCCACTCCTTTTCACAGCTGCATACTATTCCATGGCATGGAGAGACCATCATTTGTTTAATTCATCCCTCTTAATTGGCATTTCCCCCAGTCTCTTGAGATTGCAAGCATTGCTACAAAAAAACCACCTTGTAGCTCTGCCATGTCTTCCTTCCTTCCTTCCTTCCTTCCTTCCTTCCTTCCTTCCTTCCTTCCTTCCTTCCTTCTTCCTTTCTTTCAGAATTATTTATTTATTTTGAGAGAGAGCAAGAGTCTCAAGCAGACTCTTTGCTGAGCATGGACTCAGGCACAGGGCTCGATCCCACAACCCTGAGATCACAACCTGAGCTGAAATCAAGAGTCAGACGCTTCGCCGACTGAGCCATCCAGGCGCCTGGTAGCTCTGCCGTTTCACCCGTGAACAAGCCGCAGCAGATGGGAAACTGACTTTGGGTCTCTCACATGCCAGGCCCTTCTTTTATGTCTAGTTTGCATTCATAATGTTCTAGTCTTTTCCTTAAAGATGCACCTCGGCCCCCACACACCAAATTGCACAGAATCCAAGCCACACCAAGCCTAGCTCTGCCCCCTGTGTGGGTATCTGCAGTCAGTTCTGGCAGTGGTGTGTTCGGGGCTTAATTTCACCTTGATGTTAAGATTGTCCCTTGGGTTGACAGGAGGCCCGTGGACAGGCTTCGGGCAGTCACATAGTAAGGAATCTGAATGGGGGTGCCTGGCGGGCTCAGTCGGTAGAGCATGAGACTCTTGATTGCAGGGTCGTGAGTTTGAGCCCCACGTTGGGTGTAGAGATGATTTTATTTATTTTTTTTAAAGATTTTACTTCTTTATTTGACACAGAGAGAGAGAGATCACAAGTAGGCAGAGAGGCAGGCAGAGAGAGAAGAGGAGGGAACCCCACCGAGCAGAGAACCCGATGTGGGCCTCGATCCCAGGACCCTGAGATCATGACCTGAGCCGAAAGCAGAGGCTTTAACCCACTGAGCCACCCAGGCGCCCCGTAGAGATGATTTTAAAAAAGAAAAAATCTGGATGGCCTTTGCCCCTGGCTCCTGGAAGGAAGGCTCTGAATCCTTGGGATTCCCTAATAGTAGGCATGCCTTTGTTATTGGGCCCCTTGGATCACACCTAAGTTTATGCTAAGACATCAGGTGAGTCAGGGTTGGGGCTGGTCATCAGAAGGACCAACCCAATGATTATACAGACTTGGGGCTCTGAGCCAGCCTGAAATTCAGTGAGCAGAATGGGGCTGGGGATTGAGTCCAATCACATGGCCAATGATTCAACTAATCATGCCTATGTAATGGAACCCCAGTAAGAATTCTGGGCACCAAGGCTTGGAAGCCTTCCTGGTTGGTGAGCACATTGATGTCCCAGGAGGTTGACATGCCTGGGAGTCATCAGGGAAGGTCTGTGCTCTCCTGGGAGTCAGCAGGGAAGGTCTGTGCTCAGGACCAACCCTCCTGGACTTTGCCCTGTGTGTCTCTTCATTGGCTGGTCCTGGCCTTTATCCTTTATGATAAAATGATATTTGTAAGTACAGCACTTTTTAGCATTCTGTGAGCTATCTAGCCAATTATCAAACCAAAGGGGGTCACAGGAACCCCCAAATACATAACCAGTTAGCCAGAAACGTGATGGCCTGGGGATGCTCTGGCCTCCAAAGTCAGGTGGTCTTACAGGGCTGAGCCCTCCGCCTGCGGGTCTGTGCAAAGTCCGGGTGTCAGTGCCAGAGCTGAATCCCAGGACACAAGGTGGTGTCGGAATAAGGAGTCTGAGAACCTCAGAAATGGTTTATACCTACGTGTTTTCCTGGAGAGAGTCTATAAACGTTGTGGGATTCTCTTGGGGGTTTGTGCCCCAAAAGGTCAAGAATCACAGGTTTAGAAGGAAGAACACAAGACTCTGAGTCACGTAAATCTGGAATAAAGCCCAGCCTGCTACATGACTCTCATAGCTACATGACTCGGCAAATCGTTTAACCTCTCTGAGCTCCCCCGTCTGCTCCTCTGGTCCACGGGGACAGGGATGGCCTGGGGTTCTAGCTGAGAACAGGCACACAGGTCAGGTAGCAGGTGCCTGGTAGGATCAGCAGCCCTCGCGGGAGTTCCTTTACTTCCATCTCCACCGTGGCTTCTCCCCGGCCCCGAGTAACTCTTGAGGGGAGGGCCCACCTCCAGGACGGGGGGACAGGGGACGGGGCGGCTTACCCCAGGCCCTGGCTCGGCTGTAATTCCTCCTGGCTGCTTGCGCTGCGGGTGGCTCCCACGGCGGTTGGTATGGCGGAGGAGGGCGGGGACAGTGTGGTCATAATTTTAGCTGTGATTGTCGACATTTGGGTTACAGTGATGCTGACAGGTGGGGCGGACGGTATTGCTGGTGTGGAAACACAAATCAGACCCAGGCTAGCTCTCTCGGACTCTCCCACTACTTGCCACGACCGTTTTGGTTTGATTTCACACAAAATGGTCACTCAGGGTGGAAGCAGGATGGAGGACCCCAAGGGCCAAAGTCTCCCCAGGGCTCTCCTGAGCCAAGTGAGCATTTCCAAACAGGACACGGGCACTGCCCGCCCCCAGTAGACCTGATTCCATCCTGCGGAGGAGGGTCAGGGCCTCAGGAGGGTCCTTAGTACTCCAGCCTTGTCCCCCTCTGGCCACAGCCACAGGCTGCCTGCCCGAGGCCTCTGTCTAACCTGCAAGTCTGACCGTCCTGGCCGGAGCTCCGGCTGCACCCAGCACCTTCCCCGCCGGGTGGGCGCCTGCCTCTCCGCCCGGCCCCCACCTTCCTGTGATGTGGCTCTCGGCGTCCGCAGGGTGGCACCAGCGCTCTCCCTTTCTCCTTTGCACACCCTGCCTTCTCGAGACAGAGCAGAGGGGCCGCCTCCTGCAGGAAGCCTCCCTGACTCTCCTTCCTTCTCTCTCCTACTACTACCGGCCCTACACACACACACACACACACTCATAGTTTTCTCCAAGCCTCTGACCTGATCCCTGCCACAGTCATTCCAACCTGAGACCCTTCAGGCCGCCCTGGTGCTGGCTCTGGGGGGAGGGGGGTGTGCACAGCTCACCTGGGGTCACAGACACCACAACTGGGAAGGTGAGGTCCAGCAAATATCCTGGGAGCCCTGATTTATCGATCCCGCACCGGTATGTTCCTGCATCATCCTCTGTGAGGCTCTCCATGGTCACTGTGAAGGTGAGGTTTGCAGGATCGTCCCTGATGGACACACGGCCGTTCCTCACTTCTCTGTCTGCCTCTTCGGTCTTTACCAGACTCCACACACATAGTCCTTTGCACCAGTATTTGTCATAGTCTCTGAATTTCTCCTCGTACTGACACTGCACGCTCAGGGATCCCCCCACGGGGCCCGTCACGGAGTCGGGGCCACTCAGACACGAACAGCCTGGAAAACACAGCCAGATGGGCCTGGGTCGGGGCGTCCCGAGAGTCACCCCTCAGAGTTGCTCCACATTGCTCCACATTGGCCAGCAGCCAGAATCTTCCCTTCCTCTTCTTTTCNTTTTTTTTTTTTTTTTTTTTTTTTTTTTTTTTTTATCACAGCAGCCCTTTCCTCCAGACCCCAGCCTCCTTTCTGGCTGCTCAGGATCGTGAAATCTTATCCCAGGAAACCCCCGCTGAACAAGTGAATCCTCCAAATTAGGAAGTCAGGAGAGGAACACATACATATATATACCCCACCCGGGAGGAAAGAAAGAGTAAGGTCAGGGCGCCTGGGTGGCTCAGTGGGTTAAAGCCTCTGCTTTCGGCTCAGGTCATGATCTCAGGGTCCTGGGATCGAGGCCCGCATGGGGCTCTCTGCTCCGCAGGGAGCCTGCTTCCTCCTCTCTCTCTGCCTGCCTCTCTGCCTACTTGTGATCTGGTCTCTCTCTGTGTCAAATAAGTAAATAAAAATCTTTAAAAAAAAAAAAAGAAAGAAAGAGTAAGGTCAGAGTAGAAATCAGTGAATTAGTGAAGAGAAAAACAGTGGAATTAGCACATGCATTGGAAAACTGATTTTTCGCATGGGAGAGACAAACATTCTGGTGGTAGCCAAATCAAGAAAAACAGGAGACACACATACACAGTTCCTAAGAAAAATAACCAGGGTTGTGTAACCCTCTACCAGTAAGTCCGTAAACTTATATGAAACTGATGATTTTCTATATTTAGGAAAATATAAATTACCAATGTTGGCCCAGAATATATATCTTTTTAACGTAGACCAGTGAAGATGCGAGTTATCAAGGAGACCTTTCCCAGCGATAAGTCTAGGAGGTGCAATGTATATCAAAACATCACACTGTAATGCACAATTTTTATTTGGTAATTACACCAGAAATAAAGCTGGGAGGAAATGCAAAAGCAAAAAATAATGTTCTTTGTCTCCCAAAAAACCAGAAAAGAGTAAAACCCAGTTTTGTAAATTAGTTGTCTCAAACTTTCAAGGAACAAACCATTCCAATTGCATTGACACATTTGTAGAGAATACAGAAGCAGGAAAACCTCCCTAATTCTCTTCATGAAGGTAGCATGATATATTGAGACTAAAATCTGGCCCGAATTTCTTAATGTAATTCACCACCTTAATAGTTCAAAGAAGAAAAAATAATCATCTCCATAGATAATGAAAAAGCATCCAACACCCATTGCTACTGGTTTTTTTTTTAAGATTTTATTTATTTATTTGACAGAGAGGGAGATTACAAGGAGGCAGAGAGGCAGGCAGAGAGAGAGGAGGAAGCAGGCTCCCTGCTGAGCAGGGAGCCCGATGGAGGGCTCGATCCCAGGACCCTGAGATCATGACCTGAGCTGAAGGCAGAGGCTTTAACCCACTGAGCCACCCAGGCGCCCCCATTGCTACTGTTTTTCAAAACACTTGGTAAAGAGACACAGTGGACACCTTCACGCTCAAGGAGAAACACTGGGCACCTGGCCTCATCAGGGACAAGGAGGGGGTGGTCCCTGCCCCCTCCGTCCTGGGCATCACTCTGGCCAGACGAGCCTGTGGCCGGTGAGAAACAAACGAGACAAGCGGATATCCAGAAGGAACCACAAAGTCCCACTGCAGACAGACCCCGTGAAACACAAGGACACAAGAGGTTAAGGGACAGACGAGTCACGCCTGGGTGACCGCTTCCAAGTTAGTACATAAAAGGAATCGCTTTCCCGTGGACAACTAGTTAGCAGCTAGAGTCAGAGAAAACATACAATCTATCATCGAAACAACCAGAAGGATTCTGAGTATCCCGGAGATAGACCTGATGAGGCTGTGCACACCTGTGTGCACTGAGCCCCTGAGGGACACAGAAGCCGGACCCCCAGAAACAGGGGGCCCTCTGCTCCCTGGAGAAGCTCTCCTCCCTTCCCTCCCGGCGGCTCCTCTGGCCTCCCTGTCGTCCCCACCACCTTCTCCTCTGCTCTGTCCCCATCTCCCCGCCGTGGGGAGGCAGAGCCCCTGGCCCTCAGGCCGGGCCCCCCTGAGCTGCCCTGGCTACACACCTCCGTGTCCCTGACGCCGTGGCCTGTCCCTGCCCGTCCCCAGCCCTCCCACACCCTGCACCAGACGCACGCCCCTGCCCTCGGTGGGCTCAGCGGCCACTCGCCCACCCACTCTGCTGTCACCGGCTCTCTCCTCCTTCTTGCTGTAATAACTCATCGGACACTTCCCACAAAGCCCCTCTGGGCACGCCGCTGTGGCTCAGGGAAGGTGGGGTGGATGACCTGAGCCGTGTCTGGCCCCTCCAGAGTGCAGTCCTTCCATCCGTCCACGTCCGTGCTGGACAGAGTGCCCCCTGCTCCGAGGCTGGACCCGCCGCCGCCTCCCCTGCAGCCCTGCCCGCCCCCCAGCCCACACAGTCCTGGCAGCCCCTCACCTGGGACCCAGAGAAGCAGCAGAGCCCAAGGCGGCCACGCAACCCGGCCCCGCCAGGTCATCTCTCTGCACCGATGTCACCTGCAGCAGCGCGAGGCGCCTTCAGGGTCCTTCAAGGAGGAGGGTCAAGTCCTGAAGCCTTCCACTTCTGCTTTTCTCTGTGCTGCTTCCTGGTGCAGTGCCTTTAGGTTCCGTTCCTAGAGCTGCTCAGAGAATGAAGGACATCGAGGGAGCCAATCCTCCGTGGTTGATGATGCGCTGAGACCCGCAGGACCCACGCACCCTCCCACCCATCCCCGCTGTGTCCCAGTCGCACGGGCATTTCCAGGGCCGGGACCCCCGCTCCCCCGCAGCGCTGCAGGCCTGTGCCCTGCCCCCTGCATCACATCCCCAAGACCACAGGGCCTCGTTTCCTTCCTTCTGCGCCCAGTAATCCCTCTGGTTTCCTGGTGCTCAGGGAGAGCACCCAGTGGGGCGGAGTCAGGGCCCACATCCTCTTCCAGCCCCGGGGGAAGTGAGGCTACCCGTGGGAGCTCCCCTTCTATGAGCCCCCAGCTCAAGGCCCAGACCCCCAAGCTAGCACGGTGACCTCAGAGTCCCTGGACGGTTCTTACTCTTGGAAATGTGTCCTCAGGCCGTGACCTTTCTCCTTCTGCAGCCCCTAGGGGTCCCAGCTCAGGGCTGGGCGCAGAGTGGGGACTCGGCAAGCTTACAAGGACCCCCGTGCCCTGATCCACGTGGAGTTCAGACTCTAAATATGCACACACACACACACACACACACACACACATTCCTCGTGACAAGGGCCCTCAGCTTGCACAGAACGGTCTCGTGAGCAGAGGAAACCAACCCTAACATGTGACATGTCATCTGGGCACTTGTGGTTACTCCAAGCGTCACCCAGAGGGAACCCTGCGCTAGCTCTGGGGTCCCGAGAATGTCCTTCCTTCGCTGCTCCTTGGAGGGTTCTCACTTTCCTCCTACCTTCTGGCCACAGGAGCACCGTCCCCGGGAAGGCGCAAGGGAACCACGAAGACTTGCGCCTTCTCCTCTGGAAAATTCCAAGCACAGAGTTAGGTAGGCATCGAAAGAATTTCGATGACAGTACAGTCATAGATTAACCAAAGCTCGTGGAGATCCAAGATCAAGATCTTGAACAGAACAGGAGGCTGAGGGAGAGGTGTCATACTTAGTGGTTTACTTGGTCTAGTAATTATAAAGTTTCCCCAGAAGTGCATATTTTCCAGTTCAACCACCAAAAGGCACTGCTATGGTCTTGAATGTCAAGGTTAAGAGGGGCACGCACCAGACTGAGAAGCAGGAGGCTAGGCTCTCCTGTGGCTTGTCCACTTGGCGCTGGTACAACCATGGGTAAATTCTGTGGCTCCTTCAAAGTGTCAATCTGAGGGAATAAATAGTATAATAATTACTGAAATACTCAAAGGTGTGGTAATAATGTCATTAGGTCAGTCTTTCCCCCAAGGGAATACATCTTTACTCTAAAGAAAGGCAACAGGGGGGCACCTGGTTGGCTCAGTGGGTTAGGAGTCTGAGTCTTGATCTGGGCTCAGATCTCAGGGTCGTGAGTTTAACCTCACATTGGGCTCCATGCTGGGTGCAGAGCCTACTTAATAAAAAAAAATAGTAATAAATAAAATAAAAATTTTTTAAATTAAAAAAAAAAGAAAGCAAGACAAGAGGAAAATAAGATTCAATAGGGAGAGTGGGCTTCACAGATAGCTTGTGGGGGGAGGTTCCTCTTAGGAGCACAGAGAAACATCTGGACTCCTGGAGGCGGAAGGGCAGGGGACTCGATCCTGCTGGCCCCAGCCTGTCCACAAACACTAAGGAAGAAACGAAATGATGCAAAATTGCCCCATGATGGGGCACCTGAGTGATGCAGTCAGTTGAGCATCTGACCTCAGGTCATGATCTCAGGATCTTGAGATCGAGCCCCGCATCAGATTCTGTGCTCGGCATGGAGTCTGCTTGAGATTCTCTCTCCCTCTGCCCCTCCACCTGCTCACTCTCTCTAAAATAAACAAATAAAATCTTTAAAAAAAAAATTGCCCCACGGTGCCAGGAGATTAGGGAAGTGACACTTTCCCCTCACTCCCTAACAACTACTAGTGGGCATGATTTAGGGGAAGACCAAGCCTGAGAACCTCGGGCCTGGAGCTCATCAGGTTCGGAGCTTCTTCCCAGTGTGGACAAGCGTGCTCGGAGGCCAGCGGTGACAGAGGTGGACAGTGCCGGATGGGGGCTCTCTGGGCAGACCCAGTAGCAGCAGCAACCACTGCATGGAGTCCTATGAACGGTAGACACCTCAGAAAAGATTTGGGGGAGGTTTAGCTGTGGGGTCATTCGGCAGAACTTCCCTTTCCAAGGTGGCACGATCTCAGAGCTGCCCTCTCTCCTGGGCAGTCGATGGCTCCCCATCATTCTGCCTCTTCCTTTCTGGAGCTCTAGGTCCCTCACTCACTGTGGGTGCCCCTCAAGTGTGGCCAAAAAGCCAAGAGGCTGGGCACCGAGGGCTGACCAGCAGGAAGTGGCCGCATGACCGACTGGCCGGAGAAGGGAGCTGACCATTGGGTGAGTCTGTAATGAGGGGGCGGGGGGACCAGCACCTGTCACGTGCCAGAAGCTTTGTCTCCAGGGGTTTAATATCTTCGGGATCCCTGGAGGCAAAAGGATAACTGAATGAGAAGCAGTGGGGGAAGGGCAGCTGGGAAGGAGGAAAGAGGCCCAAAAGCATCTGGTTTCCCAGTCCGGCCCAGCCTGCCTCTCCGCTGGACTCCCTGGGACTGCCCGCACCCCACCCTCCTGCCCATCTCAAGGGAATCTACTCCAACCTGGCCAGAGCCCCCAGGGGCCCAGGCAAGCTTGACCAACTCGTATTCCAGTGCATTCCATAGTCCCGGGGTCACAGTCTACAGCCAGCTGGCCCCGGCCCATAACACACTCTCCGGCTGGGCCCCGGGCACACTGTGTTCTAGACTGAGACAAAACTGGAGGTGAGTAGATGGGGGTGTGGTCCTGGTCAGAAGCCTGCGAGCCCTCTCTGTCCCCCAGAGGGCTCCCGAGGCGTCCTGTCCACACAGCCTCTGCTCCATGCAGGCCCTGCCCCCCCTCACAGGTGCCTGAACCTGGAGAGAACGTCTGCACCCCAGAGAGAGGACCGGGACAGAGACCTGGTCTTACGGGGGCCTGCGGAGCTCAGCAGGGGCATCCGCCCGGGGCCTGCTCCAGGCTGTACATGGAGGGGCGGCCCTGGGGCTCCTCAAAGTCCCAGCCACAGGGCCTGGGGCATCAGTAGCAAGAGGGGCATAGGTGACTCTTCAAGGTCATTCCTTCCCCTTCAGCCTCCTCCCTGCCCCCCCGACTCAGTCACTCGGGGCAGCACTCAAGCCATCCCCTCAGAGACACGCCTGCCTCTTCCAGGCCCTTCTGAGCCCCCTCCTGTGTCCCTGTCCCCTGCAATGTCTGTTTCTGTGTTTTGTTCACCCACACTGGGGTGTTGCTGAACGCCCTCCTTTTCTTTTCTTTTTTTTTATTAAATTTTATTTATTTATTTGAGAGAGAGTGTGAGAGAGAGCATGAGAGGGGAGAAAGTCAGAGGGAGCTGGGAGCCCGATGTGGGACTCGATCCCGGGACTCCAGGATCATGACCTGAGCTGAAGGCAGTCACGTAACCAACTGAGCCACCCAGGCGCCC
>LNAC01000098.1:4481261-4488761 GCA_002007465.1 Ailurus styani | reverse complement strand
GCTGACGATGATTAGGAGCAGGGACTCGGACCCACGGACTGGCTTTGAATCCCAGGCCTGCCACTGACAAGCTGTGTGACCTTGGCTGCCTTACGAACTTCTCTGAGCCTCAGCTTGTCCCCCCATAAAATGAGGCTAATGATCACACCACTCCCCAGTGTCCGCACTCCATAAAGGTTTGGGGTTGCTATCTCTACTGGCTTTGTCACATCACCACAGCCCTGCCGTGGCCTAGGGGAGAGTGAAGTGGGCCACAGTGTGTGCTGCTTCCTTCATATCCAAGGCCAACAGAGCAGCTGTCCTGGTCCTCGCTTTCCTGCACGACAGCTCAGACTCCTTTCAACCCTTCCTTTCCCCGCTCTTCTTTCCCCTTTGCCTTGAGTGTCCCTTTCTCTTCTGTCCCTCATTATCCGAGGATAGCCATGCCTTTCCAGGGGCCACTATGCCGACTCCAGCCCTACATGACCTCACACTTGGATGGGCTGCCCAGAACCAGAGGGTCAGGATGCGACCGTCCACGTTGTCTCCTCGGTCCAAGACCTGACACACCGCCATGCTTCTGAATCCACCAGGGGGCACTCGATGTCCAGGCATGGCATATTGGTTTCTTTGACAAAGATTTAATGACCGTCCGCATTGTGCCAAGCGCTGGGGACAGGAAGATAAAATCGTGACAGTTCTCCTTCTGGGAGCTCACAGTTTAGTAGGAAGCACATAAAACAGACAGGAAAACAAAGGATTACCATAACTGTAGAAGTGGTACAGAGGTCAAGGCAAAAAATCCCAGTGGCCTGGGTGGGAAAGGGCCTCTCTCCCTTCTAGGGGACACAGGAAACGGTGCAGACTAGTGGCCCCGGGTCAGGGATCCCAGCCCTGAGACCTTGCCCCGTCAATCCCGTCTGATTTCTGTTTCTCAGGAATTCTGGGAGGAGGATGAACAGAGCCCCCGAAAATTCCAGAAGGATATCCAGCTCGACCTCAAATGGAGCCTCAGTTCTTGGGAGGTGTGAGGGAATGATAGGCCTTAGGTCATCTGACTCCTCCCCTTTCTACCACACACGCCCTGCGCCACCCCCCCCCCCAACCCGGCAGTCCGGGTGACAAAAGGGTTGAAGGGTGACAAAGGGGTTGAAGGTTTCCCTGTGGACCAGTCACCCAGCTGCTTCAACGCTCCCAAACAGCCTTCATAGGACCGTCAGGGAAGTCAGGGTGGGGACGGTAGACATCGGGGTCCCCACCACAGGGCCCCGGGCGTGGCTAACTGTAACAGTCAGCGGGGTCCTGGTTAGGAATACAGATGCCCGGACCCACCTCAGACCGCCCCCATCAGGATTCTCCAGGGCCGGGACTGGGAATCTGTCGTTTCAACAAGCTCCCCAGGATGATCATATTTGGGAAATCTACAATTGCATTTAGGAAACCCCACCGTGCAGAGTTTGGAAAGCCTGAGACTCTCCTTGTGCTCGGAGATGGTAGATAGGTTAGGGTAGATTGGGATAGCACAGGACAGGGGCGCCTGGGTGGGGGGGCCCATCTCTTGGGCATCTGACTCTTGATTTCAGCTCAGGCCATGATCTTGGGGGGTCATGGGGTTGGGCTCCATGCTCAGCACAGAGTCTCCTTGAAATTGCCTGTCTCCTCTCCCCCCCCACCCCGCTGGTGTGTACTCTCCCCCTCTTTCTTTCTCTCTCCCTCCCTCTCTAAATAAATAATTATTTATTTAAAAAAAAAAAAAAAGAAAGACTAGGATGGGACAGGACAGGACTGTGCCTTGCACTTGACAGCCAACTCAATAGATATTTGTTGAATGACACGAGCCAGTGAGAAGAGCTCTCTGGTACCCGTGCAGGCAGATGGAGATGGGCAGCTCTGCAGCTTCCTCCAGACAGTCTCTCTGGATTTCCCTTGGGCTCCCAGAGGTCAGGGGCATTGGGGTGAGAGTCCCATCCAGAAAGAGGGTCTTGGAGTCCTAGCGAGGAGTTCAATGCTGCACTCACTGTGCCTCTGCGTCCTTGAGCATCAGAAGTCTTTGGTAAAGCATTGTGTGAGCATGGAACGCTAGCTAATGGTTGTGGTCCTGGCAGTCCAGGTCCTTTCAAACTGTGTTAAAAATAGGGAACAGGGGGCCCCCGAGTGGCTCAGTTGGTTAAGCCTCCAGCTCTTGATTTCAGCTCGGGTCATGATCTCAGGGTCATGAGATGGAGTCCCACGTCCTGCTTGAGATTCTCTCTCTCTCCCTCTCCTTCTGCCCCTCCCCCTGCTTGTGCTCTCTCTCTAAAATAAAATATTTAAAAAAAAAAATAAAAGGCAACAGGGTAGGATGGCTCAGACCATCTTTGGGTCATGGGTGAGGTTGTGGCAGCAACATCCCTGTTTACAGACCGTAAGCCTGACACGTGACTTGCCCCGGGGATGCTCTGGGTCCAGGCCTGTGTCCCGGCAGACCGAGGACTGGGAGCGAGGAGGAGCTGGGAGACCCCAGTGAGGGGGAAGGAAGCCCCAGGAGGACAGCTGCAGGTAAAGAGTTTATGGCCTCTTTGGCAGGATTTCAAGATTTGAAATTTGCACACAGAGGGAGTTCTTAAAGAGACTCATGATGCTCAGGAAGATAAAATCCAGAACTTCCCAGGTTCTCATCAAGATTCCTCCAAGACGTCCTGACTCTGTCCTCAGGTCCCTCCTCCTGGCTGGCCCAAAGGGGGGCCAGAAAACTTTCCCCGGTCAGAGGACAGAGGAGGCAGGATGGCTATTTTTTTTGAAGATTATTTATTTATTTATTTATTTAGAGAGAGAATAAGAGCGAGCCGGAGGAAGGGCAGGGCGCGAGAGAGAATCCTCAAGCAGACTCCACACTGAGCATGGAGCCCGACGTGGGGCTCAATCTCACGACCCTGAGATCATGACCTGAGCCGAAATCAAGAGATGGATGCATGACCGATGGAGCCACCCAGGTGCCCCAGGATGGCCATTTTAAAAGGCATTTCGTCGGCACCTTGTCCCTGGGAGTGCGGGGCGGGGGGAGCTCCCTCCCGGCCTGCAAGGCTGAACCTCCTTTATGATCACAGGGAGCCACAAACCGGTCAGGAAGGCCAGCTGTCCCTTGTGCCCTCGGGTAGGGCATCCGGTGTTACCTCAGGCTCCTGTCCCCTTGGAAGACGGGATTCTCCAGCCTCCGGCCGGGAGGTCTGGGGCCCAGAGCTGGCGGCTCACTGCTGACCAGCGGCTCCTCTCCCACCCAGATGGGCAGAGGCCGCTGGTTTTTATGGCCGTCCCGGCGGGACGGTGCTGACCGCGAGCCCGTGGTGACATCCAGTCACCGCCCTCCCTGACGGGGCAGTTTCTTCTCTATTCTTTTATCGAAACATGAGGAAGCAGGCTTTCCCAACAGAGGGACTTCACTCGTCACGTTTGCTCACCACCAGCCCTCCCCTGACCCAGATCCGTAGCCCCCGTCTCTGGGAAGGGGTACGCAGTTCTCAGCGTTCTTGGCCTAGAGACAGTAGATAATTCTCTCCATTGATGAGCGCCGTCTGCTTCCCTGGAGGACAAAAAGAACCTCCACTTGGTGCCAGGGAGACCCAGCCCCCATGTGAGGGTATCCCGTGCTCCCCGCTCCAGAGAACCAAGCCGCCACGTTTGCAAGATTATACTTGCGAAGGACACAGAATGAGCGCGCAGCTTCCCCCTCGGGCTTGCTGCATTCCTCAAGCTGCCTTGGTTACAGCCTGTGCCGGCCCGCTCACTCCCCTTCCACCTGCCCAGGGCCTGCCCGGGTGCCAGGCGCTGAATTCCATCTCCACCCCATCCATACGGTGAAGTCCTAGTACCTCAGAATGGGACATGATTTGGAGATGGGGGTCCTTACAGGAATGACCAGGTTACCACGAGGTCATGAAGGGGTGCCTGCCTCCAGTACGTCTGCTGTCCTTCTAAAAAGGCGACACTTGGACACAGGGACACGCAGAGAGGAGAGATGACATGAAGAGCCACAGGGAGAAGACGGCTTTCTGCAAGCGGAGGAGCCAGGCCTGGACGAATCCTTCCCTTGGGGCCCTCGGAAGGAGCGGACCCTGCTGACCCCTTGATTTCGGACTCCCAGCCCCCAGCACTGAGACGACCAATTTCTGTTGTGGAAGCCACTCGGTCTGTGCTGCTTTGTCAGATGGCTCTCGCAAACTAATACACCAGGTTCCCTGCTCACTGGTCCCCAAGAGGAAGGGACCTCCTGACGACCCAGAAACTCCCCTTTTGACTTCCACGATCACGATCAAGGGAGATACCCTCATCTGGCTCAGGCTGGCCCCCTGGCTCCACTTAGCGATCGGAGACACAACCTCTCCCAGGTAAGCCCTCATCCCCCAACGCAAGTACATTGGGTGTGCGCACACACAGGGTGGCTTTGTCCCCGGAGGACAGGCCGGGACCTTATTGATATGGTGAAGTAGCTGCAGAATTCACCCAGAGAGAACAGAGAGCTCCTCCCAGAGACGCTGGGCAGGCACGGGGCTGACACATGGGAGGTGGGGTCCTCGGGTGATGGGGGAGGGAGAATCCTGTGCCAGAGCTCAGGGTGGGGACGGATGTCGATGACACAGTGGCAGGGAACAGCTTTTAATAAATACTGATGAAGAA
This sequence comes from Ailurus styani, assembly GCA_002007465.1. Taxonomy (NCBI): domain Eukaryota; kingdom Metazoa; phylum Chordata; class Mammalia; order Carnivora; family Ailuridae; genus Ailurus; species Ailurus styani. Next base: position 4,484,129 of record LNAC01000098.1, on the reverse strand, counting down.
CCGATGAGCGAATGAATGAATGGGTCCAAGGCCATTCCTGGCTGTATTCTCTGCCCTGAGGGGCACCCCGGCTTTCTAATGATGAGCCACTCCCACAAACACCTCGCCAGCCCTGTCAGTGCGTTTGCGTGTTCCGTGCGCACACATCTAAGTCGGTCTTCTCAAAATTGCAGTTTGTAGTTAGGTTGGGGTCCCACGCACCTGCATGCAACGAACACACTGTCTTCCCCAGGCTCTCCATGTTCTGCCTCCTCTGAAGTCCTGCCAAGGGCAGAATGCACTAGAAAAAACTCGGCAGGGTGAAGGCTGCCGATCTTTCTTGGAGGGTGCAGAGTGAGAGGTGCGGCCCTTCTGGGGTCTGTCCTTTGTGAAGGGTGGGCGGTGAGGACACTGGTGGGTTGTGGGGGGCCTGCTACAGGGTGCGCTCACCTTGGGATTCCTTTTCTTTTTTCAGATCAATTTTTTAAGAAAAATATGTAATTGACTTTCACAGAGAAGGCAAGAGGAAGAGGAAGGAGAGAGGGAGGAAAAAAACAGTAAAATGTCTTCCTGACCCTCATCTGCCTCGCCCCAGGGACCCAGCTGCTCCGCTTCAAGCTGTTATGGTGTCTTTCGACTCTTTGTGCAAATACAGGTAAATATGACAATCCAGGGGGAGGGGTGTGTTAAAACCTTTCCCTTCAAGTAGGGGATTGGATCCTTTAGAAAATTCTATTTGGCCTGTGAGGTGAGGGTGGGGGGTGCCGGTGATACCAACAGCATCTGCCCCCCCAAACCTCCACCTGCCTATGACGACCATCCCCAAGCAGGCCTGGTTAAGGATGAGATGGAATCTTCTCCAGCTGGGACCGATTCGTTTTTTTGTCCTTCTCCAAAGCCCTGCTTCCCTACCCCTTACCTCCGTGTGTGCGCGTGCCTGCCTGTGTGGGTGTGTACCTGGTTTTTATTTCCCCTATGGAAAGAGAGAACAGAGACAGAGTGCAGCCACAGCTGGTTGACCCCAAGGGGTCCATATCTGACCCCCAGCTGGCCAGGATGCCCCCCTAACCCTCCCACCTGACAGCCCCTGGGCTCAGTTGGTGGCCTCAGCTCACCACACCTCCCGCCCCATCTTGGACCCTCGAACCCCTGAGCCTGCCTGATGGACACACATGTCTCTCTCCGGTGCCCAATGGTTACCGGATTTTTGTTCCCTTACTGCTGTGGTTCTTGGTCACACCGCTTCCAAGGATGAAGAGGTAGACCAGGGGAAGACTGGTAGGCAGCAAGGCAGAATGTATTGAGCGACACTACAAAGCTCCCGGGGAGGGAGGGGACCTGAGAGGGTTGCAGGTTTGGTGTTCAAATTTATAAGCTCTTTTGAGGACCTATCTTGAGCATCCTGGGTGGGGGCCCCCTGTGGATTTGCTGCTAAGGCGTGCCAATCAGGGCTTCGATCGTGCACCTGTCTCCCTAATGGGTTATTGTTCACATGTTGCTGGTCTTTGGGGCTGACCTCTGAAGACTATCATCAACTTATGACAGTGAACCATGTTTTAAGGTTCATTGTTTTGTTTCAGGATGTTTTGCAAAATGACTCCTGCAGACGCTGGGACAGGATGCCACTGTGGTCCTGTCTAAGCTGTGAAACGGATGCTGGTGCGGTTTGCTCTTAGCTGTCCTGGCTTGTTTGCTTTCTTGTTGGGGACCCTGGCCCTGACTACCTGAGTGTGCAATTAACCTCTAATACAAGGACACTGCCAGGGACAGAAAAACCCAAGTTCTTTGTTCCAGGGCTCCACTCAGCACCCACGTCAGGGCAGGAGCCCGGAAGCTGTTTGCACAGTGAGAGGAGCTGGCTGGTCACATGCTGCCCAAACGTTGTCAGGCTAAAAGGTCACAGTTCCCAGGTGGGAGGTGGCTGTAAACCAGCACGGAGAAGGGGATGCAGGAACGGCATCACCGAGTCCTGGCTCACAGAAGCCTCCAGCTTCAGACCCAGTGCCCTGTGCAGCAGGCTCCACGTTCACTGTCATACCCAAGAACAGTGTTTTCTCCACCCAAGACGGTTTGCCCCCAGATGACACTGGTCAACGTCTGGGGACATTTTTGGTGGTCTCCACTAAGGGGATGGTGTTGCCACTGATTATCTAGCAAATGGGAGGCCAGGGAGGCGGCTTAGCTCCTACAACGCGCAGGATGACTCCCAGCACAAAGAATGGTCCCGGTCTAATGTCAGTGGTTCAAGGATGAGGCACCCCGTCCTAGAGGCAGACTCAAGGCATCCCTGGGGCTCCCTGCACGCCGGGCCCACTGCACCCACCCGCACAAGCACAATGAGCCCAGCGGGGTCCTCCCTTTGAGAACAAAGACCCACTTGCCTGGGCCCCCTGCTGGGTGCTGGGCCCAGAGACACGGGGATGAACGCTATGGGTATTGGCCCGGGTCTGGGGCTCCCAGCCTGGGAGGGAACAGGAAAAAGGTCACGAGCGACTGTGATCCGCCCCTCCACCCCGTCCCCGACCCCCGGGGGAGGCAGAGCGGAAGTAGAGGGTCTCGACTAGGCCCCAAGCTGGGGACGGACCTGCGTTACCACCAAACCCCCGCCGGCTGCGGAAACGGAGCCAGCCGGTCGGGGCCGGCTCCTCGGGGTGGCGGGGATCAGGTTGCAGGGATGGCGGGGCGGGGCGCAGGAAGCGGGGCGCAGGAGGCGGCCTCGGGTTGGCTGGGGGCTGGGGGCGGGCCCCCGCCGGAGTGACGTCGGAGCCCCGAGGGGGTCCCCACCCCCACGTCCCAGCCCCCCAGGTGCGTGGGGGAAGGTGGATTGGGTGCGGAGGCGGCGGGGAGTCGGGGAGGCGCGCGGTCCGCCCCGCGAGGNAGAGGCAGATA
>LNAC01000098.1:4463752-4480583 GCA_002007465.1 Ailurus styani | reverse complement strand
AGGGGACGGGGGGAGGGGCTGTTGGTGGAAGCCGGGCGGACGCTAACCCGTTTGGACCCAGAAGGGAGCCCACTATCACCCCGTCCACTTCAGCCCTTGGGTCTGACCTGCCCGGAGGAGGAGTTAGGGCCGCCAGAAGGCAGGGACCAGATCTTGCTTCTCTCTCCCCAGAGTAGGAACGCAATATTAACGTTTGCTGTACAAGACCCCCTCTTCAACCTGGTTTCTTGACTTCCTGTGCCCCAGGTGGCCCTCTTAACACTTTGATGGTCAACCCCGGCCAGTCAGGGCCTGTCCCTCTCCTTAGCATCCCCCTCCAATCCTGGCAATCTGGGGACCTCATGCATGAGGGACAGCAGAGAAAAGAGGAGACATCTCGGGAGGGCAGAACCCAGTGAAATCTGGCCCCGAAAGCAGTGTATCTGGGCACAAACCGGACAGCTAGCTCTGGGACGCTCTGCCTTGACTGTGACTTTCACGCAGTGACCTTGAGGAACTAAACACTAAATATGGACTCAGGGTTTTAGTACGTATATTTACAGGCGAGGAAACTGAGTTGCCCGTCACAAAGCTAGTAAGCAAGAGTCGGGATCAGAAACCGTAGTTGTTGGATTCCTACGTCATGTTCTCCCTGCAGAACTGCCTCCTGCTAAAAGGGCAGTTGGTTTCTGGTCCTCACTTCCTTCCCTGTACCTTTCAGTCACCCACAGCCCACAGAGGGACCTACCACCCGGGCCTCCGTCCATCAACACCCCTTCTTCAAGGAGATGAAGGTCAGAGCCGCGCCCTCAGCCTAAGGATGAGGATGAGGTTAGAGCATTACCCAGCTGGAAGATATGCTAAATAATTCATGGCGCTGCTGTGAAGCAGGGGCCGCAGCTTCCGGGAGGGCCCAGAAGGCACACAGCTGACAGGAAACAAAATCTGGTCACTTGCACCTGAGCCTGATCTCTGCAAACCCCATGGGGCTGGAGAAAGTGCCTCGTTTGGTGACAAAGGGTTGGAGGGCATTGCTCCAGGGAAGTCACTTCACCTGTTTCTTGCTGCTCTCATTTCCAGCTCTCTTATGTGAGGTGTGAACACCACTGTAAACTGGAATTCTGGGTGTGGCCCTTGGCAGGTCCTCAGAGAAGGCGATGATCATTCCCGTGGCCCCATCTGCCTTCCCATGAGCCCAGTATGTCGCTCAGTGGTGTCCCTTCAGCACGCCAGGGAGCAGCAGAACCATGATAGGGGTTGTCCCCCTCTCTTGCCCCATCCCCCATTCCCAGACCTTGGAGGTGGGTGCAGGGGGGGAGGGGCACAGGCACAAATCTTGGCTGTTTTTGAAGGCTTGCTTTCCTGCCTTAGAATAAATCCCCAACCCAGAAAAAGTTGGAATCAAACAGCTTTTGTTGGTCTAGAAGGGAGAGACTAGGTTAAAAATATATATTAAATCCCAGAAACATTCTCAGTGAACACATGGGGATTCTGTGATAGGAATTCCTCAGAAACAGAGGATGACGTCTTTTAATTCTGAGCACTGATGGTCCAGACTACTCTACTTTGAGCTGAGCAGCTTGGCAGACTGTGAAATTTACCAAGGTGTTGGTTCTAGCCTCTTGTAGTTTTCTTCCTTCCCAGGCTCATTTGTGATATGGCTGGACCACCTGGGGAAGGCACCTCTCTCCTGAAAACACACCAGTCTTCTCCCCTTGGCCATGGCCTGGAGAGAGCAGGGTCACTGGGTGTCCCTGAGGCAGGATGGCCTGCAGCTTTCAGGAGCCCATCCTTCCCAGGCCAACACCCCGATCCCTGCAGTACTCAGACGCTGAACAAACCCACATTCACTACAGGCTGCTCTTCGTGGCCGCCTGGTGAGGCCAAGACTCACGTGCGACTATCACTTCGAAAAGCAAGACCGTGCCTTTATTCACTGGAAGGGATCTTGGGGCCACTAACCTAGATCAAGAAAAGGCTGAGGTGCACATGAGCTCCCTCTTCCCCTCCATCAGAGGGAAGTAATACTCTGCTGGAGGAGCTGAGCAACCCAGGACATGCTCAGTCAGTCAGTGGTGGGGATGGGGGGATGGGGGGAGGCTGTCACGGAAGCTGTACAGCCCCACTCTCTCTGCAGGGTCTGCTTACCCAATTTTCGCTCTGGAAAAATATTCTAGTAACAAAGGCACAGGCTGCTGGGGACAGGAGGGCAGCACTGGAGAGCTGTGGCCTGACCACAGAGCGAGGTGGGCCCCTGCTCTGGTTCTCCACGCCCCCACCCTGGGCACCCGGAGGCGACTCTGCGCTGAGCATGGAGCTCTGGGGGCACGCCTGGGGAGGGCCCCTCGGACCAGCCAGCTCGGCCTGGTACCCGAGCAGGACAAAACCAGGAGACGATGCGGCTACAGAGACCTCGTTCCCCTGAGTCTGCAGCTGTGCTCATCTCCGCCCTCGCTGCCGCCATCACCAGGTCCTGAAGGATGCCCCCCACTTCCCTGGGTGGCCATCAGGACCCTCTGGAGCAGGTCATGGGAGAGAACAGTGTCAGCACGTTTGGGGTGCCCAAGATGAGGCAGAAATCTGTCCGTCCGCCCAGCAGGCCATGGCACGAGTCCCAGTGCTGTGAGCCGCGGAGACTCCGGCCCGTATGATCTAGGACTCTCAGCGGGCCCGAGGATGCAGCCCCAGCCCCCACTTCGTGTCCTGGTGGGCCCCCATTCATTGCAGGCGGGGAAGGCACGGGGCCATGGCGCAAAGGGGCACGTGAGGGAAGCACCAAAGGGGCTCAGATCCAGCACCCGCAGGCCACAAAGAGGAGCAGTGTCTGCGCAGGCCTCGGGCTGAGCTCCATCCCAGCTCAGGGGCCTTCCTCGGTCCCGGTGGTGGCAGGAAGCCCTGATGAGAAAGCCCACTCTTGCCAGGGCTTGGCTCCAAACCCCCGGGGCGCAGGCGGGACGAGCTGATGCTGGACACCAAGACAGCCAGGAAGGCCCGTGGTGGGAAGACAGGGCATCTGAGGATGGCCATCTGGAGAACCACAGCGTGGGGACACACGGGCTGTGACTGGGGGAAGGGCGTTGAGGTGGGGACAAGAGCGGGCGGGGCAGTTCTGTAGACCCTTGTGGCCTCAGTCACGTGCGGGTCAGGAAAGGTGGACTGAGCAGCAAAAGGAATGGCCCTAGGGCCCCAGCCACACACCTCGGGGCTTCACAGGCCCCCACTCAGTCCTCTGCTTCCGGCTGGTGGCCTCCGGTCCCTCCCAGCTCCAAAGAGAAGGGCGGGAAAGGTGCTGGGCCCTGCCCAGCCCGGACAGAGGCATGAGGACATCAGGACGACGTGCGGTTCAGGGAAGAGGGCTTCTACCATCTCGTTTTATTTTGCGGGGACTGAGCCTAAAGTAACCAGAAAGAACAAGAGTCAGAGGGGACCCTACCGCCCGGGGGCCCAAGCAAGCTCTGGCTTCTACTAAAAACAGCGTCTGAGTCCCGGCGGGGCTGGTGCAATCCGACACAGAAGGGAAACTCTGGGAGAAGTTTGTTTTTCTTCCGGCAACCTTTCTATCCCTTCCAACAGAGACCTTTTTTTTTTCCTTAGGACCAGTGTCAAAAAATAGCTTCTGACTCGTTTGGGAGAAACATTCCCAAGCTCAGGAGGGGCGGGCTTGGCAGCCCCTTTGCTAAGCCCGGAGCCAGTGTCCAAGGGTCAGAGCGCTACTGCTCATCCAAGCCCAGGCTACTGGCCTGGTCCCACGGTGGGCCTCGGAAGACAGAGCTTAAGAAAACCTGACCGCCGTGGCCACCTCTAGAGGCCGTGTGGCCTCAGTGGGTCAGTCTGCTTACCCGCGACAGGGGCCGGGAGAGGGACACCCCCGCCTTGCCTCTAAGTCCAATTCAGTCCGACCCTAAAATGGCACGATTCTGGGACTCTTGACTCTGCAGAGAGGACAGAAGGCTGTCCTGTCCATCCTTCTGGGCAGCCATGAGGTTTAAAAGGAGCTGATGTGGGCGCCTGGGTGGTTCATTGGGTTAAAGCCTCTGCCTTCGGCTCAGGTCATGATCTCAGGGTTCTGGGATCGAGGCCCGCATCGGGCTCTCTGCTGAGCAGGGAGCCTGCTTCCTCCTCTCTCCTCTCTCTGCCTGCCTCTCTGCCTACTTGTAATCTCTCTGTGTCAGATAAATAAATAAAATCTTTTAAAAAAATAAAAAATAAAAAAATAAAAGGAGCTGATGTGGAAAGGCTTTGTTTATCATAAAGGACTGGGTCCGAAGACATGTTAGTAACTGCCCGGGAATGAAACCAACCGGAACCCGCCGACCCTTTCCACCTTTGGGAACCCACTTTGTAAACAAGTGCCAGCCAGGGCTCTCTGAGCCGTCTGCTCCCGCCACGTCCCCTGGAGCACCTGAGGGGCTGTCCCCCTAAGAGGGTCTGCCTCCCCTTACCCACACCCCCCGCAGAGCTGCCTGGGGGTGGGCCCGCCCTCCCGGCTCCGGCCTCCGCACGGCCGGGGGAAGGGGGTTCCCGGAGGAAAGCTGCCTGATGTCAGATAAGCCCAGATGCCAGACTAGACTCTGGACAGGCGCTGGGCCCGGAAGCCCATTCTGACCGCACGCGACTCGACACCACACATAGGCTCAGCCGAAGACTCCTTCCCTGCTGGCAGGTGTCAGCTACTTAATTGCACGGAAGGAAAAAGCAGCAGCAGCGTTCACGTGAGCCGGATTCGGAGGGAGGAGGAGGCTTGTTGGGGACGAGAGCCCGGGTCGGAAACAAAATTCCCAGAGGAAGGGCTCGTAAAGCAAAAACGTGTTTATTAGGCACCCTCGCTCCTCACAGAGGAGCAAGGCCCAGGACAGACGTGCCTGAGAAATCTCTCGAGGTTGCACGAATCTCTCCGAAGACTCCAGAAAATGTTGGCACCGACCGGCCACCACCCCAAGAACACTATCTGGCTGGAGCTCGAAGCCGGGGCTGGCTCCTCAGCCCCACAAACACTGAGGAGTGGGTGGCGGGGCCCCTGGGACACCCACCCAGACCCTGGCAGACAGGGATGGCCTTCCCGGCTCTGAGCCACTGAGGGAGCAGGGGCCATAGGAGAGCCGTGGGCTCCTCACCCAGGCCACGTTCCCGGGGCCCCCCCCAGATCCACCTGCCTCCGCCCGGCCGCCAACTCAGTCCCACACGTAGGGGTTTCTAAAGACCTGGGAGCTCCTGCCGTCTCTCGGCGGCGTGGCTGCCTGGTGGCTCTGGGCCGCACACATGTCCTCGGCCCTCAGCGTGGAGTTGGCACTGCCCATCACCTGGCTGTTGGCGGTGGCTCGTGGGAGGATGACGTCGTAAGCTCCTTCGGACTGGAAGGAAGGACAGGAGGTCTCAGAGCCAGGTTCCGCCACGGCGGACGCACAAACATTCTGCTTCCTGCAGGGCTGTGCCTGCCAGCTCCCCCTCCACCGGCCCCCCTCCACCGCCCCCCAGCAGGGCCCCAGCGGCCGCCTGGGATGGGGGGCTCCACCTCTGGAAATGGAGGGGCTGGCCTCTGACCTCCAGCCCCTTCCCTCACCCTGCAGAGTGCCAGGCCTCTCGGCATGGGAAGAGGCCTCCGGTCACCTCGGATGGCCCTGGGCCTTCACTACTTTCCTCTTCTCAAGCCTTCTCCCTCCTGCTCCCAGTTCCTGGGGCAGGTCCTGGGGCCCGAGCAGAGCGAACCGCACTGAGTGCCTACTACGTGCCCGGTACTGCTCCCGGGCTCCCTTCTCCCCGAACTCTACCCCGAGCCCTCAAACGGCAGCAGCACATGCAGCGGCATCAGAGTGGCTGGTCTGCCTGGCCCAGGATAGCTGGCAGGTCTAGGGCCTGCCCACGTCTCTTATCTTGGAACCTAAATGGGTGTGGAGACTTAAGACCCAAATTCTCTGCCTGGAACCCGGCTAGAGCGGCAGTGGTCCTGGCTCCTGCAAGGAGGAGAGATGGCTGGGGGAGTGGGGGTTTCCAGAGGCGTCCGTCCCAACTCCTGCCCTGGACGGAAGGTGAACTCCTGGCCCACCTGCCCTGTCCCTGACCCCTGCCGCTCCAGGGCCCCAAGCTGCCTGCCTTCGGTGGATCAGACCCAGCAGGTCCTCCCACTGGTTTGCGGTCACCCACTGGCTGGCCCCTGGAAGCTCCCGGAACAACCAAGCGGGTGGGGCTCAAACCTGGGTGTGCCTCAGAATCCCTGGGGGCAGTTGGTTTGGCTGCGGTCACACCTAGTCAGGCTCCACCCAGTGGTGGCCCGGTCAATGTTAAGGGGAGGGGAGCCCCCAACTGTAGTCTTCACTCATCTATGTGGATGGTTACTCCCATCCCGGCAGATTCCAAAGTTACACAATGATGCCAGGAGGAGATGCTAACCATCAGCCATCCCAGCCCTGGCTCCACACAATTTGCATTTCCAGCAAATTCCCAGGTGATGGTAATGCTAGGGGAGGGGTCTGGAGACCCCGTTTTGAGAGTCACCGTGTCAGATAAAATATCCCTGTTCGCCCGGATCCCTGGGCCCCGGGGAAGCAGGACTCCATGTGCCCGGGTGAGTGAGGGGTGGCCAGGGTTGGACAGCTGCTGGGGGAAGGGTCCTGGGGGGGCGTTCACAGGCTGAGTGGCTGGGACCCGCAGACTCTGCTCCTGTCCTTCACAGACAGACTCTCGTTGCCCCTCCTAGCGCCTGGAGGCAGGTTCAGCTTAGAGAGAGGGAAGGGGCTGGAGCTGGAAGTTTCAGATATTCACTGCACCCTGCCCTGGGGCTCAGGGCCCGGAGGGGGTTAGAAAACCACCCTGCCGACCTCCCTGGCTTCCTGTTCCCAGCATCCTGCCAAGGCAGGTCACTGACCTCTCCCCACAGTGACTGCCAGCCCAGGGGGAGGAACATATATGGAGAGAGTGAGACTCTAACCCACTGTCTTCCTGTTCCCACCCCCCACTGGCTAATGGAGCATCTGGTTTCCAGAACCCAGGGGAGGTATGAGGTCCAGAGCTGCCGCCGCCTGCTTGTGGGGGGAGGGGAGCCAAGGCTCTCCTGGGACAGTGGTGGCTGAGGAGTAAGGACTTACCCAGACCTGTTTTTCGGTCCTCTGTACCTTTGGGGGCACCAAGGAACGCCACCTCCCTACCCGGCTGAGACCTTCCTTTGTCCCTCCCTAAGCCTCTCCCACCAGCTCAAAGAGGACCTGTCCCACGTTCTCCGCAGCCCAGGGCCCCGTCCTCGTGCGATGCCCCGGGACACAGGGCAGGTCCCCCTGCAGTGCCGCGGAAGGCAGTGTCTACATCAGCTCCAGGAAAAGGGCATTAGGAGCTGAGAGGCTCGGTTCTCCAAGGCTGATGATGCACCAGACGGAGAAGCCTGCCTTTCCCTACCACCCTCCAGAGCCCAGCCTCCACCGGCCACATGGCCTCTGCACCGGCCAGCTCAGGCTGGGCTCCGTGGCCCCGGCGGGGTCACAGAGACCCTGGGACCCCAACTCACCGGGCCTTTGTGCATCAGGGCCATCTCGGTGGGCTGGTACACGCTGGTCAGCAGCTGTCCGTTGTACCCACTGTACGGTGACACCGGTCTCTTAGCTGCAAAGAAACACAGGAGTGGTTTGGGGGCTCGGCTCTGGCAGGGCTCCCCAGGGGGTTTGGGGAGGGATGAGGCGCCTCACCAGCCCTGGGGTAACATCGGACCCAGGGAGGAAGCCTGGCCAGGGGTGGCCCACCTGGGAGGGGGCGGGGGTGGGGGGAGAGTTGGTGTGGGGGCCCCTCCAGAGACCAGCATGCCTTTGTCAGGAGTCAAGATGCTGCCTGCCTTCCGCCTGGGCTTTCCTGCAGTGCGAGGACCCCCCTCCCCCACCCCTGGCTTTCAGCAAAGAAAAATGCTCCCGTCAGCAACCTTCATATCCCCATCCGCCCTCTGGGGCCAGAGGCCAAGAGGGGCACATGGGCCGTCGGCTGCCTTCCAAGGTGGCTAGGCTCCAGCTCTGGCTTCCACCACTGCAGGCCAGCTGCCAGGCGCTAGGGGACACACACAAGAGACCCCACAGCCTGAGACTCCTCACGTTGTCCCGGGGCACAGCTGGCTGCTGATCGCCAGGACCCCACAACCCAGGGCCCCACCAGGAGGACCGAACGTACACGCATCCTGTCCTGGGGCACCCTGGCAAGTTTCCAGAACTATTTTCAGCTCCAAGAATACCTCCTCGTGCCTTTGGGTATGTTGATGTCCCAATCTGTTCTACCCTGCTGGGGTTCCCAGGGTGTCCAAGGAAAGCTGATGACCCACCCCTGGCAAGCAAGGCAGGCGGAAGGATGTCTGTCTCCTGCAGGCTGCCGGCCCGCAGCTCCGAGGGACCACAAGCTGTACAGGGCTGGCTTCCTAAGTGCTGGGCCCACTCGATTGATTTTTCCATTTAGAAAAAAAAAAGAAAGAAAAAAACCCCCTCACAGCCCCAGAAATGTTTGCCTTCAGAGGACAAAGGCTAAGGACTACATGGGCCTCATGGACAGACACGGGGCGAGAGCAGACGCGGGTGCCCAAGCCCCACCTCCACTCATTTGGTCCCGCTCTGTGTGGACCCTGGGGACACCCCGGTGGGCAGATCACAGATCAAGTGCCAGACAGAACAAAGGTCACTCCTCTTCCCAAAACTGAGATAATGGGGATCTCAGTTTGTAGAGAAGAGCCAGGGAATTCTGCTTCTGGAACTTTCCCTGTCTTTGACTCAGCCCCCTGGCAGACACCCCAGAGCCAGCGACTGACAGCCAAGCAGTTGAAGTCTTAAGCCCCCAAAACATCCTGATCAGCCCAGTCTGGGGTCGGGGTCACGGGTCTGTCCCGGTCATTCGGTCCTCCAGTTCCCAGTCATGGCAGACAAAGGGGCTGTAGGCAGCTGGCGAAGGACAGCATGACACATCAGGAAAGGCACAGCACATGGCACACAGTAGGTGCTCAATAAAGGCTAGTGGTCCTTACAGTTAACAAATGCCAGAGAAACTCTCTTCCCTTTGGAAGCCGGGAGCTCAACTAGCCAAGTGTCCCAGAAAATCATCTCCCCTCACCCCCCACATCCGCCTGCTTCTCAAGCTGCTCCCGAGGGGGGGGCTTGGCACCGGCTGCAGAAGCTTCACCCATTCCTGCCTCTTCCAATTCCAGGACGCCCTCAGCCTGACCCCTCCAAAGCTGGATGGCTGGCCAGTGCCCCTAGTGCTGGGCTCCAACAGGAAAACCCCATCCCATTAACAACGAGCCAGGACAGGAGCTTGGGGACAAGCCAGCTGGAGAGGAGGTCCTGCTGAGACTAGAATGTGGCACAGTGCTTCTATCAAAAAGAACAAAATCGGGGCACCTGGGTGGTTCAGGTGGCTCAGCTGGTTAAGCGGCCAACTAACTCTTGATTTTGGCTCAGGTCATGATCTCAGGGTCATGAAATCGAGGCCTGTGTGCAGCTCTGCATTCAGCGGGGAGTCTGCTTCTCTCTCTCTCCCCCTCTCCCTCCGCCCTTCCCCCAGCTTGCACCTGTGCTCTGGGGCACTCTCTACAATACACAAATAAATCTTAAAAAACCAAAAACAAAACAGAATCTTAACTGAGAAGACTTTCAAAGGAAACTAAGACCATGAAGATGTTCATAATGGGAAAACCAGTCCAGGAAGGGTGGTTGGAATCATAGTAAAAGGATAGGAATACACAGCTAAGAGCTAATACTTCTAGAATCATTTCCAAGCGCTCGGCACATGCATTAACTTAATCTTCACAAGAGCTCTATTTCACAGGAACCATTATCATCCCCATTTTACAGATGAGGAAACAGAGGCCCGTGATGGTAAAATACCAGACAGAGGTGGCCCAGAACAGGAAAGAACGGGGTGGAACTGGGGAGACAGCCGGGAGTCGGTGGGTAGGTGGGTTTATCTGTGGCGTTTGAAATTTTACAGTGAAAATATATTCATGAACCACAGGAATATTAAAACAAACAAACTTAAACAGTGGAATTTAGGGACTTTAAGGCAGAAAACTAGCAATAATTCGAGAACCTTCCCTCTTGCTCAGACCGGCCCCCACCTGCCCTCCGTCAAGGATGTGGGACGACAGACGGGGGACGCGGGGCGGGCATTCCCCCCGCCTACCTGAGGCTGGCTCGTCCATGGAGAACGCCTTGTTCTCCACGAACATGCTCTGGCCCTTCTGCTCTTTCAGGATGGTCTCGTAGCCCACGCCGCGGGTGGGGTACACGTCCCCCTGGTAGCTCTGCTCCGGGCTGGCCTTGGTCACCTGGGAGACCTCCGGGATGACATAGAAGAGGACGAAGGCCCAGGCGTTGGCGGCGAGGGCGATGGCCAGCGTGGGGTCATCCCAGGTGGGGCTGTGGCGCTGCCTGTTGCCGTAGGTGTACATGACGACCCACACCACCCATATGGCAATGGAGGTGGCCGTGGTGAGCAGCACGAAGACGCCGTGCTTCCGCCAGCGCTGGAAGCGGCCGCACAGGGCCGGCCAGGCCCCCGCGAAGGCGCCCAGCAGCAGCAGCATGACATAGATGAGGGCCATGACGAAGTCCATGTTCGCGATGGCACAGGGGGAGGCCGCGGCCCAGGCCGCGCTGCCGTTGCCCCAAGGGCCTCCCTCGCCGCCGCCGCCGCCCCGGACCAGGGTAATGATCAGCCACTCGGTGTTGATGATCACCTCCACCAGCGTCAGCAGCAGGGCCACCGCGAAGATCACCCAGCCCCGCGGCCCGTGGTTCTTCCGGGCCAGAAAGTTGAGGGCGAAGACGTGCGCCACCAGGCAGGAGAAGCAGATGGCGAACAGGACTCCGAAGAGGAACCGCCGGGAGGCACAGGTGGAGAAGTCGGGCTTCACCACGCAGGCGAAGACGAGGCAGAAGAGGCCCAGGGTCCCCAGCAGGAAGAACACCTGGGTCCCCAGGAGGCTCCGCTTCTTGGTGTCCTGCACAAAGGGGAGGCTGGCCACGAGGATGATGGTGAGGACAAAAGTGGTGACGACGCCCGCCCCGGCCACTGCCTCCAAGATGATGCCCCAAGCCCCGGATCGGTCACACAGGTTGTAGTAGAGGGGATCGAGGTCCGGGCTGCAGCCGGGTGGCACCTGGTTCTGGGTCTGGGCGCCTGCGAACAGGAAGAGAGGCAGCCCCAGGCACGTCAGCAAGGCTTTGGGGATGGCCATCCTGGCTCCCGGGCCAGGCGCCGGCTGGGTCCCTGGAGATCAGGGGAAAAGGCAAAGTCAGTGCTCCAAGGCCAGACTCGGACACACAAGTCACTTGCTTTCCCCTACCCTGAACCAGGGCTGACAGTGTGAACGGATCGAGGGGCTGTCCCCACTGGGCTTCAGAATCCTTCTTGACACAGCACTTCTGGGAAGCATAATCAACTGACCAGAGAGGCAAATGAGATGAGGGCTGTTTGTCATCTCTGTTCCTAGTGACGGGAAAGGCCCTGAATTGTCGGGTGTCCCCCTCCCCTCGCATGACCAGCATCCGAACGTTCCCCGAGCTCCTGCAGTTTGGGCTGAGGGTGACAGGGTTTGAGAACAAGTCAAAACCAACCCCATCACCCACTTGGCACTTTCTCTCTGCCCGGAGACTCCGCCCCCATGATGCCCATGGCCAACCCACCATGCGCTCATTCACACAACAGGGACTTCGCGAGCCCCCGAAAGGCATGACCTGCAGCCAGAGAAAATGAAGAGACAGACAGTTCTCTTGGATTTCTCCCTACCACTTCCCTTTTCTGCCCTTCATTCGCCCACTTTCCACGCCAGCTCTCCTCTTCAGAATCCAGACTTCTCTGTCTAGCTCGGCTGCTGGAGTCAAGGATAAAATAATTTCTGGGCTAGGGAGTTAACGACTTCATGCAAAAATCCTATGAGGCATTAACATTTTAAAAGCAAGAATGCGGAAGGGCAATGCAAAGCCCAAAGGAACTTATTGTCATGGAAGACATTAAGGCATTGTAACTAGAAGGCAGAAAAGAGATCTTTCATTCACACCAGGAAGGTACCCTATTACCCTGTGTACTACTCATTTGACCAGTCTCGACCACGCCAGCGGCGCTACCGAGGGCTGGTGAGCCGCGAACAAAACGGAACCCCTTCTCTCAACACCACCTGGGCTAGCCCTGTGTGGAGCAGAGGTGAAGAATGTGGCAGGTTAAGAGAAATATTCAATCGGCGAAAGACTATTTACTTGGAGAACGGAGAATCCCAATGTTCTAAACAGCCAAGTTCAAAAATACTGCAAAATTCACATATGCACATTAAATCACCCCTTATGTTCAAGTAACTAGTTAAAAACCCTGCCTCTTCCTCTCTCATTTCTTGGGTCCCCAGAACTCTCTAGAAAGATGGCAACCAAGCTTCCCAGGATGATAGTGACCACTAGTGGCTCGCAGGGGAATGGCATGATCCAACCCTTCCCACCTCCTCCTCCTTTGGAGCTGGTGATGCATAGTCTACCCCCTTAAGTTTTCGCCAACCCTAGTTGCCTAATTTCTAACAGGCAAACAAAAGTCCTAAATCTCAGTCAACAGAAACTCTCTGTCACTGATAAGTGAAAGAGTACGTGCTACTGGATAAAGGAAAATAAAGCTCAAAAATTAAGTGAACCTACATAATAAAGATCATCAATTTTCAAAGTCTTTTAACATATCCTACAGGCCCAAGACGCCCCTTGAAAATGCTGTAGGGAGGGCGCCTGGGTGGCTCAGTGGGTTAAAGCCTCTGCCTTCAGCTCAGGTCATGATCTCAGGGTCCTGGGATCAAGGCCCGCAACGGGCTCCCTGCTCAGTGGGGAGTCTGCTTCTTCTTCTCTCTGCCTGCCTCTCTGCCTGCTCATAATCTCTCTCTCTCTGTGTCACATAAATAAATAAGATCTTTAAAAAAAAAAAAAAGAAAGAAAGAAAATACTATAGGGATCTTGTAGCTTCTCAGCTACTTCATTTTTTCTTTTTAAGATTTTTTTTTATTTATTTGGCAGAGAGTGAGAGAGAGCACAAGCAAGGGGAGTGGCAGGCAGAGGGAGAAGGAGAAGCAGGCCCCCACAAAGAGCAGAAAGCCCAGTGCGGGGCTCAATCTAGGATCATGACCTGAGCCGAAGGCAGACGCCTAACTGACTAAGTCATCCAGGCACCCCCAGGTACTTCATTTTTCAGTTAAGCTTGTTTTTTCCCCCAATACTACCTATCATTAACTCTTAATAAGCTAACATCTTTACTGTGTTCCCAAAAATAACTGCATGGTCAGAG
Source organism: Ailurus styani (assembly GCA_002007465.1). Taxonomy (NCBI): domain Eukaryota; kingdom Metazoa; phylum Chordata; class Mammalia; order Carnivora; family Ailuridae; genus Ailurus; species Ailurus styani. Next base: position 4,467,338 of record LNAC01000098.1, on the reverse strand, counting down.
CTCAGTTTCTCAACTTCTAATGCGAAAGCACGTTTCCTCTGCATCGAGATTTAAATCAGCTTTCGTAGGGGACTTTGTAATCGTAAATCAATAAAGCATAAACTGTATTTACAAGTGCTGGAAAGAAAGAAGAAGGGTGGAGGATTGATGGGTAAGGAGGAACACTGAACCACTCCAGGGAGAGAGGTAATTTGCAGGTTACATGCTATGGGTTCCTAAGCATTCAACCCCATCTTGGGTGTTTGGGGCTCATAGCAAAGCAGCCAGAACTTGTGGTGAAGTTGGAGATGTGGCAGTGAGCCCTGAGAAAGGGCACCCCGATTTAGTCCCCAGGTAGCTGCGTATTTTCTAGCATTTCACCCCCTCCCCGCTCTAGGTCCCAGTTTAGAACTAGGCAATTATTCCCAATCAGAAACTATTCACTGTGCATTTGGGGGGACAAAGCCCAGTCATTCTCAGAGCTCTGGGAAATACACAGATGAACACAGACAGTCCCTGGCTTGATTGTTTTTTGTTCTGTTTTTCCTCCATGACTTGATGGTTTTTAAAATCCAGCACAAGAGATAAGGTAGGTGTGTGAGAAAATGTAAGTACCACAGAACAGAATTTGCCTCTGGGGGAGGGAAGGGTGCTCCAAAAACACAGAGAAGGAAACTCTTTCAGCAGAGGGGTCAGAAAAGACAATGGAGAAGACCTTTCAACATTTTATTCGGTATTTTGTCACCTTCAAGTATGAACTGAGTTTGTAAGGGAAGACACAGCCTAGAAAGGCTACACGGAAAGAGTTTGGGGCATCTAAAGGCAATGGGGAACCACCGAAAGCTGTGTTTTGCACAAACGCGGAATAACTAGGGTTGTGCTTTAAGGTCTGAATCTGGCCAAATGCACAGGCAATCGATTGGTTGAGGACACACATCCACCCTTTTAAAGGTCGAGGCCAAAGGTAAAACCATAATGGCCAGATCCGAGAGATCCTTTCCCAAATAAATCTAAGCACTGGTTGGAGGTGGGGGAAAGGATACCAAAGCCCATACTACAAGTTCAAATCTGGTAACAGCCATATCATGACAAAAAAAAAAAAAAAAAGAAGAAGAAGAAGAAAGAAAAAAAGAAACAAAACAAGCCAGGTCCCATTTAGCTGTGCGACCCTTCTGGTCACTTACTCTTCTTGATCCATCCTGCTCTTAAAAGTACACGCCTTTATCCAGCAACCTCGCAGCTCTCCGCCCCACCACTGTGGGGAGGACTCCCAAACAAGGAAAGAGGAAACTGTTCCTGCTGTTCCTCCTCCCCACCCAGGTACCCTGCAGCTCAGGGGCCCTGAAACTTATCAGCCCCAGATGAAACAAACCATTCCCACCCTGACACAATCCATTTCTCTGTTTCCCGTAAGATGCAAGGGCCAGTATGGAGACAGGAATAGGCCTACTCAGGCCTAGGGCAGTGATCCGTGGAGGCCAGCAGATTTAGAGAAGAAATCTCAGAAGAAGAGTTCTGCACGGGTCCTTTGACCTCCACGAGTGCAGATTTAGCCAGTCAACCCATGCCACTTTTTACACCACGGCGGCAGAGAAGGGGAAAAGCACTGCAAAGAGAGGGCACCTGGCTCTGCTAAGAGGCTCTCCCTCCTGCCGGTCCCTAAAGCCTGTACTTCCTGGCTGTCTTCTGGGCCTGGATGGCTCTTCTATGCAAGGGTCTCCCCTACCAGGCTGGAAGGTATGTGAGGGTGGTGAACAAGACGTGTGTATTTTAGCCTCCCTGCAAACATCTAGAGCTGTGCCTTGAACAGAGAACAGAGTAGGCATTTAAAAAAGCATTCGCAGAACAGACTCAATGCCTGCTTCACCCCTGCCTTCTTCAGTTTGGAGTAACACCTTCTGCTTCAAGGTTCTCAGTGGGACCAAGGAGGAGAGTAGGAGGGGGACGTCCTCCTGCCCCATGAATCTCTCCCACTCCACCGCTGCAGCACAGCCCAGTCTTGGATTATTTCCTGGACAAAGGGGCCCTTTTGCTTCACCTCCCTGGAATCAGTCATACAAATATTTTTAATCACCTCTGAAATCGGCCTCTCCCCAGCTCAGCCACTCAGCCCCCAGCTCTGGTCTGAGTCAGCCCAATCCAGTTCCAGAATCCCCTTCCTCCCAGTTTCTCTCTCCCGCGGCAGCAGAGAGGCCTCAGCAGGGGGGTGGGTTCAGAGGCCCAGCTGGCCCTGACTGGCTTGATCGGAGGCACTCAGGCCCTCTCACCTCTCCAGAACAACCCCCTCCTCACCCCCGCCGTTCACACCAGAACCTGAGAACCTCCAGGCGTGGGAGACCATCCTGAAGAGGGCACCAAGGGCTTCACAGTGCCGCCCTGGTCTGGATCTCCCTAGCTCAAAGAGTAAGATAAAGACACACAGCCTGTGGTTACATTTAAGGGTGCCATGACCCCTGACAGCCCCCTCTCAAAGGCCCCCCGGGGTACCACAGAGCACCCTCCTTCCTCATCGGCCAGCACTCGGCAGCCTATCAGGAGAGATGGATGGACCCACCAATAGCCTTCCCACCTCCTCCCCTTCTCCCCCATCCCACCCCCACTCTGGAATCCTTACTTAGGCCCTACCATCTTATTCCTGTCCAGAGGGCTCTGGAGACTAAACCCACTGATAAGAAGGATCCGAGATGCCCTGTTAGGAGGGACCTCCCAGGTACCCGGGTTGGGGAGGAGGGGCTTCCGGAAACCTCAGTCTAGACCTCCCCAGCAAGTGGGCCTTTGGCCAAAATTTCCTGAGCATTCTGAAAGGTGGAAGTCTTCAATCCAAGGGTCTGCTGTGGAATGCCACTCTGGAATGTGCCCCACACCCCCACACACATAGGAAGACAAGGTGGGACCTCCAAGAGCACAAAACCCGATTCTGACACATGCTGATCCCTGTGCTTTTGGACCAAGATCGTGTAGCTTTTAAATGATCGGCTTTTCCAGGGTGTAAAACTGCGGGCTTGAGGATGGCAGGGCGCTACCCAACCCCTGCGGCTTCAAGTCCCCACCCCCTCCAAAGCCCTGGCCGGTAGGAAGGGAGAGTGGAGCAGGGATCTAGAAGCCAAGCTGCCAGAAGCAGGGGCTCTTTGATGGTCCGATTTCAAACTTCCTACAGGAAGATTCTGAGAATTTCCCTCCTTACTCCTGGGGTCTACACCGGCGCTCCCCCGGCCTTGGGAGCCGAAGGAGTAGGGACCCAGCCCGTCTCCCGCAGTCCCTCCGGCCACAGGAACCTGCCCTCCCCACCCCCGGGCGCCGGAGAGGAGGCCGGCCCACCCGTCCCTGCTGACCGCGGACTCGCGGACGGAGGCGGCGGGAGTGGAGGGGGCACCGACTGTGGGGTTCGGGGCAGCGCCGGGCTTCCCCACCCCCGGTCCCCAGCCCGCGCGGGGTTGGAAAGTTTCTGCGACCGGGCAGAGTTGGCGCCCCGGTCCTCCAGCCTCGGGCACCCGCGGCCCGCGGCCCGACCGGGCTCTTCCGGGCGGCGGCGGGGAGGGCGGAGCGGCAAGGCAGCAGCCCTTACCTGGGACGCGCCGCCCGCCGCACTCGGCGCGGCGTTTGGGGC